>RDPX01000191.1:478193-624010 GCA_003991215.1 Morbakka virulenta | reverse complement strand
GAGAGATAAATGAAAGTATAGTTATAGAGTAAAAAGATAGAGGAGTAGAGAGAGAGAGATAGATAGAGAGAAAGAGAGAGAGAGAGAGAGAGAGAGAGAGAGAGAGAGAGAGAGAGAGAGAGAGCATATTTAGTTTACGTAGTAAATGTTATGATAACAGTTAACTGTGGCACGGGACTTGCTACGTTAAGGAGTATTTTTTTTGCGTGGTATTAAGGAGAAAAAAGTTTTAAGTTATTAAAAATATTGAAACGAACACATCTTTGCATCAGAGTTATGGATAATTCTTTTGAGATATCTTTTGTTTTTCCATATAATTTGTAACTGTAGCAGGCTTGTAGAGGATTTTGCATTGTTTGGAATTTGCATAAATAACTATTAATGGTTCCTTTCCCATGAAAGACGTCGCCTTAGAAAAACAATCAGTTTTCTAAAATATTTTTTTTACTTTTCTTTCAGGTTGGCCAAACATTTCTCTGGTTTCAGTGGTAGGTGAAACAATTAATTTTTGATCACCGTACGTAGTTACATTCCGCCTGACCATTTATAGTTTCTGCTGTTTTAATGTATAAATTAACCTCGTGCCCACTGAATTATGACTGTAGTGTGTGAAAGTTTTGAGGAACGAAAGATTAAGATGGTGAAAACTTAAATTTGATTAGAAAACGGAAACAATAGACAAAGCCTACTTTTCCGATGGGAATTTCTATGGACATGAGGTTCCAGAGATTAAATGGAATGAAGGAATGAATTTTGTTAGGATTTTTTTTAATGACATACCTGAGGTTTTTCTTTTATTGTTTGTCGTGTTGAAAATATTCGTAGTCTTAGTCAGATTTTTATTCCCATGTTGGTTAAGGGCCAGGCAAGTAAAATTTGTTTCGATTTTCAAAAAGTAGGCAATTTTTAAGTGAAAAATGGTTCTATGAGTGCCTGTATACTGATTGACCTAGCTTCCTTTTACCCCTTCAGTGAACTTTGGTTCCGTGGTTTTTGTCGAACTATTTTTGTTGTACACACATGTTTTAGAGATATTTTATTTAGTTATGGATGCACGTACGATTAATGATAATAGGCATAAATCACTTAAATTTTCCAGCAATTACTAATAGGAGCCACTAGAAGCTAATGTATACTATTTTTTTAGTATTCTAACGATTTTAAGGATAAGCTATAAAAAATGCGTTCCTGTTTTTAGGGATATCCTACTTCTTGAAATTGGTTTTCTGGCAATATTTGTGGCTGATATCGATTTTGGATTTGAAGAATTAAAGTAAGTGTTTAATTTTGTTGAAATGGATATCTCACAACGGTTGAAATATCCAGTTGAAAAACAGAAGGAAATCTGGACGTTAATAATTCAATCCCATGGCATGCATTCGTTTGTACTGAATGTTCGAGTCAAGTCAATCTCTACCATACGCTTTATTGATAAACAAACTAGCTGAAGTACCGGCGCTCCCCAAGTGTGCTGGTTTAAGAAAAAGTGTATGCCTCACCTGACCTTACAGTATCGAATTGGGTCCTTACAGTGTACTTTAAAAATTTGTAACAGTAGTAAGGTTTATGTAATCTGGGTTGCACTGCCCCATCATATTCAGTTCGGAATCCTTCTGGGTTTCTATTATTACTTTTAATGTTAACGTTTGCAATTGTCGGTTTCTTTTTTCGAAAGACACAATCGTATATAAAAAACCAGAATTTAGCTTTTTATTAATATAAAAGAGAAAGATAGGTATATTATTAATATTAGGAAGATATAAAAAAGAACATATAGAGATACAAAAACTCAGAATAGAGCCTCTTGGGTTTTTCGAGTTTGTTTGTGTTTTTTTTAAAACCAGTAGATTACCAGTAGATCCGCCCGTGTTGATATGCAGTAAATCTTAGATGCTGAAGTAATCATGAGTTTTCACCTTGCTTTATTTGCATCCCCCTCGCTCACCCCTCTTTCCTCTCTCTATTCCTCTCCCCATTCTCCCCTGTGCCCCTCCCTCTCCACTTTTCCTCTCTGTTTTTGTCACATTCCCCTTTCTCCACCTTAGCCACCTCCTCTCTTCTTAACCCTTCCCGCTCTCTCAGTATCTCTCTGTTTGTGTCCCCACTTCCCTCTCCTCTCTGTCTGTCTCCCTGTCTCTCTCTCTGTGTCTCTGTGTGTGTGTGTGTCTCTCTCTCTCTCTCTCGATCGATCGATAGATAGATAGATAGATAGATAGATAGATAGATAGATAGATAGATAGATAGATAGATAGATAGATAGATAGATAGATAGATATAATGTTATTGAACCAATGATGTGGGATCACCCTGGGGGGTCGTCAAAACACAAGATTGCAAGACAGCACCTGTTAAGTAATTTATTTGGTGAACCATAATTTACAACACAGTCCTTTCAGGTTATGCATCGGCTTTTCTTCTTACAAGGTGCTTACAGACAAATACTAGGTCATAACATAATAAATTGTTGTAATATGTATTTTAAACAATTTTATGAACAAAGTTGCCTTTAGAGAAAACAACTTGTTCTATTTTAATAGTACGTTGTTAACATTTTTGGGGTAATTCTCTATGTTGGTTATTGCTCGTAGGTTTAACTGTATAGTATTAAGGGTGGCAGTTTTAAAGCTGTGACTGACATTTTTGTGTATTTTTAGTACCTGTGGAAGCATAGGATTGTGGCTTGTAAAATGGCTCCTGTTTCGCCTCATGTTCCAGTCTGGTGTTGTTAAGTTGACGAGTGGTTGCCCAACGTGGTGGGGTCTCACAGCACTAAATTTTCATTACGAATCACAGGTAAGAGGTCCTTACAGAACAGGAATTCTCTCTCTCTCTCTCTCTCTCTCTCTCTATATATATATATATATATATATATATATATATATATATATATGAAAGAACGTTTAGTATATTTCATTAACTAAGAAACATGTATCCCTTGGAAACTTTGAGATGGATATCAAGGGAAGATATTAGTTTAAATTTGTTTTCTAATTTATGCTTATTTATTGCATATTAAAAGGTCATGGTGACTTTTTACAGATTTTGCTTGATTAGCACGTTGCTTTTTGTGTCGAAAGGGTTTTTGACTATTATGACTGATGTCAACTTCCAAACCAAACCCAATTGTTGTCTGAAATTTAGCGGCCCGGTACTTGTGTAGCAAAAATTTGATAAATACGTCATTATAGCCTATTACTAAGCTATAGATAAACCTATATCACTAAAAAGTCATCGTTTTATTTTATAAGGTTAGATGCCTTGCGTGTATTTGTGCGTGTGTGTGCGCATGTGTATGCGTTTATGCATTCCTTCGTCCGTCCGTGATATCTTTCATTTTCCCTCTATTTTTTTAAATATGTTTTCATCATGGTGTCAAAACATTTACCAGCCGCACTAACAATTGTCGATTATTATATTACATTCAAGGCGTTCCTGTTGACACGAAAAAGTGAATGTTGTACGACAGCAATTTTTTTTTCGCCTTTTTTAATTGTGACTGACAGCAAAAGGCGAAGTTAAATGCCGTTGGAAAATTCTGCGGTTTGATTTTGAAATAGCACTTTAAAGTTAGTGCCTTTTTAAAAGTAACTCCCTTTGCTCTGGGTATGTGATATTGCTAAACTTCTCTTGGAGGTATAAACTGCGTGGATATTAGATTAGCTGTCCGATAACTTTTTATTTGACTATTCAGTATTTGGTGCAGGCTTTTTTTGTTTTTTCTAGATTCAAAATATAACTTGATAACGTGGTTTTCTTTCCGTATTTAGGATCGACATAGAAATTGCCACGAAACTAAAGCAAGTCGAGCTTTTTGACATCACATTCAGTCTTTAAGCTTAAATATGCCGCCCATACAAAAAAACCCAGCGATGATTTGCAATCCATGCACATGGGGTCAAGTAACCCCCAGACTTTCTAAAACAGTTACCAAATTCAATCTTTGACAGAGTACCTCGTAACTCAGCAATTGCAGACATATTTAATGAAACTTAGCAGTTGTATACCGTAATTATTCGATTTACTGCACCCTACTCGAATAAGCGCACCCACTTTGGCAGATTTCCTTTTCAACAACCGTACCTTTTTTTCATAGTAAAAAATTGAAGGTCAAGAATAAAAGAACTAAAAACATACATTTTAGTGAATATATTCTATTATTTTTTTGACATCATGTGCGTTAATCACAATGTTCATATGTTTACAGATATCTTTGTATTTGTCAATTTCACTTTTGAACTTGATGAATGTCGACGTTGATATTTTAGACATTTAGACATTTAGTGCTTTGTAACTTTACTTCGAACTCTTTATACTGATAAAAATATTTTTAACATTTAATGCTTTACAAGTTGACTGACTTTTCCTATAAGCGCACTCCCTCAAATACGCGCACACCCTGAATAAGGGCACCCTTTAGAATCCCCAGAGTTATTTAAGCGCACCGTGCGCTTAATCGAATAATTACGGTAATCAAACTTTAAACAACTGTGGGTAGAAAAATGTATCATTAAAATCCAAACCTAACAAAAACAACAGTAATAAAAAAAGAACCAGAGAGCGCAACATATGTTAGTATAAACTCCATTTGGTAAAGGTGCCACAACCAACATTTGGGAAAAATTTCTGACCTCAGGCAAGACAACCATTTTCCGCTGAAACACAAGCTTCAGAATATTTTTAATAGAAACATCCTGCATGACCAATTTACAAGAAATCATAAAATCACACTATAGAAAGATACTTTGAGATAACATCAATAAACACATCAGAATTGTAACTCAAGGCGTAAATGTACTGCCATCTGAAAAGTAAATGCCGAAACTGGGGCACAATTTACGAGCTAAAAGCTACTGTTCTAAGTGAATCCAATAAAACCTATATTGAATTGGCAGCAGACGAATGGAAACCACGGTGTAGAAAACAAATTGAAATCGTCCGACAACAGTAAATACAGATGGGAAACCACATTATCAAGTATATTTGGAATTTAAATCAAGTCTTGCCAGTAAATTATAACCCTAATGACCTCAAGGGACTTTGAGCTGCACAGTAAACTTGTTATTAGATTTATGTGCCTGAAGAGAGCAAAGGATGCATGGAACTCGTAGTAGCACAAAACAGTCGTTATTTATGTCACACACACACACACACACACACACACACACATACACACACACACAAAAAAAAATAATATATATATATATATATATATATATATATATATATATATATATATATATATATATATATATATATATATATATATATATAACATTTGATCAATTGATAAGAGTTGTTTGGATTGAGAATATTCAGATGCTTCAAGCTGCACTGACGATCTGCTGAAAATGGAATCACTTGCCTGCAGAATAAATTGTATTTACATATAAATATATATATATTAACATCTTTTACTCTAAACAAACCACGTACCGAGGGTTACTTATCTGATTTGACTTCTTCTTTGTATTTAAAAAAAAATTTTTTTATTGATTTCTTCTCTCTCAATTCTATGCCCGAGAACATTTACAAACTCAATAGTATGTCACTTTTAACGGGGAAAGAATTAGGACCCTTATTTCTGGCGATGTAGACGCGGCATTAGCTGGCAACCTCTCGCACGATAAACTGTTGAGTTTACCAGTGGGTTACTATTTGCGTATGACGCATAGTATGACGGACTCTCGAAACCTGGAGAAAGAGCAAGTGAGTCAAATAGATACAGTAATTGCAGAAATGGTTTGGTAGCAAACGTACTGGTTGAGGTGATAAAGCAGGTGACCACGAAAACGATAGCCACTGTTTTCAACCCACTTTGTTGGAACGTTCAGTTAGAACGTTCTGTTTGCAGTAGGTTTTGTTTGAAGGTAGTCTGGTAAATATAATATTCAAAGGTACGATTTGAAATTATTGAAAAAACAATTTGCATATATATTGCATCGAGTTTTATACGAACCAGTGCTTATGCCAATGGGAAAATGGCCCAATCAGGTGCTGTACTCTGATAGTATGTTGTATTCTAACTTAAGAGTACATTGATTAAATTTTTTACTTTTATTAATGCATTTTGATAATTTTAACAGTGTATTCCGACGCCACTTGCCTGGTATGCACACCAATTGCCTGATTGGTTTCAGAGGTTAAGTGTTGCCCTGACGTAAGTACCTTTTTTTTCATTCACTGGAAATGCGTTGTTTTGGTTTCTTTTGCTGCCCACTTGTATGAATTTTTTTTCTTTGTTACATTTTGTGGGCGACATACCGCTGATTTTTCCGTCTTGTCGGCAAAGTTAATTCTAGTACACACTTTTGAGGTAAGAAAAGCTTCGGTAGAAGTTTTTTATGATAAGGACAATTAGATATGTTTATCTGGTTCACTATTTCAGCATNTAATGCATTTTGATAATTTTAACAGTGTATTCCGACGCCACTTGCCTGGTATGCACACCAATTGCCTGATTGGTTTCAGAGGTTAAGTGTTGCCCTGACGTAAGTACCTTTTTTTTCATTCACTGGAAATGCGTTGTTTTGGTTTCTTTTGCTGCCCACTTGTATGAATTTTTTTTCTTTGTTACATTTTGTGGGCGACATACCGCTGATTTTTCCGTCTTGTCGGCAAAGTTAATTCTAGTACACACTTTTGAGGTAAGAAAAGCTTCGGTAGAAGTTTTTTATGATAAGGACAATTAGATATGTTTATCTGGTTCACTATTTCAGCATACGGTAGATAGTGCACTCGCATGAATTAGTTGGCGCCAAGAAATCGTTTTTTGTTATCTTGAGATTAGAGCATTTGTACGTTACAATAACCATGCATTGCCGTCATCTACAATGTCTGCTTGTGTTTCATTCTATTTATCATGCCTGATAAGAAAACAATGGAGAGGCCCATTTGAGAGCTTTTAATGACAGGTGTCATTGGTATCAGCTTTATTATTTTATTGATCTCCATTGGCCTTGATTTATCGTTTGGCTCAAAATGTGGTTTTATGGAGTGTTAATGCCCTTAACACAATGAAATCCATAAAAAACGACTGGGTGTATACAGGTATAGATTTTAGCATTGAGGCAACAGAGTACTTCCTTAGATATTTTACTTGACTGTAGGCCATCGTAATGCAATCCTGTGTTTGTCTCCATGACTACAAACATGGTATCTTACGTTAGAGGTATACTAACGCTGAAACCTGCTTCATTGGCTTGTCATCATTATCAGTGCTTATGTTGGGAAGTTTGATTTGTGGTCATAATTTGCTCTTGGAGCTATTAAGCAGAAAGAGAACGTTCTTAGCATGTTTAGCTAAACATCAAACAAGGCTTGCAGCTCCTTACTTGTTCCATTTGTTGTTGCATTATCGTGGGCATAACTAAAATTAGGTAGACAGTGACTTTTAAGGTGAACATAGAATTTGTAATTTGCTTAGGTAATAGATTATTGAGGCCAGCACTAAACAAAACAGTAAGGCAAAGGGATACCACGTTGTTTGGCACTTTTTAATTATATGAGCGGGTCTAAGTATTCCAATAGCTGCTATTACAGATCAGTTTCAAGAGATTTGTGCTGGGTTTCTTTCATTGACATGTTTGTGGGAAAAGATTAAAGACAGAAGGAAGTTCATTGCTATCAAATGCCTTAGTAAAATTAATTAAAGTAATGAAAAGAGGGCTGTTTAATTTAATAGACAAGCGAATAATTTGTTGTGAAGCAATTGTTTGTAGTAGTTGCCCTGCCACACTAATGGAAAGTTTGAGGGTCTGGAATTGAGACATAAAACTCTTCTTTTGACGTGCTGCTATTCCGTCAATAAACATAAGCAGCATGTAAACATGGAGTCTATAGTACTATAGTCTATATTTTTATCAGTTATAGTTAATGCAAAGTACAAATTTTCTGACCTTGACCAGATTAGTGTCCATAAAAGCTTCTCTTTAGTTTGCTGCCCTGGTGACCCTATCCTTGCAAAAAGGGGCTAGATTAAGCATCTACTCAGTCCTGGAAATTCATGTACCATGTGACCTCTCCGTTTTCAGCCCAGCATAGTGAGCCGAGATATCTAAATTTGCTCGCTTACTCAGTTCTTGCTTATTTGCTTGTATTTTGATATCCATGTGTTTTTAGTTCCATAGGTTTACCTATGTATGGGGTGTACTGGTGGAGATACCACCTGTGATGCCTCAGCAGCTGCATTGGTCTTCATTAATGGCTGAACACATGAGATCTCTTCTCAGTCAGTCAACTCTCACTACTGGCTCCCAGTAAGTGCTTGTGCACGGCAGTGGCCAAAACCCGGTACACCGTTTCAGCTGGCGGGCGAAACGTAGTGAGGGAGTTGGACTTGCCCAATTGTAGGGTCGCTTTCCCTATAGTGCACGACGTCTGTGACAGCAGATGTGGCATATCAGCCAAAGTACGGCCACTGGCATTTAAGGTGGAGCAGTAAAGTGTGTGACACACATGGGGCACGTCGTAAGCGCATTAGACGATTGTGGCTGGTCACTCGAGAAAGGTGTGAGTACCTATCACGAACTCTCTCATAGTCAATCATGGATCTCACAACTCAAGCAACTAGTCATAGCACGGTAACTGGGCCCCCTGCAAGATACCGGCTTGTAAATAGCAGTAGGGAAGAGAGCACAAGATAAGTTAGTAGTGATGACCATAATGACGGTGTAGGCTCAAGTTCTTCGGAAAGGCATATGCCTGATAACGTCACCATGAACTCTAGGAAACGTCCTCTAAGAGTTGGCACATAGAATGTGTGAACCCTCCTTCAAGCAGGCAAATTAGATAATCTTATATTAGAAGCCAAGCGACTTAACTGTGACGTCATGGGAATTAGCGAATCACATTGGAAGGACAGCGGTACTATTGACAAGAAAGGATTCACTTTCCTTTTTTCTGGAGGATACATACAGCAGAGGTGTAGGTTTCCTTGTACGTTCCTCTCTGAAGACTAGCATAGCAGGATTCTGGCCAGTTTCAGATAGAATTCTACTGCTGAAGATCAATTCAAAGCCGTTCAATACATGTTTCATCCAAGTGTATGCACCAACTGCCGACCACTCAGAAGAAGACATAGAGCTATTCTATGAAGATTTGGGAAGAGTTTTGAAAAAGTAAAATCAAATGAAGTGCTCATGATCATGGAAGATATGAATGCCAAGGTTGGAACCCGGCGTTACGTGGAAATTGTGGGCAACTGGGGCCCAGGATCACGAAATGAGCGAGGGAGTCGCCTAATCGAATTCTGTGAGGAAAACGATTTGATGGTGGTAAACACATTCTACAAGCAGCATCCGAGACGGCTTTACACTTGGAAGACCCCTGGAGACCTTCACAGAAATCAAATTGACTACCTACTGATCAAAAAAAGATTCCGGAACTCCATTACCAGTTGCACTACCTACCCAGGAACTGACATGGATTCAGACCACGTTCCAGTGATCTGCAAGATGCAAGTCAAAGTCAAGCAAGCCATGAAGAAAGCTGTCAAGCCCACATCGCTTGACTTCTCAAAGATGCGCAATGAAGAGATACAACAAAGATACAGTGTAGAGGTTACTAATGGCTTCACATTACTTGAGAGAGTTGTTATGGAGGAAGTAGAAGCAGGTATTGAAGCATGTTGGGTCCGATTCAGAAATGTTGTGATTACAGCTGCTAAAGAGGTTGACCCTGAAAAAAAAGCGAAAGAAGAACAAATGCTGGATGAATGATGACATACTGAATCTGGTGGAGGAGAGAAGAAGAAGCAAAGGTACAGAGAACTACAAAATATTGAACCAAAGAGTGAAAGCCGAGTGTCTAAAGGCCAAGGAAGAATGGATCGAGAGACAGTGTGAAGAGCTGGAAGAAGCAGATCAGAGGCATAACAGTCAGGAAGTGCACCAGAGAGTTAGGGAGCTCGCAAACAAAGGAGACATGAAAGCCGGTTTATGCATCAAAAGCAAAGATGGCAAGATGTTATTCAGTTCCGATGAAGTGACAAGCCACTGGTAGGAATACATTTCAGAGCTATATTCAGATCAAGATAGATCAGATGCTAGGCCAGATGTCCCAGGCATGCTCTAGCGGACCAGAAATTCTAGAAGAGGAAGTTGTCAGCTATAAACAACTCCATTTTGGGAAAGCAGCAGGAAGAGACAACATATGTGCCGAACTTCTCAAACATATGGGTGAAACCGGTATGAAGGAGCTAACATTTCTCTGCAATTCGATCTATGACGCAGGGAGTTAAATCAATCTGTCTTCATCGCAATTCCGAAGAAGCAGAGAGCTACAGACTGCACCAATTTTAGAACAATCAGTATTATGAGTCAAGTGATTTTTAATATTCCTAGCAAGCATTCAAAACCGTATCAGACAAAAAGTGGATGATGAGCTAGCAGAAGATCAGTTTGGCTTTCGCAAAGGAAAAGGAACCAGAGAGGCTATATCTTGCGTAAGAAATATCCTAGAAAGAGCTATTGAAATGCAAAGCACGGTCTATCTCTGCTTCATTGACTACTGAAAAGCTTTTGACAGCATAAAACACGGTCAGCTTGTACATGATCTGAATGAAATAAACATAGATGGAAAAGATCTGAGAATAATCACCAACCTATACTGGAATCAAGAGGCGGCAGTCAGAGTAGGCAACAGCTGTAGCGACTTTGTGCCAATCGAGAGAGGGGTACGCTAAGGGTGTGTCATGTCACCAACGTTTTACAACCTATATGCTGAAAAGGTCACAAGGAATATACAACCAATGGCAGGTTTTAGAGTAGGAGGAAAGAATATTAACTCAATAAGAAACGCCGACGACACCATCATTGCAAACGCAGAAGCTTCTCTTCAAGATATCATCACTGAAGTAGATAGGAGAAGCAGTTAAATAGGACTGTAGATAAATGAAGACAAGACTAAGATGATGACAGTTCACAAATCTTCGCAGCCAGTGAAGAGCGAAATCGTAGTAAATGGGAAGCAACTGGGACAAGTAGAGAAATTCAAGCTCTTAGGTTTTACAGTAACTAGTGACGGTAGATGCGAAGAAGAAATCAAAATCAGAATAGCCATGGCATAATCGAATTTCAATTGCTTCAGGAAAGTTCTGACATGTCGCAAGATCAGTCTGGCACTTCGACTAAGGCTTACCAAAGCATATGTGTGGTCAACACTTCTCTACTGTTGTGAAGTGTGGACCATCACATCGAAAATGGAGAAGAAGATTGCACTATTTGAGATGGGGTTCTACCGGCGTATTCCACGAGTCAGTTGGAAGGAGATGAAGACGAACGCTGGAGTGCTTCAGATGTGCTTCAGGAACGACAAAGTGTCTACTGAAGAACATCATGATGAGGGAAACGAGATACTTTGGTCATATAGTGAGCCACAACAGCATCCAGCGTGACATTCTGGATGGACGTATACCTGGAAGAAGAGCGAGAGGCCGCCAACGTCTGAAGTGGTCAGACAACTTCAGGAGAGTGACCGGTTTCAACCAAGAACAGCTGCGGCGCGAGGCTGAGGATCGCGAGGACTGGAGATCTGTGGTCGCCAACCTCCGAATCGGGGACGGCACACAGGCAAGGCAGGGCAAGGTTTATCTATATTCAGATGTAGTAGTTTACTTTGTTTGAATATTGCTGAAGGGAAATTGGCTACGTTTTTTTTTATTTTTGTTGTTGTGTTATATTTATGATGTTATGTTCACGTTTAACACAAGGCTTGTAATTGCAAGGATGACGAGAATAGTTTTTTAAATAGCAAAATAAGCCATTGAAATAAGTAAGATCTTGTTTGTCAGATACATGTTAATGTTAGGATAAGAGAAACCTGAGTATTCCGACAGTAGATTGCTATTTTAACGTGTTATGATGTCAAATCCTTCTTTATCCTTGCTTATATGTTATCGTTTTGTTTATAAAAAATTACTTTGCTTAAATGTCTTTGGATTGTTTACTTTGTTTTTTCTATGTTATCATTTTGTTTATTTGTTATTATTTCATTTATTTGTTATTATTTTGTTTTTATGGTATCACTTAGTTCACTTGTTATTATTTCATTTGTTTGTTATCACTTTGCTTACATGTCTTTACTTTTTTTTTCTGATGTTATCATTTTGTATACATGTTATTGGCTTGTCTTTATGTTGTCACTTAGTTTACGTGGTTTTACTTTTCACCTGTTATCATTTTATTTTTTTGTTGTCACTTTTTTTATATATCACTTTGCTTATATGTTTCTACTGTGCTTGTATATTCATCATTTTGTTTTCATCTTATCACTTTGTTTAAAGTTGTGAGTTCTGGCAACAAGTTATTTGCTATTATGCTTTACTTGTATTGATTACCATTGCCAAATACATTATTTCTGATCATTCCTATACTTCAGCATTTAACTGAGTCAAAGTTCAAGAAACGTAAGCGTCATTAAAGTTTTCATTTCCCTATGTTCCATTTTAGGTTTGTTATTGAAATCGCCCTGCCTTTTTTATTCTTTGCGCCAGTTCGATGGCTGAGATTATTTTCTGCTTACGCGCAGGTAATTATAATATTTTTAGATTTAAGTACTTTACCGCTATCTTACATATTTCACAAAACACAAATCTGTCTTTAGGAATTACCTGATGTTCTTAAATTATTTGACGTTATGATAGTTAAGATAATTTAAGGCTATGAAATTTAATGTGAAATCGGACTCTTGGTTTCGCTGGTAACTACCGTTCAATGGCTAGACCAACAGAATCTAGCAAGTACGGTAAAGTTTAAAGAATTAGACAAATATGACAAGTTAAAAAATTTGACAAGCAGAAAAAACATCATGAAACTGTAAAAATATACTGAACAAGAGAATCTGCAGAGTAGCAAGATCAACAGGAATTGATTTGCCTTAGATTTTGTCATGAGGAAGAAAAGAAAACTAATTCACAGCATACCGTTGCACCTATAGCATCAGTAATAGAACTGGTAGCGAAAACCAATGGCCAACAAGTTCTTGAATTAGCATTTTTTTAGTACAACTTATTATTTCTAGCTGCAGTATTTGTCTTTAAATCATAATTTTTTGTAAAAATAACTAAAATATGGGGCGAAAAGGCATGAATTTCACATTGTGAATGGAAGGGAAGAGCGTGGATTTTCACATTGTGAAACGATGAATGAAACGTAAAGGCGTGGATTTTAATATCGTTTTCGCAGCCTTGAACAGCTGCACTATCAAGTTTTTATGTAAATTGACTTTATGTGTGATTTGTGGTAAAACGTAACAACATTGCCACGTAAGAACAGCATGCATTTTGTTTTGGTTTTTTCTTTGAAATCCTCGAAAATTTGCGGAAAATACGTTTCGTTACAAGCTGATTCATTGGGGGTTTTTTGTCAAGAGTTTTTTAAATATTTGTGTATGGGGCAGCAATTAATAATTGCTTGTTACTGGGGGGGGGGGGAGTTTTAGATAGTATTTAAAAAAAAATACTAAATAATATATTATATATACTAATATATATAGTGTATTGGGAAAAATTAGGTTGTGAAGCGTTGTTTATTGGTAACCATTGTGGGTCGATAATATTATGTTTTTCTGTAAAATCGAAATAATAAAATAATTGGTACGAATGTATAAAGTACAGGAATAAGGATAACCAAATTGATTTGTTTTTTCCCAGAATACAATACAGTCCAGGTTGAGTACCATATTATGAGGACCACTCAACTGCAATACATGCAAGCATCCCTCTTGGCCTACTTGGTGTTAGGTTTTAAGCATATCACTGCCGAAGGGTTGAAAAGGCGATAAGCATTTTACTCATACAAGCTGCCCCTTTGACTTGGCAGTAATGACTGGGTGGTAATATCAGTAGCTAACCTTGCGAAAGGTTTCGTTTGAGCAGAAAGTGCAGCGCCTAATTTGTTTTTCTATTATAAGTGTCGTACTACCTGTGTGTACATGTTTTCGGAGATAAAATTGGCAGAGGGAAGAAAGTAATAAATTAAAAGATGAAAATGTATAAAGTAAAAAATAAACTAAGAAAAGTAAACCTCTACACTGAAGTTGCTTCCAGCCTTGCTTCGAGTGAATAAAGACAAAAAAGAAAACAAAGATATCTTTTAGCCAAGGCCCTTCCTTCCTCTCCCTTAACGTTTACGTCGCACGAATGTTTCTAATGCTAGAGGAAGAGGCAAGGACGAGAAAGTAAGTTTCGTTTTACAGTCGAATACTACGTGTTAAAGAATGATGGCAAACGGATAATTGCAGTCTGACTGCGAGAAGTGTGGTTTATCATTCAAGAATGGAGGAGGGATGACCTTAACTTACCTGATAGCGGGCATTGGTAGAGTACAAATAGAGGTCTTCCAATATAAACAAACGCGGTGAGTGGAACCTCAGTGAAATGACCACTGATGCGTATGACCCATAATACTTCTTTTGATACATGAAAAAACATACAGTGATGATGGCACTGTGAAAATGGAAGGGAAAGAAGGACAATTTTGAACTTTAGGAAATCAGCTGGAAAACCAATGAAAAATATTAAAACATGTTCTCTGCGATGTATAAAAAGCCAGAGATACAGTTGTTCATGGGAGACCTCAATCCAAAGGTTGGTGTAAAACATTGAGAAGTCAGTGGTAAACATTAATTTGTAAAGCAGAATAATCAAGATAAGAAATGGAAAAAAGGATTAAACCAAGTGGATAAGTCACCACTTGTACCTTTGTGGAACAAAATTCCCTACGTCTGCAGAGATGGGAAAGCCGTGGTGGCTTCACGAAGAATGAGATAAACTATGCCTTAATATAGGAGCTCTTAGGAAATACTTTTACTGGATGTAAAGTCTGTACTGTTTGTGAAAGGGGCCACCGATACGATTAGGAAAGCTGGAAGTAGCTGTTGCAGCAACAGAGCTTCAATATGAGCCAACGCAGGATATCTTGATTGGTTAGTTGATTTGTTGGAACTTTAATTTTCATCTTTCTATCCCTGTTACTTCAGGAATCTTGTTCACTATTTATGCATGTTAAAACCCGAAAAGGATCCTTGTACTGGCCCTCTATTTGCTATCTGCATCAGCCTGTGCCACATTAGACAAATTCAGTAGTTTTTATTTTGGATGGGCAGAAATGAAAACCTTCACTAAACACAAATGCCTGCAGTAAAATTAGGGAGGTTAAAAATTTGAGTGAGTACCTGTTAGAGTACAGGTGTGTATCCACACTATGCATCCGGAAGCGGTATCGCATCAGCAATTAATCTCACTGCTGCACTTTGTGTTACGAGTGTGTGAAAAATTTCATTTCATGGTAAAGATCTTTTGTTTAGATTTCCAAGCGATTAGTGAAAAATAATACCAACAGTCGATTGAGCAGGTTGTTGCTTGTAATGGAAAGCTAATAACGACACAGATAGTTTCAAATTTTCGCAAATTCTTCTGCTTTTATTGCCCTAGAAAACTCTCTCTTTTTTGCCGTATAGCTGTTAAGTTCTAAAATCAGCTTCCCGTTTCTTATGCTTTTTTTCCAGGATACAGTTATGATGTAATCATTTTGAACTATGCATTCTTATACTCAATGAGCCAATCATGATAGGTTTTTTTTGTTTTATTTTATCGACTTTTAAATCAAAAGCTGTTGTGGTTTTTTTTCAGGTTTTCTTGATGATTCTTATCATGCTAACTGGAAATTATAATTTCTTCAATTTCCTAACAATTTTACTTTGTGTGGCTGTTTTTGATGATAACCACTTTGGTTATAGTGCACACAAAGAGCATCAAGGTATGGGTTAATATGTATATGACATTACATATTATATTTATAATATATATAAAAATGAAATAAAATGAGTTTCTGGAACTGTCGTACGTTAATAATACCACGCACAAGCGGTACAGACATTCGGCTTTCGGTGACTAAAGTGGTCAATTGCTTAAATTATTTTGAAAATTGTTCGGAATCTTCATTTACACTAAGTTGAGTTCCAGAATCTCATTGTTGTTAAATAGACATAATTTAGGCCTTATTGACTCTGATACTCTACTTTTGTGGTTCCTTTACACTTGCGAAGAGTGCAGCAATACATCTAACTTAATTAGGACTCACCTTTCGGAATCAAGTAACGCCTTTTCCACTATTTTTGTCCGATTAAACGTTAAAGAGTTAGGGGGATTTGATTCACTTTTGTCTGGTGCCCAATTCAATAATGAAACAGTTAGTTTCATTATTGATATTAATATCATATAATGACCCCTGGTTCTTATCAAGCTTATTGTAAAGTGCAATAAAATTGGTTGGGAAAATCGCTCTTTCATGTAGTTTTCTTTACGTCTGAGACTTTACGAAAGCCAATAAAATAGATGTATAGTAGCTTGGTATGTTTTTTGTTTTCAAACAATCGATTTTATATTTGTATGTTGTTTTTTTGTCCCTCCATTTGGTACCAATCCAGCCTTGTCATGCCTTTTTTGTGTGTGTTTCTTCTATTGTGATCTTACTAGCATAAGATGTGAGATCAGCAGCCACGCAGTTGTCACTGACATTACGAAAATCCAAATATTGTTTTCTTTTTTTTTTCCCTTNTGGTTCTTATCAAGCTTATTGCAAATTTATTACAATCAAGCTTATTACAATTTTATTGCACTTTACAGTGCAATAAAATTGGTTGGGAAAATCGCTCTTTCGTGTAGTTTTCTTTACGTCTGAGACTTTACGAAAGCCAATAAAATAGATGTATAGTAGCTTGGTATGTTTTTTGTTTTCAAACAATCGATTTTATATTTGTATGTTGTTTTTTTGTCCCTCCATTTGGTACCAATCCAGCCTTGTCATGCCTTTTTTGTGTGTGTTTCTTCTATTGTGATCTTACTAGCATAAGATGTGAGATCAGCAGCCACGCAGTTGTCACTGACATTACGAAAATCCAAATATTGTTTTCTTTTTTTTATCCCTTTTTAGCTAAAAACGTTATTGCTAATAGTTACAACAGATTAAGAAAATTATCACACATCGTGTTAAAAATTAGCAAAGTTGGAGTTATAACTTTCACATTGCTTGCTCTTTTACACTACACAATGGTGATATTTGATTTGCGGATGGACGACAAGCAAGGGCTAGCTTCCAAAATAAGTACGTTTTGAATAACGATTGATGTTACAGTAATATAGACTCCTCTCTTTTTCGTTTTTGATTTTATTTAAATATTGATATGGAATTTGGTGGTTTTCAAAGGGAATTAAATATTTTTGTCAGTGTTTATTTTTACGAAAAGTAGGTATTTTGTAAACCTAGTTGGTTGAAATTTTTTCTTCGTAGTACTTTGTATGAAATATTTTGAAAGGAAGGATGTTGGATTTTTATAAAAGAGTGAAAAATATGCTATACTGAGCTTAATTTAACCATTAGCTATCATGGTCATCTATTCTACTGGCTGAAGTGCGCGAGATGTGTTCTAAAGCAATACAATTCATTCCCAAACACCTTTCCCCAAGGCAATGGGGTGTGGAACCGCCCAAATGATTTGAACCAGTGCCACAGTATTGACAAGATACAAACGAGTTTGGGCGGTAAAAAAATTTAATATTTATAGTTTTTTCCCCGCAGGATCGATTTCAAAAGTTCCTTTAACTCTCTTTGCGGTTTCTTAAATGTACTGTGAAGTCGACTCTTAGCAGGCTACACCTTTGTCGTACAGGGTCGATTCATTATTATTGGGCTTTTTAAAGTTACTTGAAGTTCAGTTCAGAAACCTCAATTGTATGTTTTGGAACCTGTACCAAATTTACTACTGCATGTACGTCCAAATTATTTATATTATTCCATATTACGTCTAGTTAAAATCTGTATTATCTTTTCATTAATTTGGTGGTGCCTGTTAAAGTTTTCTTTGTATCTTTTTACAATAGAGAATCATGTGTTTATCTTTTTCTTGTAACCATAGCATATAAACCAGAACGGATTTTCCCGAGGCAAATAGATCCCCATTTTTCTATTAAAGAAACTTTGAATTTTTTTATATGCTATGATATAAACAAAGGTAAAGGTTGAAATTTTTCGTGACATGGTGACAAGTTGTGCACAGTTAGTAAATGTGTAATAATCACGGGCATGGGTGGTAAATCAGCTTTTTATGTGCAGATTCAGGCCCCGATGTTACCCCGACAATCCAGGATCCTACTTGTTTATCAATTAAAGGGGTTCGTACTTGTTACAGGAAATAGGAAATAGGTATGCAACCAGTAGATCAAAAGGTGATGCAACATATTTATTTAAATGGAAGTATCTTCTCGTCTTGCTGAAGTTAAGCAAAGACTCACCCAGCCTCGAAAAAACACTTCCGCTGAAAATACTAGACTTTATATTTTCAGTACTGATATGGATGTGTTCTTCTAAGTTAAAATAAAAATATCTTGACCACCCATTGCATATCTGATGAAGATGGCGTAAAACGTGTGGTTTCCTAACCAATAGAATTGCGTTTGTGAATTGATTAAATTCTTCTTTTCTGTTAAGTTTTCCCCAATAGAATGGAAATTTCATTTTGTATAAGAATTACCATGCGTTCCGGAAGTGGGTTTTTTCCCACTATATAGAAGTTAGTGTTAGTTTCTTACGCCCAAATGCACCACCTTCAAGTGTTTCTTCACTTTTCATACTTATGTGTGAGTCTTGTTGCCATACCTTTAAAATCCAATTTTATTTAGTTGACATCCACGTTTTTTCCCCTAGCCTTCGGTAGGAGAGAGTTTGACGACTTTTTGCGACTCTTTGTTCCAATTTCAATTGGAATGGGAGCTTTCTCCCTTGCCTTGGAAATAGGCAAGGCAGCATTTAGGTATGTGTAAGTTCATCTGATAATAAGGAAAATACTGGATAAAGTGACTGTCTTGATTCTTTTTTGACTATTTATTTATATGCCTTTAAATTCTCATGCAAGTTATTGGCTGTGTACAGCATTATGCACCACAAGAATTGTTAAACGGCATTACCGATCACGGACAGTTTTGTTGCTTCATCAAGTTTTGTTATTTTAGGGAACCGTGACCTGTTGGTTAATGTACTACCACTGTAACCAAGAGGTTCCTGGTTCGATTTCCCGAGTGGGCCAAAAGTTTTGAAACTTTAGGGAAAAAAGCCATTGGTTGGCGGCTGGAAATACCTTATTACCACAACAAAGGCCTTCTGAAGGGGACCGTCTGAGTCCAAGAGCTGGAAAATTGACGTTAAGAGCAATGAAGAAAGTTTTATATGGCATAAACACAAATTGTAAGACCAGAATGGTGTTACATATTGTTTGTATCTGTCTTTATCTGTGTCCAAACATTGACTTAGAGCTCTTTGTGTGTGAATTTTGTTTTAGTAGAACCCTTCTTTAGAATCAAAGTGAGATTATTGTACTCTCTTGTTAAGGCATCCAGGTCATCCAGCCCAATGCGCAGAGTACTTGTGACACAGTTTACAGACATGAACTATAAGAGTCAAGCCAAACAAATAAATTATTTAGCAGTTAAAAATTGCAAGGTGCTGCAAATCTTATATTTCGACCTTACAAAGAAATAAAATCATTTACATACCACCCATGTACAAACAAGTGATATCAAGTAAGAAATGGATCTCCTCAGGGGCTTTGAATCCATAAATTAACGATGGTTAGTACTTTTTGACTTGGTTTGCTGTCTTCAAAAGGGGGCCCTACTTAAATTTCCTACTAATATGCAATCAAATCCGTTTATGTGGGCTATACCTTTGTTTCTTTTGATGTGGAACCCCCAACATTTAGAATCACACCATCGAATTTGCTGTTAGATAACTAGACATATCCCAACCCCGAATGACGCCACCAGTATTAAACTTGTCAAACAACTGCAGTTTGTTTCTCTTTGGAGTGTTGTGATCCATACACAAATTCATCTTCACAGTAGACGTTTTAAATTTTAGTTTGGATTTTCAATTTTTAATTCCTTCTATGTGGGTGCATACATATGTTTTTATTAGTACTTTACCAATCAAATAGATAAGTCGATGGACTCACATCCGGAGAATTGTGAGTCCATCGACTGTGAGAAACTATGCGAGGAACTAGTTTCAGGAAAGTCACAATTGAGTATTTGCTCGTGAATTTGACCTTCAAAAGGAAGGATGCCGTCTTTAGTGTCTTGTAATCCAATCCTGTTTTATCCAAAGGTACAGACATATGGCTGCCATGTGTTCTATTTACAGTTATCTGGAATTCTTTCTAATTTTGAAAACAGGTTTAACGAAAAAACAACTAATGATTTTAACGAGTATCCAATGTGAAAGGTTGCAAGTTATTTAGACGTTTCGAAAATTTAGAATATTTGTAAAATATTCGAAGCTAACAAATTTTTTTATTCGTAGTAATTTACAGGCCTATTAAGATTCTGCTTGTCAGATTGACGTCATTAATACTGACAGCAATAAACACTATGAATTTGTGTGGAAGAAATGTGTTGTACCTTTTTTGTTATTAATGCATTTTGGAATTTATTTTCTCGTCAGTGTGTCCACTGTCTTTCAGCCTTGATGGCTAAACTAAGGCTCTAGACATTCCTTTTATTCACAAATGTTGATTTTTAATTTTTTTTCGATAGAAGGCACTTACAGGTATTGCTTGGTTGTGTTCGACTTGTATCAACTTGTTCTATTGGTTTTAGCTGTAAGAATAATTATACAGAATTACCTTGTACTACATAGCTTTCTTTTAATTTGTAGGTCACTACAAAAAAATTCAGTTGGCAAAAAACTGTTAAGCTTTGCAAGAGTCATTTTTTATTCTAGTATTGCCGTTTGGTTTTTCTGTGTCAGTTTGGTAAGTTCGCCGTAATCACCTCTTCAGTGAAAAACTTTTAATACAGGCAACTTTTAATTAGTACCTTTTTTCAGAGGGGAGCTCAACGTAGAGTAAGCGAAGAGAGTTTTTAATTTTTTATGTGTTTTTGCTTAAATGTTATATATTATGTAAAGAAATTTACACGTATTTACTTTACCTATATGGTTGTTTCACAATGGCTGTATGAAAATTATTTTGTTAATAGGCCACAGTCCATTCTTTCTGTTTTAACTCGGGAATTTTATTCTATATCAACATTTTCTTTCCAAGATTTTCAGTCGTATGCAGTAACTAAAATCCATTCAAGTTGCCTTTTTCATTCATACATTGACGAAACAAACGATCGAAGATACATTGCTTAATTGCAGACAGTATAAATTAGTAAGCCAGATACCAAATTTGGTGATACACGTAATTCGAATGCTGGTATGGAAAAAATACGCGAGCAGACAAAACATTTCGAAAATTAGCTGTGTTAAAATGCTTTTTACCGTCGTCATCATCATCATCATCATCATCATCATCATCATCATCATCCCTTGAAGTAGGATTCACGTCTTATATCAGCAAATCAGTTTGTAGTTAAGTCTCGGTGATCAAGGGCGTTATAAAATGTTAACGTCGCCACCATACCATCCCTTTGCTGTACCAAAGTAATGACAAAGGCTACGCATTGATTGCCCTTATTTTGCCCTACCCATTAATATCTGTAACCAGTTTGTTTCGCTTATCTAATGTGAAGCCCACCAGCCATGACCACTTTAGCAATACTAATCCCTGCTCGTCCTTTCACACTCAATGCACCTCTTTTTCCAATACCATATCCCAGTCTCTTGCCCAAATCCCAGTCTCTTGCCCAGGATAATATGGTAGCCTGTTCCCCAATAGGCCCGTTTGATCTTGACAAACAACTTAGCATCATCATAAAAAGAAAATCATGAACTTGAAGCTGGTGTGGTGTCAACTGTTTCAATCCCATTGATAAGTAAACAAGAAACAAAAGAAAATCCTTAAATTTAACCTGTACTGACTTGATTGAAATCGGGAATCCGATGGCATACTATCGCTGCATCTCAACGATAAGATCAGAAGCTATTAAAATTACGTTATCCTGCTCGCATATACTTTACGGAGCTCTTTAACGCTCACCATAAAACTTGACCTTTAAACAACAAATTAGAATTATGAAATTGTAAAACTGAGATACGACATTTGACAAAACAGAAGTTTCTTGAGGTACATTTTTTAATATTAGCAAATGTAAAAGCAAGAATACCACATGGATCACTTTGGGACCATAATTCGAATAAACATTTACCATATCTATATAGAACAAGATTAAGAGGAATTTCTTAACATGTCAAGTCACACAATTAGCTGTAATTGGGAGGGTTTACAATCTTTATTAATGAACATGCACATGATTGCTTTTTTTTACTCTTACATTGGTTTCTCGCATTAATGATTTTTTTGTCATTGTAATAATTCACATTGTAGGTGCCTTACACTGACATCGAAAGGACGTCACAAGAAAAGTTATGGCCCATTCTCTATAAATGGCACAGACGAATAGACCATTTCCAGACAGCTAATGCATATGGCCTCTTCAGACGGTAAGGAAAGGCATATTTCATATTTTGCGACGATAGTTCCAAGCCAGACTTATAATTATAATTGTACAACATTGGATGGACTGTCTTGTTGTACAAAGCTAATAAGATACTATGCAGTAACATAGATTAGTACCTAAGTAAACAACTCCGAAATAGTCGTAAAATTAGACAGTGATCGAAACAATTAAACTGCAGAGAGGTCAAATGCTTGGAAGCAATAAAATGAGACTGAATGAAAGATAAATGATTGGAAATGATAGGCATTTTTAAAAGAGGATGCTGCATTCCATAGTTGCCTGACGGAGATTTCCCTCCTTGTTTTAGTCTGCCTCCTTGCATTTCTTGTTTTCTCCTCAGTTGTCTAGTTTTAACAAGTAAACTACGCTAGCCAATATCCTTGGATTTTACAATTTGCCTTTACATTAAAATTAATTGTAATATTATAACAGAGATTAAGGTTTTATCCATCTCTGCCCGTCCACCGGTCTGAGTCACTCACTCACTCTCTATGCAATAGTGTTCAGTTTTTTAAATGTTAAAAAACCTACTTTCTTTTGGGTTTTTTAGTATGACTGGTGTTGGAGGCAGACCAGAAATAATAATAGAGGGGAGCAATTCACTTGATGGGCCATGGAAGGTAGTTTGTTTTCATTTATTTTGCTTTTTTTCTCATTTTTTCATAAAGAATATCCTTTATTGACTTTAGAAATGTTGCAACCTGTCAATATTGGGAAGCAAAACTGTTGTTGTTGTTGATTTTTTTTTTATTCTGCGATGTGAAATAATTTTAATATTCAAATTCATTGAGTGTAAAATTTGTTATATGATTTCCACCGTTGGCAAAGCCAGGACTACGTCATGAATAAAATCCTGAAAAATGTACCATCCTACCAACATAGCTAACACGAAGTACTCATTTATAGACTGGACAGATGGTCCAGTATAAAAGGGGTATAACTTGTTTGTTACTTTGTAAAGAGTACAATACTTCGTCTTTATTTATTCTTGATTTCTTGATTGAAAGACATGCTTGCACGCCCTTAGTGATGGAGAAGCAAGCTGGGTGCTGTATTTCCTTGGTAATGGGATTCTGGACCTTTAGATCTGTCGAATGGTAATCTAATAAGCTGGGACGCGATCGTTATTGACTATACACTTCTATGAATTGTTGTGAAACTTGTTTGTACCTTTGTTTTCATTTTTGTTAGTTGAAAGGAACGGGTACTTTGAGAGAGTTAATTTCTGAGACATTCTAAAAATTCTATTATTCTATTATTAAATTCTATTCAAAAACAAAATTTTGAAATATGTACACCTTGATTGTGACATAATTTTCATTTCAGACAACGGAATATGCTGTAAACCCACTGAATTGATAATTGCGGAAGATACGTCTAAAAATCGTAAATGTTTTTACGATATTTAGATCAACAAAAGCACCCCAAATACTTTAACCTGTTAATCACTAATTAAAATTTTGACGTTCAGTATTTATTCTGAAACACGCAACGGAAGGCGTTGAGCCTTATGCTTGATTCTCGTCTGTATATATAAATATATATATAGCTGCATAACTAATAAACTTTTGCTAGTATTTTTTCACCAACTATAAAAATGTGACCCAAAAAGAAACAAAAACATTTATTTTAACGTTTTTAACATTTACCATTCCTCTGCCGAAAAACTAAGAGATACCAACAGAATTTTGTACCAAAAGAAATTCGACAACAATGTGGCATGGTATCTTTCAACTTTAAAAACCTAAAGTTTCGTCATAACTTTTGTGACACTGATGTAAGCTGCATGATCTGTGATGAGTCATGATATTTCTGCCATCACGATGGCTAGCAGAACATGAACACTGGGAAGGATAACTTTTACGTGTACAACAATGTTATTTTATACCTTGTGTTAACCCATTGAATCCGTTGGAAGGAGACTTACCAAGTTGTGCAACCCAGAAGGCAATATGGTACAAGGATGATACATAATATATCTGCCATCACTATGGTTAACTATACAGAAACACCGGGGAAGATAATATTTAGGTATACAACAATGTTATTTTGCCTTGTATTCAACCATTAAATATGGCTGAAGGGGATTTGCTAACGAAGTTTTGCAAATTGAAAAGCAATACAGTAAAAATATTTCAATTATGTAAATTTAATAATGTCAGGTAGTTTAAAAGTAAAATGTCTGACTTGGAATGGCAGGGAATTATGAAGAAACAAGCTTAGGATCTTTTTGTGTAGAAGCAGGAAAAAGAACCTTATGTTCAGTATTGTAGTAAGCAATATCACTAGAACGCTAAAGTAGCATTATAGTTTCCAAACTTGTTATATTTGTAAGTGTTAATATGTGTCATCAAAAATGTTCACTTGTTGTCTGCGATATTTCGATTGCTATGTGCAGTTTTTGCAAACGTTGTTTCCCGTTTTGATTTGCTGCAGCTCGTCCTCGTTCACCTGCTCCTCCTCCACTTCCTCCTCCTCCACTTCCTCCTCCTCCACTTCCTCCTCCTCCACTTCCTCCTCCTCCTTCGCGTTTTCCTCGTCGTCCTCCTGCACGTCCTTTTCTTCCTTCTATTCTTTCTCTTCTTTCTCTTCCTTCTCTTCCTTCTCTTCCTTCTCGCTGACCTCGTTCTCCTCGACCTCCTCGACCTCCTCGTCCTTTTCGTCCTTTTCGTTCTTCTCGTCCTTTTTTTCCTTCANCCTCGTTCACCTGCTCCTCCTCCACTCCTCCTCCTCCACTTCCTCCTCCTCCACTTCCTCCTCCTCCACTTCCTCCTCCTCCTTCGCGTTTTCCTCGTCGTCCTCCTGCACGTCCTTTTCTTCCTTCTATTCTTTCTCTTCTTTCTCTTCCTTCTCTTCCTTCTCTTCCTTCTCTTCCTTCTCTTCCTTCTCGCTGACCTCGTTCTCCTCGACCTCCTCGTCCTTTTCGTCCTTTTCGTTCTTCTCGTCCTTCTTTTCCTTCACTACCTTCTCGTCCTTCTTTTCCTTCACTACCTTCTCGTCCTTTTCGCCTTGCTACTTTACTACTACAGCTGCTGCTACTACTTTTGGTGTGCCTATTACTATAAAGCCCACCAATCATTACTACGCAACCCCATTTTCTTACAAGCCCGTTGACTTTTACTTTGTTTTACTTTGATAATGCCTTTTTAATAAACGTTGCGTTTACCCCCATACTTTTAGGAATACGATTTTTTTTACAAACCAGGGAAACTGAAGACTACACCCACTGTCTGTAGTAAGTATTTGATACATTACTAAAATCAATGGTTTGCTGTTAAAATGTGTCTTAGGCATCTCCTTTTTTAGTTCCCGTATTTCACATCGACTGTCTAATTTTGCTTTTGATTTTGTTTTATTTTTTCTTACTGAAAAGTAGCTAAAAGCTTTGTATTAAAATTTTCGTATGACTATACTTTTTTTTTTCTTGTTTTTTGAAGTACCTCATCAGCCTCGACTGGACTGGCAGATGTGGTTCGCTGCTCTTGGAAGTTATCATCATAATCCATGGTTTATTAACTTGATTGATAAATTACTTGAAGGGGAAAAGGATGTTTTGGCCCTTCTGGATCATAATCCTTTCCCCAAAGAACCGCCAAACTTCATCAGAAGTACGCTTTACCAGTACCATTATACACATTTGCCAAAAAACACCTCTGGAATTCTCGATGGATTAAGGAAGTCCAGGTATTGTGGAATTTTCTGGCCACCTTTTTGTTTGTAAACTTTGTATTGTATTTTTTTTGTGCCGTTTCAAATCTTTGCCAAATAGATTGCCTTTCGTTACCATACGTGACAGTATCGGAGGAGTGTAGCACCAGGCTCTTTTGTATTTACTTGATTTTCGAACTTAACTTGCTACCCCAGCTCTTTCTTACCAAAGAAGAAAAAGTTATTAAGGACATAGTATTGAAATGTTTTGTGGGAAAGGCCTCTCGTCAACTCACTTTTAACTCAAATTAAATCACACACTACACTTCTTTTATTTGTCATACGTTCAACCCAGAGAAATTGTCATTCATAGCAATTTCGCTTCACTGTACCTCCATAGTAGCAGTTTATGCTGCTAAATGCAAACTGCTTAAGTGAGTATATATTGGATTGGTTTTACTATACCTGCCCATCACCGGCAATTTAATAGCCACAGATTTACCAAAATATAAAGCTTTGAATATTACAACATTTACTATTGAACAACAAGGATTGTGGATCAGGAAGATAAATGGATAATGAGACCTTGCAGCTTATATCCAAGTGGATTAAGCTCTTTATTTTATAATTTTGAGCAACTGTTAAGAGCATTATTTTGGATGATTATTTATTTATCAAATAATAGAAGATCAACAGGGCAGATCACAACAAAGGAAAGGAAAATCAAAAAACGGCCATATCGATAAGTAAATAATGGATTATGGCAGAAAAAGAGAAAAAGAAATTATCCCATTTTTTTTGTTTGTGTATTTCAAGGCCAAATCTAATGAACCGCCTACACCTACATCTGACTTGAAAAGCAAGTGACTTGATTGTTCTGATTTATTGGTTTTTTTCCAGCCGGCGCGAATTCGATTTCCGGTATGAAAAGGATTTTTTTCCCCTTCTCAAACGATTAATGCAGTGAAAAAGGAAGACTTTTAGCATGACCCTGTTGGAGTATTATCTAATTTACAATGTTGTACCTGCTGCTAAATGTAGTGCTACAAAGCTCCAGTTTTTTTCTATTTTAACCATCACAGATCATTTTGCTGTTGACCGCACAGACAGAGGCCTACGTTTGTAGTTATTATCGCAGTTAATAATAACACTTGATAATAACACTGGCCTGCGAAGTTTTAAAGGCCAAGCATGTAATAGCTGATCCAAGGGTAGTTTGCCATGCAGAAACCAAAAATCATACTCATTTTGTCCAATCAGGTCAAGTTTGTGAGATACGAGGTTGTGAAAAAATAGTTTCATAAACGTAGTGGCATTATACCTTCTATGGTTCTTAACCGTTAGGCATTATTCTTCTTTCTTTCTTAGATCTATTAAGAAATGGTGGTGGCGAAGCAATGGAGCAGAGTATACACCTAACCTGGATAAAAATAATATTCATGTTAAGAATTTTTTACAACATTTTGGCCTTGGGGTAAGTCATTTTTCCTTTGCCTACAACCTTGCATCATGATACATGTAACATAATGTTCATGTTAAGAATTTTTTACGACATTTTGGCTATGGGGTAAGTCATTTTTCTTTTGCCTACAACCTTGCATCATGATGCATGTAGGCCTGTCTTTTGGTTGAGCTAACATAGTTTTTTTTTGCTAAATCTTATGACGTACGTGAATTAGGGTTGGTATAAAAGACATTCAAACGAATATTGACTATACTGCATACATTGTTTAGAATTTTTTATAACTTTGCTTGGTAAGCCTTAGCTAGTTTTCATTTACCAAAGCTAATATTTCACGAAGTATGCGTTTGACCTAATCCCTGATGGCAAGAATTTATTCCTTTTCAGCACTTAATCATTTGCTTTGGCGCTTATTTGTCAACTTCTGAAACGATGTCAATGAGGGTTTTTTTAAAATCACAGCCATTTCTGAAGTTTCATTTGGTTTTGTGTGTTCCGCACCCACTGTTTTTATTTTTCGATGTTTTTGCTTTATTATGGGTTTTATTTAGACGCAAATCTTCGTGTTTTTACTTTTGTTTGGTATTTAGTTGAATTTTTTACAGGGTAGACGGTCAAAAGTTTTGATGTTGAGTCCACGAATCCTCAGTTTAAAAAACAGAAACGGGTTTTCTTTTATATTGCTTTATTATTTATTATGATATTTCGTGTATGAGGTTGGCTTTTTAGCGCAGCCATTGAGATACAGAAGCCAGTGTTTACCCGATACCACTGCCAAGTTGCGGATAAATAGGGAGGGTTGCGACAGAAAGGGTTGAAAAGGGAATTCGCCATAAAACCCAAGCTGAATCATGTCATACGGATAATACAACAAAAAAAGATGTAACATCTCCGTTGGCAACCGTTGCTGAAGGAAAAATGCTTAAAGAAGTGTTTGAGGAGGGGGGAGGGGGGTTGCGGTCACGTTAAAAAGTCATTTTACCAAAATACGTGTAATGGCGGGTCAAAAAGTTCTGACGATGAACAGTATTTTTATTTCAGTATTCACAGGAACCAATATGTGTTACCATGGAACTAAAACGCTGCTTTAAGAACTTTTATCATTAATATGATAATGAAAAGAGTGAAAAGACGAACCAATTAATTTGTTGAGAAAATGTTTGGAGGGAGGTATAATGTTAACTAACGATTCTTCTAAGATAGTCCCAAATAGCTAAGTAGTGTAACTACTGGCGGTGGAGTTATTAATGGCAGTTAAAGAAGTAAGTTAAGAGCTCTTTCAGAGTGTATTTTTCGATCTTTGAAACAACAGAGCACATAATGCGACAAAATATTTTCAAGATAACTGTCAAATGAACAACTGATAATACACAAAGATAAATGTATATCATTTATAGAACCAGAACATGACATTGGAAGAGGTATAATCCAGTAAGTAGGGAGTGTGTGTGTAGAAATATGTACGAAAAGGGACTGTACAAAAAAAAGGTAAGTAGGAGGGGTTGCGGACAGACTACTGGACACTTAACAGCACATCATCAAGGAACGTATGAAAAAATAGGAAGAACAAGGAAAAGACGACAAAATTTTACCTTTTTGCCAGCGTTTTTCCCACGTCCTTTGTCAGAAGTGTGATGTTTTACAATGTTCCATTTTGTGACAAAGAAATGCAAATAAAGAAGAATTTCTTAAGGCTGTTGGCTGTTGGCTATTGGGGCTGTTGATATCAAGATAGGTGAATATGCCATTGCATAAAGTAGGGTAGTTGCAGTTGATAGATGGGATACGCTAGCACCTGGAATTAAAGAAAAAGTACAACAGGAATTTATAACGTGTGTTCCTACCCAAGCATACAATGAAAGACTTTAAAAAGTGCTTAATCACTCTAGCAGAGAAGATCAGTTTATAATTTAGTACCATTGCACACTATACATATAGGAATGATTTTAATAATAAGGAATTGAGCTGTGCTACATCGATATATCCCTGAAACATAGGTTTATTTACTCTCATTCGTTTTTGGATCACGAAACCTTTGGATATTGACACTAAATGGTATAAGTTCATGTGTGCATCCAACTTTCTGACAGACAGATCCGTTATTTTGTATAGCTTTTGAATGACAGAACATTTTAAATACTAAATACTAAATCGATGTCCTTGATTCTCTGCTGACAGGCTGGATTATTAAACGCAATTGAAAAGCCCTTGCAAATGCGTTAATAAATGAAGCAAGTAACTCATTCATACCATTGGGTTCACCTATCGTAATAATAGGCAGAATACCTAATATAACTGCCCCAGGCTATGCCTGGCATTTCCAAAGCTCTTAAGTGACAACCAGGCGTCATTTTGGCGTCTCTGTGCCGTGTTTTAATGTCATTTTGGTGACTATGGCTTGCTGTTAAATCGACCTTTGCCAACGAAGTTTAGTTTGTAGCTTTTGGATTAAGGTGGAGTCTCTCTGGAAACCTGTTTTTCCCCGGTATCTAAAATTACGTTTTACACACAGTTTTCACGTTGTTGGTGCGTTTTTTCGATGTTCATATTATTTATTAGTCTGTTCTTTTTTTTTAGCTGGAGGTAAAAGAGAATGCCGCTTCAACCGGAAACATGTATGAGTTGATATTGAGCCTCAGAGCATTTTTGCACCGTTTGGACCCCACTTATACAATGAATGCATTGGCACTTCTTATTTTTATTGGAAATAAAAATGTATATTCAAAAACCTTATAACAGAGTTTTGAGGGGAAATAAGAATTTTATGAACATAAATTAGGGGTGATCAAAGAGTTGGTTTTAAAAACATAATATTTTGGAGTTTACTTGAGATAGTAATGGTACTGAGGAATATAGTACAACTTTAATGAATTTTATTTTGTTAAAAGCTTTGTTTCATATACACTTTAGTATCGTAGCATTGTAAAAGTAAGTTCATTCTTTAGTTAAATCAGAGGGCGGACAAAAAATAAAATTTTCAAGTAGATGTAGCGTTTTGCAAAGACATTAGCGCCAATTAGTAACTTATGTAAATTGCAATTTTTAAAAGAAGGTTTAACAATCATTTAAGTTTCGTGTAAGAATTTTTGCTTTTATTTGTTGTTTTCTGCTTTTAATCATCTTATTAAGTGGAAGTATAAGACAACTGGAACCCTGACATTTTTTGTTAAGAACATTATCCTTGCCCTGTTAGCTCAAAAATGTACCCTGCGTTACGTTTTTTATCTGGTTGAGTGGCCCAAAGTAACATTGAATTTTTGATAATAGTCAAGTTAATTTATTTAATTAGTGCATTGTGAAGAAGAAATCAATTTAGAGGCGTTTGACTCTTTTTTTGCTCAGCAAAACAAATAAAGGGGGTTGGCAGGTTTTTTTAATCTGGACCTCCTAGTCTCCCCAATTTTGGCTTAGTGAACCGTTTTCACAAAATATATTCAATGGGATTTAATATTTTTCACTCATTCAACTGTATATTGTTTTTCTTATTATTTATCTCCACTTTTGACTTCGTTAGGATAGGTACAGATTCTGGCGAAAAAAGATAATTGCTTTTGGCCAATATTCCTAAGGAGACAAAGGACACCCCCCCACACACACACACACACACACCTTCCTCCTCCAGTGTGTCAATAGGATTAAAATGGCGACGGCCAGTTTAATAAGGGAAATTATCTTTTCTTGTTTTCTTGCTTAATGTGGAGTATCTTCCTTGATTTAGAAATTATTTTTCGTACAAATGAACTGTCGTGTGAAACGTTCTCGGCTTGTGGGTTCGCCGATTTGTAGGACCTTTTTGCCGACAGCATTTTTATTGGAATTTTCTTGACAGAGTATATGCTTGACTCGGGACCGTCTTGGAAATATGCTACGATATAATGGCGAGTGAGAAAGCATGGTTTACTAATGCAAGCCCTTTTTTTAGTAGTTTCTGTCATTGGCTTTTGATAATTTTCATGGCGAAGGCTACTAATCGGGATATGACAGGTGGAAAGTTGAAATAATTACATAAATAACATTTTATTATTAAAATTATTCAACTATATAGGGAAAGGCCGACGTTATTTAACTTAATGGTACTTACTAGTGAAGTTAAGAACAATAAACGAAACGGAATCATAGGGTTTTTTTAAAAAATCGAAAGCAGATCGTCGATCTCGTTTCGTTGGTGCTTTTGCTGAAGTGTTCATTCCTTTGTTTTTGCCAATAATGAAGAAAAGAGCTTACTGACACGTGCGGTAATTAATAAATCAATCAAGATCAGCAGAAAAAATGGACAATAGATTCTTTTAGGCTTGAAAACATATTAGACTATCTTTTGCATTTAATTATGGATCGTTCACAGTTGACCTCATCTTATTTTGGGTCATTTTGGACCCCACCCTCTTGTCCATTTTGTTGATCTACCCCCATTTGACAGCATCTTTTCGTTTCTTTTCTTTATACTCCCTCAAAGTTGTCACTGAACCACTTTGCTTAAAAAATCAATTTGTTATAAACAAGCAGATAGTCTGATGATCTATAGAAAATTCAAGATTTCCAATTCCCCTAATTAGAATTATGAAAATCTGCCCTTTTCCCTCAAAACCAAGCTTTAAGGGGCACTGTCATCGTCAAATATCAACTTCAGAAAATATAAAAGAAAGGGATAAAAATCAGAAAGAAAAAAAAAAGAAATAATGAATTTACAAAATATTAGAAGTCCCCGATGCTTCAAAAAACTAGAATACCTTTGCCTTTCCTAATTAAATCCCAAATAACTGAAAGATATTTCTGTTCTTATCAATATCCTTATCATAACTCAACTTTTCATGTATCCAAACTTTCCTCTCATTATCTTACTTCTTTCCTTTTCCTAGTCTATGTCAATCTTCCCCACAGGATCGCTTATGACTGAGCATGGTTTTTATGGTTGAATAGTAAATATTGCTTTCAGAGCAAGTTCTCGTTTTTGATTTGGTATTTCATTTCCAACCTTTAATCTGAACAAAAGGGAAGTGTTTGCCACAACAATTAGATTTCATTATTCGATTGGAATGCATTTAAGTAAACACTTGAGTCACAGTGCCCATCATCCTTAACAGCAAGACCTTCGGATTGGGATAGTGGAGTTAGTGCTGGTGTGAACCTTGCAGGGAAACATTTCGTGCAGAACGTAATGGTGAACAACATGGTTCTGAACCACATTTCACCACATGTACAGTATATTGTGGCTGGCTTGTGCTATCCACTTTTAAGATTTTTCTATCGTGATTTGTTGTCTTGGTTCTGCTTGTTTATCGATGCAATTTCAGTTACTGGATTACCGTGGATCGGCATCATTCCCTACCTCGGCAAAGATTTTTCCTGAAATTTGGAAGTTCTGTTTTTCAAGACCCTCGTTACCTGTTTCGTTTTGGGAGTTCAAAGGTGATCGAAATGTGTCCGATTACTTAACTCTTTTTATTTTTTTAATTAGTTTTTTAGATTGCTAAAAGATCTTTTAAATTTTTTAATTATTTTTTAGACTATCAAAAGTTTTGTACAATTAAGTCAAATACTTTGAACATTGTATATTTTATAAAGTGTCAGTTAACCAGGTAAATAACACAAGGTTTTCATATCAAACGTCAAACATTAGTCTTAAAATCAGCCAATCGGCCTATGACAACACAAAGCAATGACTTTTGTTACGAGAGGTGCCCATATGAAGACCCACATCCATCTAAATCAACCGTGAAGTTTTATAGGAAATGACCTCTGTCCTCTAACATTAAACATTAAAATGAAGGAGTTAAAAAAAAGAAGAGAAAAGAAAATATATTGCGATGGGTGATTGACAAAAGCTAACGATCCCTTTTTCAAGATTCGCCAGCCATGCTTTTAGATCGCGAGACCCTGAATTTCGTTAGGAATCTAATGTGAAAATGTTATAAATACTCTCTAGATTAGTCTCAAACATATAATAATGTAAACAAATCTCTGCGTAAAACAAATAATGGTGGTGTTAATGAGTGTATTGTTAAAGATGATTGAGGACAAAAGGTAATGGTCACAGCAGTATAGGTAGAAGCAGTGATTACTGTTTACATGATGATGATATTGTTACTGCAGATTATGTGGGTTTTTTGTGAGGTCCCGGGATAAGCTCTTTTTGCGTCCCAATGTCAGAGCAACATCCACTAGATACATAACATAACAGTCCTATGATTTTACCAGACACCTTTGTACTTTTTGTCAGTACCACCGCATTATGGTACTCCTTAATCTCTTCTCTGTTTCTCCTTTGCTATGGTGATAGCAAAGTGTAATGACGTTCCTTATAGTAACCCCCTGACGTCTATTTCTTTTATTTCATTCTTTATAGTCTTGTGNTTACATGATGATCATGTTGTTACTGCAGATGATGTGAATTTTTGTGAGGTCTTGGGAGCTCTTTTTGCGTCCCAATGTCAGAACAACATCCACTAGATACATAACATAACAGTCTAATGATTTTACCAGACACCTTTGTACTTTTTGTCAGTACCGCCGCATTATGGTACTCCTTAATCTCTTCTCTGTTTCTCCTTTGCTATGGTGATAGCAAAGTGTAATGACGATCCTTGTAGTAACCCCCTGACGTCTATTTCTTTTTATTTCATTCTTTATAGTCTTGTGCTCAAATAAAGTCACCTCAGACTTAAAAGCAGGACTCCGTCTTGTGTAAAGCAAAACTCATTTTAGTGAAAAACGATGAGTTATTGTTGAATGATACTTATTTACTAGAGGTTAATACGGTGTCCCTAGTTACGTATTCTTAACTATTGTAACGTATACGCGAGTAATAAGTGGTAGTCGAACCTGCCGTTCATTTTACATTGACCTACAATATAGGTTCCCATACCGGCCTATGGAAAATGGTGTTGTTCACCAAAAGAAGGAGTTTTTCTCAATTAACCTAAAGAGTTTGGCCTCAATAAAAATAAGTGGCTATTCATAGTAGTGGAATATTTCGATTAATAGTATATTTTAACACGCCTTGTGAATTGAACCATTTTAATACCATAACGTAGGTAAATACAACTACGATATCTTTCAGAATATTATATCCCTAGAAAGAAAAAATCGGAGAGTCGGATTTTTTTGCATCCAACTGTTAAGCAGTATTATTTTTTCGGTAATAGTTGTATTTCTTTCATAATACTTGTTGCAGAAATCCAATCTCCAGGCATAACACGGTTAGGAGGAGATGAGGTTTCAGATCACGATGTACTTTTGTTGTCGTTTTCCTGTATGAATCTTTATCCGCATGGACATTCCGTTTGATTGTAATAAGAGCCAGTCAATCTAGTAATTTGTTTATATTCAGTTTGTGTTTTTACCCTCATCATTCTCACACCTCACAGACCTATTTATTACAAGAGCAGAAACTTAGCAACATTTGCAGACCCCAAACTAACCAGAAAAAAGTTAATTAATTTTTTGTAACTTATTGTTGTCTCTTTGCAATTTTGTAGTTACCGAACAGTTTAGGAATCACGAATCTTAAAAAGTGTCTCATTTAGCAATTATATTACTTGTATTGCAGACCATAAATAATCTGCTACTGAAGTTGTGTTTTCATACGGCGCCAAGTAGCAAACAACTCATTAGGTTGGAAACATTATCTTTTGCAACTCTATTTTTTGCCTCCATATCTTTTGCATATTTTTCCGTATCTTCTCGAGTGAAAGACTCTATTACAAGGCCAAATAAAGAGGGCCCCAAAACATTTCATCATGTGGTAAAAGAAAAACACCCCTTTTACCACATGACTTGTTTGTTGAATACCACTGTCAGTATTGCTAGGATGCAATGCAAGCACAGAGCTTAAGGATCTAATTTAATAAAATGGGTAAACATTGTACCCCTACTTATAATGGATAATTCCATATAATTATAAGCGTATGAGCTAGACAGCCAGCATTAGCGAGTTGATACTTGCATAGAACAGTTACAAAGTTGGTTTATTGTACTTTATCTAAACGACCCGGTGTTTGAAATTAAATTTTAGTTCAGACGTTGACAACTCGTGAACTTGTGCCAATTGAAAATGAGGCTGCAAAAGGGTTGCAGTACCTCAGAAGAAGAAGAATTATTCATAAGGATATAGCACCAAGAAATTGTGTGTAAGTAACGTGTCCATACGATATCATAATCAGGATACAGTATAAGTAACTAGGGTACAGCAAATATTCTGTAAATTAACAATCAGAATGTTACAGTGTAATATCTGTAAAAAAGTATGGTTGTAAATAAAGTTTTCTACTTTAAAAATAATTCTTTCTGCATACAATAACCCCGCATGTATTTAGCTACATATATGTGTTTTGAGTGATTTCCTCTTGCTCGTGTCAAACCTGTCGTGTAATGTACAAGAAGTATTTGTCCAAGATTATGCTTACCTTAACAACTTTTCACTAAGATTATTTATAGCTCGTTTCTCCTAAAAGACCTAGATGATCCATGTATAACTTGCTCAACACAAAAAGATATTTTTCTAGTAAAAACATAGATTTTGGCATCAACATCTGTTAATAATTGGTTCTGTATTTTGTATACTGTCAGTTATTTATTTTGTAGGGTAAAAAATATTTTACTAATAAGGTACTGTTCTCATTCAACTTGGAAGAAATAATTTTTTCCAATCTAATTCATTAAAAGGGTAATAAATCAGAAAGAAAGTGTCTCACGATTGGTAAAAGTAAAGATCTTTTTGCATGTCGGAATATCACAAAGATCTAATATAATAAAATTTACTGCAGGTCACTTAGAAGTAATCAATGGCTTGAGATGATGATAAAAAGCAAAGGCAGTTGTAATTGAAGTACCATTTTTTACCAATACTAGATGGATGCATAATACATTCAATGACAAGAAGCAAAATAAAACAAATAAACTGAAAGAGCTTAAGAATCTTTCAGTACACATACAAGTCAAAAACTAAACAAATCGTAAGTGAAGGATAAAATGCTTTTAAAGACCATCAAAAAAGGGAAAAGAGCACTTTCAGAAGCAAAATAAAACAAAGGGCAAAGCGGAAAGATAAAAAGTGAACTAAGGTGCAGTTGCAGAAATGCACAAGAGTAATAGTGTCCAGAACAATGAAGTTGGAGAAAAAGGGATATTGAAATGTGCAACTCTACTATCATCCTTAAATTTAAGTTCCAGACAGGTCTCAATAACTACAGTAAAGGAAAGTTTCTATAGAAAGCAAGAGTAAAGATCCTCGCTAATCAGATTACAATGAATTAGTGATGGTATAGCTACACAACAAACAATGACCTTAGAGAATTTTAACTTCTTTATGACCATTTATGGCTCATGTTTTCTTCATTCTTTCTCTGTTACATAAAACACTGCCAGTAAGGAAACTTCCTACTCAGACAATGGAGTACATTTTGTTTGTATTGCATACAGTAATCTCTAAGCTTTCCTACTATTGGCAAAAAATGAAATTCAGACTGGAAGTACTCGTATGTTAGCTATTAATCTCTGTGTATACAGCTACATGTTACTTACATCGTACACAACATAGTCGTCTTGTAGTGTTCAAAAGTTAATTTAGGTGACTTCACTCTTGCAGCGTTAATCACACTTGCTCTATTCTAAGGGGCCATCTCTCTCGGCTTTTCTGGCATTTTTGAATGTCAGGAAGTGAAAATGAGGCCCTGGAGATGAGGTTTTTTAGGTTTTTTTGTTTTGTTTTCTTAGGTTTTTAGGTTTTTTTATTTTTAGTTTTATATTTTATTTTAAATTCTTTTTCTCTCTCATAAGAGGTCACAGGTTGACAGTAGTGTTTATTAAATTTTTTATTTTAAACAACTGAATTGTATCATCCTCTATAAAGATAGAAATGATAATAATAATAATTTATTACGTTCGCACTGAGGGGGAAGGAGGTATCCTAAAAAGCGAACAAAAACGAACAGGGGTTCAGAAGGTGAGAACGTTCAAATTAAAAACCTTTTTTCTTACAGTTTTCACAAAGTAGTGACAGTGAAAGACAGGTGTACAAGTTTAATTATTCTTATCTGTTTTTACACATCTATTATTTGTATGGAATTACTTTCGTTTGTATTCGGCTTGTATTTAATTATAATTGCTTTCATTTCTCACAACAATAGCCTGGGGTCAGTTTTTTACTTTTCGAATTTAAGCACGTGAACTTCTATAAAAGAAGAATCAATGGCATAATTTTTAAGTTATTTATCAAAATGGCAACTACCAACGACGGTCCAAAAAAGTATAGCGTACGTTCGTATGGGGGGCACCTGCCTGCGAAGAAGGGGAAGAGGGTCGAAAAATGGCCAATTTAATGCAAACGAAAAAATGGATTGACCCCAAACTCCAGTTATAACTATGAGCAGCATGAAAGACGCTGATTAAAAGGGCTTACAATATATGATACCAAAAGTAGGATTGAATATTGATTACAGTAATCGTCGATGGTTTTTTTTAGTCATTTGTATTGAGCTTGCTTACAAGACCATATGGACCTTTTCTTTTGCTGGTTGAAGCAGAATGAGAAAATTCAAGAAAATCGCCAAACTTAAAATTGAACAAGGAAAAACTAACGCTCATTCACTAATATTATGTAATTTGTCATTGTCACAAAAGCTGAGTAAATAAAATCAAGGAAATAATCTGTATCGTAAAAATTGTATTTTCCTATCGAGAATATTGTAAAAGGCGTGTCAAGTACAGAACACTTGAATCAGGGATTAAAACTATCAAACCATTAAATTTACTTTGTGCTTTTTACAAACTACTTAGTTCACAGTATTATTCAGAATTTAATAATTTTCGTTTGTAGCCTTTGTTCATGTCAGGTTTTATACTTAAACAGGATTATTGGTACGTAATTCTCCAAAAGGAGAATCTAACAGTATTACGTATTATGTTTAGAAAATGATTTATTGTATCGTGAAAACTTTTTTTCCATATAATTATTTCAATTAACCCTTACTGGTATTGGAAAAAAAAGTTGAAAACAGATTGAATTAAATATATGCAGGAAATAATTTTGCCAGTTAAGAAACATTGCCTATTCTAACTCTCACTCAAGAATTTATTTTTCCAAATAAACTGCTTCTTAAGATTTATTTTTGAAAAATTCCTGGTCCTACTTTTCTGTCCATCTAGCTAGGTTGGATTCAATATTATTGACAACATATTTCTACAACTGTGTGGCAGGGGATCTTTCCCGTGTGTGGTTCGACTTTCCTGGGCTCCGACGGAGCTAGTAAAAGGGAAAAAATTTCTTTGCCGGATGCCCTTGGTTTGCGTCAGGAAAAGCATACACCCAAGATTATCCATTTCATGCTATAACTATACCGGCAAAGAGATCAACTAGATTTCAATCCCTTGTCGGTTTAGCTAGTTTTTAAGATATCACGTTATTACGTGAGAGGTCAGACTGATACAGTACCTGGTTCTCTAGTTTGCCTGTTGGAGAAAGGGATACCCAGTTTTAACTATACAAGTGACTTATTACGGAAATCAAAACAAACTTTTGTAAAATTATATGTGATTCAAATAGGCTAGACAAGCACAACTGAAATCCCGGTCTTAAATGGCTAATGGTGCGTAATGAAAATGACAAACGACAGTTCTACAAAAATTAAAAATCTGACAACTGTAAAACTAAGTACTAAAATTTTAGTAATTTCTCTAATCGAAAACTTCGATTTAAGGTAAATGTAATTAAAGAGAAAGTCAGTACAAGTTACAAAAGAACTAAATGTAACATAATCCTAATACATCCTAACTAGTCAGTACAAGTTACAAAAGAACTAAATGTAACATATCCTCAACTGCTAATATCACTGACCTATAGAAGTGGTAAAATGATAAAAAATGTAAATAATCCATGGACTGCCTAAAAATCACGAAACCATGGAGAATATTTCATTTGTGTACAAAATTTAATACTCTTGCTTGTGGCAAAAAAATATTTAATGGTGTTTGGAAAATGAATGATAAGAGGAAAATACCACCCATATGACAACACATCCAAATCCAATCACAAAAACATACAGGCTTTTTTGTAAAGGTTTTGTTAAATTATTTTAGTTCTTAAACATATCTTAATGGATAAATGGTTTTTTCCTTTATGTTCACTGGTCCTTTTCCAATTTGTTCTTCTTATTATTTTTCACTTATTTAAGTTCACCGAAGACTACAAATAAAAAATATCCATGACCCACTTTTCCCGAATAATTAAACAATGCCAGTATGTAATGCTCTTTATTTCTTAAGGTTTTAGTTTTTATAGAAAAAAGTCTTTCAGGCTACATTTTCCAAGCTTCTAAAAAAGTAAACAAGTTGACAAACGTCTAAAGAACAGAGCATTTACAATATTAAATAAACAAGCAGGTGCAAGAAGCAAATCACTAAACAACCAATAAACCATCGTCGTCACGCCACATTCGACAGTCTTCATCAACAGTTCTCATGTCATCGCGGATACCTATCACTTGGCAGTTCAAAACTTGTTGAGGTGTTTGAATTTCACCACATACGCAGTTCGGACTATTGCGTAGACCAATTCGATTCAGTTTAACCCATTCTGCACGATTTAAGTCATGCTCGGAGGGTTTAGTCGACGGGTCCGGAAAAAACTGTTTTAGTCTATAGTTACAACTTTGCCATCTTCTACTCCAACCTTCTTCAACCCACCTTTTAGGGGAAGTCGTATCCCTTGCATCAGTAGCTAGTGATTGCATACAGTTAAACAGTGGTATTCTGCTTCTCAGTCTGTTATTCACAAAGGGATTGTTCAAGACATTGTTTAGTATATGACTTTCCGCTAGTGCACTTTTGCAAAGCTCAAGAAAGTTTTTATCCCTTCTGATATCTGAAGCCTCTATTCCACAGAGAACGTCCAAGATATCTGTTGGCGTAGATTTTATGTAGCCGCTGACAAGTCTCAGGTACTCATTCAGGGATGTGTCGACTTTCATACAGTGTTGACTTTGGCTCCATACAGGCGAAACTATACTCTGCAACAGAGTAGCGTAGGGCCAAAGCAGACGTTTTTAGTGTCAAAAGATCTGCAGCCCAGTTTTTGCTTGCAAGTCTTTTCAGTAAGTTACAACCTTTGGTAGCCTTTGCTGAAACGTCTGTCAGGTGTTGTTTGTAAGATAAAGTACGATCAAGTGTAACACCGAGATACTTCGGATTACGTTCAAACCGTAACTTTTCGCCACAGGTAGAGATGTTAAGTTCGTAGCCAGCTTTGCGGTTGGCAAGATGAAACACGCTTGAAACAGTCTTTGTGGTGTTGAGCTTAAGCATCCAGCTGGTGAAGTAGGTCCTGATAATATCAATATCTTGTCATAGGACTCTCTCAATTTCAGGAAACCCCTTATGGGAGGTCATCACGGCAATATCGTCAGCATAGATGTATTTCTTGCTCGTAGTTGGAGAATGACGTGCGTGTATAGGTTGAAGAGTAGTGGTGCAAGAACGGATTCTTGCGGTACACCATTGATAAGAGTTCTGCAGCTTGATTTCCTCCCACCGATGTGAACATGAAACCAAAATGACACGGACCATGCCTTAACTAGGTAATATTTGTAACAATTTCAAAAGCAAGACCACGGTGCCAGATGGTGTCTTATGCAGCAGATAGATCAACAAGAACAACTCCAGCCTTCTGCTTATTGTCAAAAGAACATTCAATGTCCTGTGTAAGTGCCACAACGTGATCCTGACAAGAGCGTCCTGGTCGAAACCCAGCTTCTTCCTTGGGTAGGACTTACCTAGTTTGGATTTGCGGCGTCCCACTTCGGAAAATAACTTTTCTAAAATCCTCTCAGTATTGTGTTTTTAGCAATTTTTTAGAGTCTCTTTTGAAGTTCGGAGAAACACAAGTTGATGTCGGATTCAGGCAAAGGAAGATCGTCACATATATTTCTCGTCGCTGCTTGGAATAGTTTTCTGTCAGCTTTGTTGAAGTTCCAACGTTGTAATGGTGTTATTGGAGTGCATTTTATCAAGGCAGGATGATGGATGATTGTAGGTCTGTGCTGAGATTTTAGAAACTTGCTAATGACCTTATGTATCGGGTGAGGTAGGGAGCTATTAATGTCATGCATGTAGAACGTAAGAGCAGGGTTGCTGAATGTGTTCCAGGCTGCGGAGTGAAACGTTTTCGATTGGTTTGGATCTTATAGAAGCTCAATGTCAATGGTGCTTGACCAAACATAAAGAGCTTCACCATCAGGATTGTTTCTAGAATAGTCCCATGATGTATGATGACAGTTTAAGTCTCCCGAGTATATAGCTGGATGCTCATATTGATATGGATGGTAATACGGAACATTTGATGGTCTAAAATGTTTATAATATTAATTTATCCGTTCATTGAGATGGTTATCCATTCAGTTTCGCTGACTTCTCTACTATGACCGATAACAGGAGCAGGTATATCGTCACGAACAAGAATTTCGATTTCATGTTTTGGATGGTGAATTAAGCCAATCAGAGAGAAGCCGTAGATCTTTATTTTTACATTACTGGAAGCGTGAGTTTCTTGGAGAAGAATAAGAGATATCGAATTATCGGTGGCAATTTTCTGGATGACTTTGCATTTTGGTCTCGTAATGGCCTTCAACATTTAGTTAAAGGACCAGATAGTTTGTGGAGTTTCGATGTGTTGTTGGAGTTTTTAGGATGTCTCCGATGCTCGGGTATTGCATTAGTTACCGGTAATGGGTGTTACACGGTACTTAAAGGGTGGGCCACTTGAAGGTTACCAATTTCCACTTCAAACTAAACTATATTTGTACTTCTATTTCTAAACATTGGACAGTTGAGTAACGTTTTAAGAATCCGTACAAAAACAACACACTGAACAAAGAAGTGCCCCTCGTTTTGAAAAGGGCCGGGTATGAACGTGGTGGGAAGGCTATAAGAAAAGTTATTGAATACTGAGGTATTATGAGAGTTGTGATAATACATTTCTTTGCATTTTAAGAATTACCCATCGGTCAACGGTTCCCAATACAAATTCTGAAAATTTACAAAAGGTAAACAATTTTTAGACAAAAAGTAGCCTTCTTTCAAAGAGGATAGTATAAACACGCTAAAATCTCAGAGCAGGTGTATAAACACTGATTTCTTTACTTTGTGATCAAAAATACTAGTTTTAAACAGGACTGGATTTGTTTTGGTCTAATATAATCAAATGTACTACAAGTCTATTATAAATAATGAATGGCTTGGTATTTTATTCATGGTAAATATAACAGGCAATTGACTATTAGAGTACCAATTTCCATTAAACTTACAACTTTACATTATTTTGGAGTATATTTCAAAGTAAAATTAAAAATTTCAAGAAACGATGATATTAAAGGCAGCAATGCACACTAACGCAACAATGCACACTTTACTGAAAACCAGTCAAAATTCAGAAAGGACTCTAGTTCGATGTGGAAATTTTCCGATACAATTCCCTTCAACTGAATGGTATACTACCGGTTGGTTAGTTTTATCCATATTTTCTTTTGTGATTGCTCCATTTACTGTTTCTTCTAATCTTCTGGTAATCATAACTATAGGAAGTAAGCGACGGTTACGTAAAGTCTCGAATTTACTACTTATGTTTTTGGGAATACCAGATTTATTTTGCGGAGCTTTGAGTCAACCCATGTATGGAGCGATCCTGTTGCAAGCACGTAATGGATATGTCCATTGTGTTCTTTTATTCTCAACTTTTAGTCTAGCGTATATATTTGCGTTCGTATCCCTTCACTGTATTTTACTCATTACACTGGAGCGTTATCTTGCAATTTTTCATCCCTACTGGTATGAAAGACAACTGAACAAGGAAAACAAATTGCTGAAAGTTATCGGTGCAATATGGATATTTGTGATAGTTATGAACATGTTCAGTTTTCTGACAAAAGTATTTTTTCTGATATCTATAACTGCAGCTATTAGTATTCCATGTCATGTAATTTTAAATGTGCACATGCATTTTCGAATTCTAAAGCTCGTAAAGAAAATTCATCAAAACATTAGCACTCAACGAAGATCTCTGAATGCCACCGATCCAAATCGTAGTGAAGCCTTATCTCGGGCTACAAGAGTTACTGTATTGGTTCTTATCAGTCGTGTCGTATTTTACATGCCATACGGTATTGTTGTAGTGTGGCGTTACTCAGTGGAGAAAGTGACGGACGTCATTTATGTTTCCAATAGCTTCGCCCTAATGTCTTACATGCTTGGTTCACTTTTTAACCCTATTTTATATTGTTATCAGTTGAAAGAATTAAGACAAGAAATGAAGTCTCTATTTTCTTTTTGAAAACAAGAGAGCAGCTTCCTTCATCTTTTATTTTCGTAATGAGCATAGAATCGATTTGACCGCTGAAATCAGTAGGCTGTAGATTCTATCAGAAAATATTAGTTGTCTGTATTTTTGAGTAAAAGATTATTGTGAGAAACGCCCTATACCCATAATTTAAATAAAGGGTTTAACGTTTTAAAAGATATACCAGATACTGATAGTGTTAGATCATGTTAGAAAGATTATTCTGCAATTTTCTAGATACTTTACCAGTGATTAAGGTTTATTTCTTCAAAGATGAGCTTGGTAGTATTTTTCAATATCAAACTCTGAGTGTTGTCACCAATGACACATCGTCCTGGGTTACCTACTTCCATGCCTACTCAAAATTTAGTGCATTTTTGAGTGATACATCGAGAATTCATAAGAAAATTACTTAAAATGAGAATTTTTTTTTAGTTTATTTTACAGTACTTGGTTCGTTGAAGAGTGACTTATGATAATTTAACCAAACTATTCTGCTTCTCATTTTAAAAGGATTAAGACTTCAGACCTGGTTTTACCAACTATAACTATAGTTTCAGTTTTCATCTGTCGATGAATGCCCTGTCGCAGTAGAAAAACCTTCTTTACTTCTGTTATTGAGAAACATGCAAATAGTAGCTATTCCACCACAGATTTCGAAAGATTTCGAAATATCAATAAAACCCTGTACAATTTGGTTATTGAAAAACATGAAAGCAATACCTCCTTACCACAAATAGAATTAGTTTCTGAAATAAAAGGTTACCTGAAATGTTGAAAAGACTTTAGGATTTGACATGGCCAAATGGTTTTTTAATTGATTATAGTGTAACATTTCACAACGTTAACAACCCTTTTCTTTTTAATTTTGAGCTTAGATTTGGTAAAGTTGGGACAGGATATCGTTTCAAATTACTTTTGAACAATTTCAATATTTCTTTCATTCAGAAAATGTTAATCAATGCCACGGGGAGAAAGTGCAGTTTGCCTTAAGTGTGTAGGAGGTAACTGAAAAAATATTTGATAAATTTAATAAGATTTTCAAGGTATATTCATAAAGTTTGAAATTACCTTTAATACACGTGGCCTGCATTTTAAAATGAACTTTTGTGAGGAAATCTATTAAGTATAGTTTTCCTACAAAATGAAAAATACATGCTGGTTGTGGTTCTTCAAATTGACAGGTCTTGTATAGCATATATAATACAAATTTTATCACCTATAAGTCTAAGAAAAAATATTGATTTTCTTACTTGCCTTTTTTCAAAAGACAAATTGTGACATTTTTCTCTTGTGTTTTTAAAGCACCTTTCAGTATTTCGAACATTAGTATGTATGTTTCCTCTAGGGGAAAAAAGAAACCTTTTTATAAACTTAATGTTTTTAACCTAAAATAACTTTTAAGAGCTATATTTATGAAATTCGAACTTAGTGTTATTGTATGTATCCTTGTGTTAGTGTTTGCCTCTCTGGAAGATATCTGTTTTTTCTATTTAGTTCAAAACCATTTTTATCACCTTAAAGTATAACTTATCTCTTCAAATGTAAGTGTCTGATTTTCACTTTATTGAAAAACAGTGAGTTGCAAATATTTTTGTATTTAGACTTGTCTCGTGATGCTGTATGTAATGAATTTCCTTATGAACAAATATGTACGATACTGGATTACAAAATGATTGTAGTTTCCTTTTCTTTTCATTTTTCACAACTACATGTACTCCATTTCCAACGAAAACAATATTTGATATCTATATAGGATATTTATCAGGTCTTGAGCCCTAAGCTTTTTCTGAGCTACGTTTCGAGAGATACGTTTCCTATTGTAAGGCTGCTGAAGTAATTAGGCAGAGCTATTTTATACTTTCATAGTGGGGGCCTACTTGGTGACAGGAATCGAGTTGTTTTGGGGAGAGACACCATACCTGTCTTGTGTTTCTTGTGTTTCTCTTTTTGTAATGCTGGACGCCATATTTCTGCAAGGGTGTAAGATCTGTTGTTAATGTGATTGGTGTGCTGTAGGGAATAGATGGTTCCTTTTATTTTTCTTGTTGCAGTATTTATTTCTCTCTCCAGGAGTGTTTTATTTTCCCAGTCCAAATGTGTATTTTTGTCCAGCAGTGGCTCGCTATTTCATAACTCTTGGTGCCACCGTTTTTTCACAGCTCCCCTATTTTCTTTTTCTCTTTGACCCAAGGAACGCTTTGGTTCTCCAATGTAGAACACAGGACAGTCCTTACAATGCAGCCTGTAAACTATATTGTTTCTCTCTTCAAGTGGAACGTGACGCTTTGGCTTTGAGAGTATCGTACTAAGGGTGGGTTTTGTGGAAAATGAACACCTGATATTAAGCTGTCGAAGAGTTCATCTTGGCTGCTGACTGGTGTTCTTGACTTAAAATTGACGTATTTGTTTTACAGGTTCATTTTCTTCCCCATGCTCAGGCTTGTGTTTTTTCCTAATACTCTCTGGGCATCTTTAGTATGGTAACCATTGGATAAAAGAACCTTTGAAGGTGTCAATATACTTTTCTGAAGTCCCATGGGTTTGAAATGATGCTTCTTCCCTTTCCAAACTGAATGGTGCTAACACTATGACGAGTTGAAACTAAATGGCGTGATACATTATTAAATACTGGCCGGCTTGAGTTGGTTTCCTGCAGACAGTAACAGAAATGGTACAGTCACCTTGTCTCTTCACTAGGGCATCAAGAAAGGACAATTGCCGTCCTTCTTATATTTTTTAATTCTTTTATTTCCATGGTGAACAAGCTGTTTGAGTAAAGACTGTTGATGTGATCAAAGACGTCTTTTAGATTTTCTTCTTTAATAATTAGGAAAACATTGTACATGTATCTCTCCGAGACAGCTGGACCATGGTCAACGCTTGCATGAAAACGTCAGCAGTTACATATGTTCGAGCTTCCATGGATTCATAACTGTTTTGTTTGTATATGTCATTATTAAATAGGAAGCTTGTATTGGTAAGACGTTCTTGTAGTAAATTCAGCATGCCTGGAGGCTTTAGTGAAATTTTTGTTGTAAATGAATCATCATGTTCAGTTATGTCCTTGATAATTCGCAAGGTGTCATCAACTGGTATACTTGTGTGTAATGAAGTGACACCAAAAAATACCATGATTTCACCTGCCAGGATTCTTTGTTATGCGGTGAACTGCCGCGAAACCAGTACTGTTGCTGCAGTGTTTTCGGACATAAGAGGTCTGCTGTGTAGCATGAGAGTGAATGAAGTGAACTACCAGTGTAGGCTACGATTGGATGTAGAAGTACATTGGTTTTATGTATGTTTGGTAATTTGTGAAACCTTGATAAAGGCGAGTCTTTGTATTCCATTCTGTGATAGAGGCAATTATCTTTGGAAAGAAAAAAGATCAAGATTGGTGAATTTACACATCACTTAAGATTCTCTTTAAGATGCCTACACAACCGGGTGATTCCAAACGATCACCGTCTTCATTGCCCAGTTCCCACAAACAAATCAAGATGTATACTAGAACGGAAAAGTCGCCAACTACTTTACGAAAGGATTCACTTAGATCACAAGAAATATTTGAGACGATGAAGACATTCAAGAAGCGGAGTCTCTGCTTTTAAACAGACTAAGCCCTGAACATCACCACGCATTAATTTCATCTGTTAATGACACTCACAGAAAAAGCCTACTCTTTACAATGGAAAGCCGCCGAAAGAACTTTGCGTACCTGAAAGGAAAGTCACCCAAATTGCCAAACCATGAAAAGAAGTCTCACTCGACTGTCAGTATATCTAACGTGTCACTGTCACCAACAGAGGAATCCCTTCTAGTGAAAGGTTTAAACTTCTTTGCAATTCCAGAGACCATCACTGCAAAGAAAATTGACTCGAAAGTTGTAACTTATCTTCCCAAATGTGTAACTGACACAACCCGAGCTAAAACAAAACTCAGCCTTTAATCTTACAAAGTAACCATTGACAATCTCACCAAAAAGAAAAGATGTGCAATCAAGAGCCCATTTAAATCTCCATCGTCCCCGCTGACAAATGGCGTGCAACTGTGATCCTCAAAAAAGCTGATTGAATCCCAAAGTTTTTCTAATCCACAGTTAAACTTTATCCAATGAACGCAGTCAACACCAACTTAAGAAAAGCACCAGTTCAAAAAGTTCTCTAATCTAAAGGATACCTTACAAGGGATGTCCAGAGAGGATTACGAAAAATTAGCAGTCCTAATCACAAAGATAAAAAAGAAATCCAAAAGGGTTGGGGGAATAAAACCCACAAATATTATACTCCCATCGCACCAACAGAGAATAGTATTATTAAATCAATGTGGTTTTGTTTAACTACAGTATGTCCTTGAAAAACTTTTTTGATAAAAATTATTTTCTTTAAAAATACCGATATTCTTTTATTCAGAATTTATTTGCTTTCTACAATTTCACAGAACCTAGCACAAAACAATGATAATGAGAATTGCCAAGGATAAATAAGTGATTTGTTTTTGCACCTGCTTGTTTATTTAATATTGTAAATTCTCTGTTCATTAGACGTTTGTCAAGTTGTTTACTTTTTTAGAAGCTTAAAAAATGTAGCCTGAAAGACTTTTTTCTATAAAAACTAAAACCTTAAGAAATAAAGAGCATTACATACTGGCATTGTCTAATTATTCGGGGAAAGTGGATCATGTGTTATCGTCCAAACTAAATACAAGAGGATATTTTTTATTTGTAGTCTTCGGTGAACTTAAATAAGTGAAATATAATAAGAAGATTAAATTGGAAAGGGGACAGTGAAGGCAAGGGGAAAAACTACTGATCTGCGATGAACATAAGAAAGCTGTTAAAAAAGGTGACACCAAGGGTCATGAAATAGCCAGCCACTGCTGGACAAAAATTCACATTTGGTAATATTAAACGTTCCTGGAGAGAGAAATAAATACTACAACAAGAAAAATAAATGGAACTATCTATTCCCTACAGCACACCAATCACATTAACAACAGATGTTACACTCTTTCAGAAATATGGCTTCCAGCATTACAAAAAGAGAAACACAAGAAACACAAGATAGGTATGGCGACACTCCCTAAAGCAACTCGATTCCTGTCACCAAGCATGCCCGCACTTTAAAAGTATAAAATAACTCTTCCTAATTACTTCAGTAGTCTGACGACGGGGAGGCCTATCTCTTGAAAGGTAGCTTAGAAACGGTGACGAAAGGCCAAATAAAGAAACGTGTGATCCAATTTTGTAATTGCAGTATCTGCAAAAATTGATTTTCTAGGAAAGGAGGTTATTGGTCTACATCAATTGAAAAAGAATGCCCGAAATAAAGTAGATAATAAAAGCAGTGTCTAAATAATCCCACAGTATCAAAGGGAGTTCTAAACTAGTTTTTTAGTCTCGGTATGTAAAAATATTCTTGGCATCTAACGCGAGGCCCAAAAACTTTCCAACTACTTCATCTATACCAAAACCCAACTACAAGATAAAAGATATCTTGTGAATAGTAGGCAAGTTGCTTTTACTATTCCCAAGACCCTAATGATCCTCATAACTGAATCCCTTGTCTTACAATACCAGAAATATAATATTTGCTGCCTCTGTGATAGGACTCATTTATCACTGAAAATTTAGCTAAAAGACGTTTGAAATTTTTCAACTCAGTGCTCATAGTAGCAACATTGCTTTTCACATTTTACTTTATAGTCATTCATTGCTCCAGCCAAACTCTTTTCCCATAGTAATAGTGCAGAAGGTTTGTCTGTGTTTGCAGCTCAATGACTCGAGCTTTTAACTCTTCCGATGAAGTAACTGGTTCTCTTACAGAATTTGACAATAAAAGTGGACTGTTTGATTAATATCAAATTGGATTGTTCTCACTTTTAAGGTAGACTATATTGGAATAAAAGTTTTGACGCATGTGCACAGTACAGGAAGTTCAACAACAAGATCAAGCAAGGCTTGAAAAAGTAAACCAGGACTGAATAGGTAATTAGAAACGAGACATAAAGCACAATCTAAATCCCTAAATGCACCAGACCATAAAGGAATTTATAAGCGCCCAAGAAGGACAAATCTCTAGGATCAAGAACAAAGATGAGCACCGAAATCCGTTCTTTCATTACAGTGGGGTTTTTTAAGAAGTATTACGCCACCCAAAGAGACAGCTTTGAATTTTATCTCATTACGATGAAAATTTTGTACATGGTTTCGGTGATAAAAATATAAATGGGGAGAGAACACTTAGGCCAACCAAATATAAAACTTTGAATTTTATCACATAAGGATGGACATTTTATTTATGTTTTCGGTACTAGAAATGTAAGAAGTAAGAGAATGATTCTTCTTCTCCTTCTGGCCTTGGTTCAACGTTATGTCGGGTCAGCCGCTCGACACGTCCTTCTCCACTCTCCTCGATCTTGCCACATTCCATTTCTTGCCTCAACCCCCTCAGTCTTGCCTCTCTTGCCTTTTCTTTGATGTTCACCACCTTTGCTAATTTCCTGATATTCTCGTTCGTTCGATGTTCCATTAGAAATATGTTGCATCTCCACCTCAGCATCCTCATTTCTGTGCTCTCGAGTAGCCGTTCCTCTGCTCTCCTCAGTGCCAAACCTCCATCCCATACAAACGAACTGGTCTGATCACAGTCTTATTTTTTCACTTTCAACTTAATTGCCCCTTTTCGTCACATACTACACCATTACTTTCCCTCCACTTTCTCCCACGCCTTGTTCACTCTTGCCTTCACTTCTTTTCTACTTCCTCCCGAATAGGTAAGAGAATAATAACGCCTCTCAAATATAAAGCAACAAAGAAAAAGAAACCAATAAATTATTTAAACAAAACAAAGATATCAAGGTAAAAAAGAGATAAAACAAAAAAAAAGAACGATTTTTTCAAGTACGCAATCGGTACCTTTGTATCCGGTAGTACTGTTCTTTTAGCAGGCTTTTATGTATACAAAACATATTTTTACAAACCAGACAAACAGAAGAAATATTTGGCAAGTGGACAGAAAAATAATGAAGTCCATATTATTCTAATGGTTAAGAACCATACAAGGTATAGAGTTACTAGGAGTATGGAATTGTAAAGAAAAGACAGAAAACTAAATTTTGCCTCTATGACACTTTGCTCTTCTTGAAATGATTCACTTCCTCTTTAAGTTCGTTACCTTTAAAAGTAAGTTGTATCATTGTGCATATTGTGCATATTGTATCAAATTGTGCAAGTTGTATCATTGTGCGTACACGTTTTTTGAATATTTTACTTCTTACACAATAAGGGTTTTTAGATAATGCTTCTCAGTGAGGTGTCTGGGTACCACCTTTATTTTCAAGCAAGAGTGGGCTTAACATCTAAATTGGATAATTTCGTCTCCAGAAAGGTTCAACCTGTTTGTCTAAAGAGAATGTGCAATATTTTAAAACTCAGTGGGCATTGATACATGAGAAAATATTGTCATTTTGATCCGGTGTACGGACGGGTTATTGTAATACTGGTGACCGAATTCAGAATCCAGTCTCATATTCAACTGAATCTGAACTTTCCTTCTCTGTTCAAGTACCTTCTCAAAATAGATATTTCCCTTTTTTTTAATTTTTCATTTACAGCATTTCATTTTTGACAAGTATTCTGAAAAACGAGTTGAGCTCCTTTTTTCTGACCTCAACATGACATAATTTGTTCCTTTACACTAAGACTTTGTAAATTTTTATTGTAAGTGTATACAGAAGGTGTTTTGAGTGACTTCTATCTTAATCGTTTTCAGCCAGGGAATGCAAGATGATGTAACTCCGAGTGGAATTATCTCCTTTCCTTTCTCCAATGATCGTGACAGGTTTTGTCTAACGAAAGCCATACTTTGAATAGGTTCTTTTGTGCCCTGTTTATCACTTTCTTTTTTTCCCCTTTCCAATGTAATACTTTGTTTTACTTAAACATAGAATTCAGACACGATAACGTTTTATTTTGTCTTGACTGGATTGAAAAAGTATAGATAGATAGAAAGATAGATAAATAGATAGATAGATAGATAGATAGATAGATAGATAGATAGATAGATAGATAGATAGATGGATAGATAGATAGATGGATAGATGGAAAGATGGATAGATAGATAGATAGATAGATAGATAGATAGATAGATAGATAGATAGATAGATGGATAGATAGATAGATAGATGGATAAATGGATAGATGGATAGATGGATAGATGGATAGATGGATAGATGGATAGATGGATAGATGGATAGATGGATAGATGGAAAGATGTGATAGATAGATAGATAGATAGATAGATAGATGGATAGATAGATGGATAGATAGATAGATAGATAGATAGATAGATAGATGGATAGATGGATAGATGGATAGATGGATAGATCGATAAATAGATTATAGACAACTGTTAATGGAGAAAAGTGAAAAACATGTTTGTTCCGAACTGAATTCGAGGCAGTGCTATTGCTCTTGTGCTCATATGCTTTATCACCTGAGCTATCAACACCTTTATTTCACCAGACCATTTTCAAAGCCCCTATTGTTGGGCAACACATCTCATTTACGTATAAAAGGCTGAGCCTCACACAAAACGAGACTCGGAACAATTGATCTCAACATACTTGGAGGGAAAAAATTTTATGAAAACAATATAGTATGCATGGAGAGGTTTGGTATTGTAGGAAAGTCACAAACATGTTTACACCGAATTGGATTTCGAACTGGAAAAGTATGTGGCTATGATAGCACATGGACTGGTTTGAATCCAGTTCTATCCAAACAAATTCTTCACTTTTCTACAACTCTGAAGCCTTACCATATATACTTTATTATTTTCAAAACTGTTATTTAAAACTGCTTGGTAAAACACGGCACTTTATAGCTATCGTGCTTTCTATCTATTTTACGGCATGTGCATCGATTTTTTTGTATCCACTCTTGACCTTCTGTTATATTTTTTACTATCAATAGGTTGACAAAATCCCCAAAAATGCAAATATGAATGCTGACAAGAAAAAAAAATAACAAAGAAGATGGCGATATGCCAGCTCCAGAAAACCCGAAGTCGGAATCCAAAAGGGAGAAACCGACTTTCGGAGGCAGGAAGAGGGGATTACTCCTCTGAATGGTAAGTGGTATAATATAGTTTAGTGTTATATACAAATGAGTAATATTGTGATAATAACGGAACGAGAAGAATATTTTAGGCTTATGATTGTAATTATACTTTGTGGTCAAAAGAAAGTGTGAAATTTGATAAAAATGAAAAGTGCTTAAAAAGAAAACAAAAATAACTTTAAAAGGAATTAAAGTTTAACCTTAAAGTTTTCCAGTCAAAATCCAGTGCTAGACGTGATGATACACAAAAAGCAGAAACGAGCTTCTTATAGATTATACAGCTGCTATGACAAGGTCCGGAGATCTAAATAAGAAATACGTGTTGTTCTTTTTCAGGATACCAGATGGAAAAAGCGAAAAAATCTGTTTGATCATTTTCTGTGGAACTTTCAAGGAGTACCTCTTAGCAGTTGTGTATTGAGAAGCAAATACATTCTCATTAATTAGTTCCCATGGCTTTCAAGTTATGAAGAAAGATTTTACACTTCAAAGTTGTTGTGGATAGACTAACCTATGTCTTCCCGCAAAACGTAGAAAAATTTATTTCTGTCCAATTATGTAATTATTCTTAAATTTCGAATCAAGGTCCCTCGTGGGCTGTATTTGGAGCAAGGGTGAAATAACAGCTGTCAAGTTTATGATCCAGTCATTATTATTATTATTACCATCATCATTATTATAAACTATAGATCACAGCTTAAAATGTTAGTTGGCAGGGTATTTTGTTGAACTTCAGGTCACTACCCTCAGGGTTAGATGTTCAACACGTATCGAAGAGTGTTATTTCTGCAGAGCTTCAAATGAATTGTTTTGGCTTATCATCCTCATCCTCCTCATCTTCATCATCATAATAATAATAATAATTATTATTATTATTATTATTATTAACATTATTATCATCATTATTATTATTGACAAATATTTAGAGAGAATGAACACTTCAACTACATGTACAATTAAATTTTGAGTGTAGTTGTATTTTAAGTGAATTCCGTTAAAATTGAGAACAAAATCAAATACAACATTAAAACAAGATCAAACAAACAAAATTGAAAACGCCGTGGCATACCTAAAATTATGACCGTAGATGCGAATCTATATCATAGTCCATATCCAAAAGGTCAAATTATGATTAATCGTTAATTGTTTTATTCTTCCAGGATGATAAAGTCTTTCGTTGATTTATGCGCATTGTAGCATTTTATGAAAGAAATACACTCACTAATTCACTCCATTTTTCAAATCCGTCTTGTGATACCAAGTTTTCGCTAAACTGTAAGATGCAGGAAGGTGATTGCTTTTATGGATATCGCTTCTTCTTTGTACACTCTCGACCCAAACCTCCCCACTTTGTATCAAAACTAGACAGAAAATCAGATCAGGCTCCAAACCTTTCTCTATGAATTTGTGTGCATTAAGTGTTTTTAAAGAGTGTCACTAATTCCAAAGTTATTCATACGAAAGAAATGTAAATTCCTCACAATTACTATTTATAGTAGTACGTTTATAATCAACCACTGCTCTGTTCTAAAAATACCCTCGGTTCCTTAAATGATCATAAATACTGCTTGACAATAGTGCTATCGTAGTTTGATGTATTACGAGATCTTTTATTTCATTTATATGGATTATAAACATTTTTTTTGTATAATAGTAATGGATGACAAAAAATGGACGAAGGGACATTATATTTTTGAAGGTTAAACGGTTAAACGATTAAAAGAGCCAAGGACTGGTGGATTGCATCAATTGCTGTTACTCTTCTTTAAAAGTATTGAGAGATTACACAAAGCAACACAATCTAAGTGGTGGAAAGTATATGGCTGGTATATTGTGGATAAAAGATATTTACAAAAGAATTAATATTAACAGGATGTTTAGTGAAATGTAAAAAATAAAAAAGACAATCAAACAAATCAAATAGTTACTTTTGATGTGTAGGATGTGTAGTTTACATGTGCCGTTTGCTTCTAGATCTTTAAGATCAGGAGACAACATTTATATTATCTTGTCATGGAAATTCCGTATGAATCTATCTACGACGAACATTACAAGAGTTAATAGTCATCAACACAACTATTACTGCAAATAAGGTAACAAATGAAACAACAATTGCTTTTGAAAAAACCTTGTGTTTTGTAAACGAGTCCCTGTGAAGTGCACCACCTCGTGGTAAAATGCATTTGTATTGATCAGAATTTTATTTCATCCATGTTTAAAGCTTTAATGGACCAAGAAAAATCTTCTGACACAAGTCAAGAAATTGTCAGGGTAAAATCCAGGTGGTTGGAAAATTCCCCTCACCACATTTCTGTTCTGAAATCGCTGCCAGTTTTTAACATCGAAAATTATTTATGATATAAATTTTATCTGTAAAAAAAACCGAGTTTATTTAACTTGTGAAAGGTAATTTCATTTTCTGTTCTATATACGACAGCAAATTCCTAAAGGATACATAGAATGAATTAGTAATAAATTTACTGCTGTTGAAAAATTGAAACTCATAAAGAATTGCTCTTTAAAGAAAATTACATTTTTTTATTAAAGACTTTCAAAGGTAAGAACTACTCTACCAAAACTGAAATAATCTTTACGGTGGTCTGCTGATGCAGTTTTGTTATAAAAGGAAATTCAATAAGTTTGTTAATGGTTAGAAAATAATGAAATGATGCTATGTTAAAAGTCATGACATACTGTTGTAACAACAACATTGTTTAATAACAAATTACATATTTATACAAAAAGTGAAATTGGCATGTCTCTGTAGTTTACGTAATAAACTCGATTTTTAAAGTCTGCAATGCTACCTAAGTTCACTTGATTTATTTGTTTTTATTTCTAACTTTAAATTTTTGAATCATTTAAATAATCATGCCGTTTGTTTTATTCTTACCAAAAAGAAAAATTCCCAAGTGCAAATTATCTTACCCTATTTGCCTATAAATTCTTTTCATTAATAGTAGGAATTAAGCCAATCTTGTTGGGTTTTTTCCTCTTTGCATCTGATTCTATCCGATTATTAAGATTTTTAGTTCTCTCTTACCATATTTTTAATTATATAAGTTAGTATAGGACAAAATTATATTTTTTTAAATTCTTCTCTTTGTTCTTCCCCCCTATACATAACTTGTCCTAAACTTTTAACTTCAATCTAACACTGTTGACTCATTGTCAAATAAAAATAAAGATATTTGGTTTTTAAATAGTATTTCCATGCTCTTTCATTCATTAAATTTGTTTTTGAATGTGAAATGTGAAATTTTCCGTGTTGAATTATAGTTTTGTGTTTAAATTATAGTCATATTGGAAAGTGTTTTTCACATGACTAAAACTTCATACAACAAGTAGAACTTTTACATTGTAATATCAACAATTAATTACTCGAGTAATGTCCTTTTAATAATTGTAACTTGAACAAGGAAAGTCTAAAATCAGTGAAAAGAGTAAAATTATATATCTAAAATTAGATACTAAGATTTCGATGTACCACAGGGATGATGCATTTCATATTGAACTGTATTGTTAGAATTTCAGATATTTCTAAATATTTCAAATATTTCAAGTATTTCAAAGGAAAAATAAGTACAACATATTACCTTTACCTAATCATTCGAGAACTGACAGATAAATTAGTCATTAAGAACATTAGAGAAGAACGCAACGATTTTGCATTCTTTAATCAGATTTGTTGATCCTTTTACTGGAAGTGTAATTAATGTATAATAAAACAATATGGTTTAACGGTATTTTCGTAAAATTGTTTTATAAATTACAATGAAAGTATAGAATGAAAAATAAAATCAAACCGTGTCATTTTTGTAGTAAAAAATTCCTTCTTGAACTTATAACTTATAACTTATAGCTCTAATAGAAAGTGAAAACTGCTTTTACTCTTTTTGCTGATGGTGGCCTGCTTATGGAGTATATACTCTCTCTTGTATCATGGCCTGTAATTATCAAAATATAATATTCAAGATCATAGATCCTGGTATTCAAGAATGAATGGTGTGCACTTCCCTTAGGAAATAAACCTTGTGAGCATATAACCTCCCGTCCTTAGGTAATTAACTATTGTGTAACATACACAAGAAATAATTTAGATATGATACTTAGCTGGGAATGCATTAAAATATTATTTTTTATAAGTTACCAATTGAACCAAGAAANGGAAATAAACCTTGTGAGCATATAACCTCCCGTCCTTAGGTAATTAACTATTGTGTAACATACACAAGAAATAATTTGGATATGATACTTAGCTGGGAATGCATTAAAATATTATTTTTTTTAAGTTACCAATTGAACCAAGAAAGATAAAACGCCAATCAGATTGAGTTTACTTGTAATAAGAATGAGAAATTATGGCTTATGTCAAATTGTTGTCAATTCTCGAAATTCTCCTATGTTTTTTAGTAAGTCGGTTTATGGGCTATATTAAAATTGTTTATTCTACATCTATCTTATTTTTATAAAATTTAAAACTAAATTATATGCAACGCAAAATGTGATGCTGGTAATAAAAAGGTAGCTTGTAATTTTGATTTCAGTGATGAAGGCAGAGGGAAATAAGGACCATGACTCAGAAAATGACATTTACAAAATAGTTATCAATATGTATACCTACCCTGACTCACTGATGTATTAGTAATATTCTTAGAATATTAATATACAGGCTTCAAGAAGTCTCTACTTTACCCTTCATATTGCAACATATACATGGGTATACCGCGAAGTTTCACATATGAGTCCCCTAGTTATAAATCCCTTTCAATATAAGTCCCCGAATTTAACGGTACCAATCTTCTGGTTTATAATCTTCTAGAATCAAAGCTCTCTTCGACAAACATGCACCCCCTCCCCCCTTTCTGATCAGGATTATACAAACTTCACAAATATTACACATTATACGAACAATATATACAGGAAGTTAGATTGAGATATATAACAAGTATGAATAAATGGTTTATATTGTATAAAAGTGAAAAATATGGAAGTGTGTTTGAAATGATGAAATCCCAGGGTTTAGCTACATTGTTAATGTGACAACTCTTCTTCCTACTTATTAGGAAAACACAAGGTGAGTTTGATACTCCGATTCCGCCAGCAATTTTACTCCATCATTTGTTATTGTACGTGCTATCTTCTTCTTTGTCGCATAAATATCAGGATAAAAGGGCTTGAATGGCTGCACCAGATGGTACTCCGTCTTGTCCAGTTCCACCAGCTGCAACCGCTGGCCCAAAACAGTCTTTAACTCCTTTTTCCCATCTTTGTTTTTTTTTCTTTTTTCCCCTTTCCTGGTTCATCCCTACCAATATCGTACGTTGTAAGGATTTATGCCTCTTCAGATGTCCAAAGTATCTCAGTTTTTGTCTTGTTTACAAGGTGCAACAGCCAATTTCTATTGACACCAAGCTCTAAACAAATACTGTTATTTGATCTACATGCAGTCCATGATACTCTCAATGTCTTTCTGTAACATTTTCTTCAAAAGGTAATTTTTTTCACCATTCTTCTTCAATGTCAACGATTCATGCCCATACGTTGCAATAGGATAAACATATTATTTGACTACACGGAGCTTTGTTCTTTTATATTGAGCCTCCTATATCGGTTCCAGTGTTTTCTGTACACTTGCCGCTATTTCCAGTTTTCTCCGAATCTTCTTTGAGCAATCACTGCCAATTGTGACCATTCGGCATTACTATTCAGTACATAATCTTTGCTTCTGTCATTTACTTCTTGTATGACCTTGCTCAATTCATTGCTGTTGTAAACAAGAGATTTACACCATCAGCATATTGAAGATCAGGAAGTGTGCTACCTTTAATTTTTAGCAGGTCATATTCACCAGTTTTCTCATCATTCACTACTTCATTACGTATGTTTTCTGTATAGATATTGAACAGAACTGGTGACCTTATGTAACCCTGTCGCACTCGTTTTTCTACTTGAAACCAATTTGTTGCACCGCATGCAGTAAGCACTGCAGACTGCTGACCTCTGTATAAAGGCCCCATTAACTCAATACAGTGACCAGAAAAACCCATCTGCCTCATAACTTCCCAGAGTTTTTCATGTCTGACATGATCGAATGATTTTGTGTAATCACTAAACAATACAAGAGGTCCTGATGCATCTCTTTGTATTTCTCAGTGATCGTTCAAATGTTTAAATCTGGTCTCCTGTCCCTCTTTCTGTAACAGATCTTGCATGGGGGACTTTAACGACCTCTTTAAGCTTAACTGCAATGGATACCATCAGAATTTTGAGCATGACCTTGATATGATTGCTGATTAAAGAAGTTGTTCCATAATTTGGACACAGATGCAAAAACACACCATTTTGAAATAGGAACAAAGATTGCTCTGCACCAATTCAGTGATCACTCTTTTGTCTGCCAAATCTTGGCACATAGCCCGTGTATGATTGAAATGCATTCTTCTCCAACAACTTTAATCATCTCTGTCGCTTTATTTTCACTTCCAACACCCTTTTTACAGAGTCTTTTCTACTTCTGATCTCAATGGAAGTAAGTCTGAGTCTTGATAAATCTTACTTGCCTTTGTGCCATTACCATTTGTATCAGGATCTGCATTTTGTTCACACTTTCCATCATTTCAAGATGTCTTAAGTTTCAGTTAGAATTGTACCTGTTTTGTCTTTTACTGTGCTCATTCATGGGGAAAATTTCTTGGTCAGGTATTTTATCCGATCATACATTCCTCGAGTATCATGACTAGTATAACAAGGCTCAATTTCTGTAAATGGCTCTTCTGGAAATTTTCATTTTTTCATTCCTACAAGATTTCAGAATCTTGACCATAGTAGATTGATACTGATGCTTTATTAATCTCTTCTCAAAGCTCATTTAAATTTGATTCATAAGGAGAAGTCATCAGCGCGGCAAATCGCCTTTATCAATACCAAATTCAACAGGAATATTGTCAAGGTCATAGCAAACAAGCAAAGATTCTTTCTTTATCTTCTTTGTTTTCACACGCATGCACATACCTAGTAGTTGATGGTTTGACCAACAGTCTGTACCAGGAAATGTCCTTATAACTAACACAGATGATTGTTGTTTTCTCTGCACAAGAATATGATCTCTTCGATTTCTTGTCCTTTCACCTGGTGTCACACAGGTAAAAAGTCTTCTTTGTGATGTTGGAAGTAGGTAGTCATTATTATCAAATTGCTTTCGATGGCAAAATCGAGAACACGTCTTCCTGCATTACGCACAGTTTGGTCTATGAGCACTAGTTTACCAGACTTGATGACAATAATATCTTTAGCAGTCATGTTTCCCACAATATCTCGCAATGAGTCGTAAAACACTTCAGTTTCTTTTTCATCTGCTAGTCTTATTAGACCATAGATCTGGATAACTGAGATTTTTGTTGGACATCCTTGGGTTGTCAGAGAAACTACGCAATCACTCACAGAATTGTATCTAAACAGGGCATTTTTCACATTCTCTGACTTATAAAGCTGACACCACCTTGACCTGACTTTCTACCCAAGAATATGAATGCCCCCCTTCCCCCTGTATTATATTGAAGTATTTCCTGATTACTTACGCTTTATCACTCCAAGAATCTTGATATTGTATCTTCCTAACCCTATTCTCCCATTCATACTTGTCCCTTTGCATAAAAAACTTCCTTCCCTTTAGAATTTAATCTTAAACCCCCTTTTCTTATAAAAGTTACTGGAGTTCTTTGGCTATCTGAACATAATTCTTGCATTACTATCATGTGATTATGTATAAACATTTTGTTGACATGTGCAAAAAGTAATATATTATATCTTTCAACACCTCGATATTTCTCTTTTTCTATAACGTCAAACCGGGGGGGGGGATGCAGCCATCTGGCCAATATTGGGTCTTCCAAATCAAGGTATACACAACGTTAAATACTATATCATCTACCTTTTAAGACACTTGGATATTCTGCAGCTTCTATAAAATTTGAGTAGGTGTAATTGTGAGCTTTTAAATGATGAACTTGGTGTTTTAATGAAAACAACTTAAGGGTAGTGCTTGTGCCAATAATACGAGTCACCATTGAAAAACAAAAATAATTGAGCCCATAAACATCATTCTAAGTTAAGCCGATAATGATAAAAATCGTGAATTGCTGCGGTCATGCTCAAGAGACAGCACTTGTTTAAGCGGCTTTCACAGAAAAAATAAATTTAGGACTAAAAGGTAATTTTTTGTAACTCATAAATAGGACTGTGCAGCGAAGTTTTAAAGGTAATGCATATGGCAGCTGATTCTTGGGGGATTTTCTATGCAACATACAAAAATCATACTCATTTTGTCTAATCCGGTCAAGGGCTTGAGATACGAGGTTGTAAAAGAATTGTTATTACGCCCTTTAGTGCTATTTATTACCTTTAATTTTGGATTTAGTGCTTCACACAATGCAAGCATTTTATCTGACAAGCTTCACAAAATAAAGATTATACATTACACAAAAGCTAAACATGGATGAGGGGCCTTTTTAGTGACTTTCTCCTGTACTGAGTTCCCACCACGTCTCGTTTTAAACACCAACAGTAGTCTGCAAGAAAGTTCACATCCCATCAACCTTGGTAGCATTCTTCTATAACGCGAATGTCCTGGTGTAAATGCTCTCCCTGTTCCTGACTTAAATCTCCACAGTTTTGAGAGAAAGAGTCTAAGTGGGACCCTAAAAAGTGCATTTTGACTGACATGCGAGTCCCTAATTTTTGAAAATTCTTCAGGAGTTCATCAACATTCTTCTCGTATTCTTCACTCAAAATTTCCAAAGGTTGTAATTACTGACTTCAGCGACACCCAAGCAGACAGCTTAGCTCTGCACTCACCGCATCATCTAACATTGAGTCCTTCATGAGTTCCCGTATCTGAGCTTCATAAAAAAATGCCAGCCTTAAGCTTTTTAAAGATTATATGAGAAAATTTATGCTGAAGAAAGTAAACCCTCTGCCTGTCTATTACCTTTACACAGTTTTTCAAAAGTCCCAGTTTGATATGTAAGGATGGAAGTAATATCTTCTTTGGTTCAACACAAGAGGGCAAAACTGCATTGTGCAAATATTGTGCACACCAGGTTCCAACCCTTATCTTGACGGCCATTCTTGTCTGATATAATGTTGATCATGGGCCTGACTGCCCCACAAACCCAGAAAGCATGGATTCTTTGTGTATCCACCCTGTAGTTCTAAAACCCATTAAAAAACCTTAAGATCTCCACAGATCAACCAAGTATGGTCACGGTAGCTCCGACCAGACAGCAATTGATCCATGTTGTCGTGGGTTTCTTTCATTTGCACAGAATTACCTATTGGAATTAAAGAGTATTTATTTCTGTTATAAAGGAGAACTGCCTTGAGACTTCTGGTGGACGAGTCGATGAAAAGACGAGGACCCAGAAGTTGTGCCGATTCCTTTAAGAAATTTAGGTCTCGTGTCAAGTCATTAAGATCTGCTTATTTTGGAGGTACTGACCGGTCATTCTCTTCTGGCATATATTCTTCACCCTCTGTTCTGTCATATGTTTTATCAGGTTCCGATTCAGAGCTAGATTACATTGTAACATCTTGTTTGGGAACAGGTAGGTCTGGATCATGAGGGACTGGTCTTGTGGCAGACGAAACATCAGGATACCCAACAGAATGCTTGTTCTTGCAATTGCTTCCTTGAAGATTATATTTATGCAAAAATAGCAGTGTGTTACATGATCTTTACACTCTCTCCACACCATAGGAACAGCGGATGGCATACTTTTCCTTTTGTTATTTCTCTAATCAATCAAGTTCTTAACATATGTTTTGCAGCTAACATGGGGTGCAAATGGTTTGTCCTGGTCTCCAAGCTTAACTTCAAAGTAAGTATGATATGAAGAATCACATTACCACGTATATAACAGAACCTGTCACGATGATTTGTACATTTCGGGTCCATTCTCTCTTGATCTAATACTAAATAGAAACACTACATCTGTTCCTTGTGATTTCAAGTCACATTGACTGGAGTTCAACTCTGGCAAACAATAAATGACCATCCAGGTGTAAACAGAAAAAGTTTCAGTTTCAGTTTCCTAAAGTCAAGGACGAATACAATTTCCATTTCTGATTGGGGCTGCTCCAGTTTCATTTTCTACATAAAAACAAAGATTGGTCCAGCTGCAGCCCTGATTTTCTTGAATTGAGTACTATTAAAGGGTCCAAATATGCACTAATCATATCTCAAAAGCTTTATCTGACGAAAGAAAATGGATGGTATTTTTGGATTTAGCCCACCAAAAAATGCACCAATAAGTTGAAAAACCTTCGACCTTTGAAAAACGTTATTAAACGCAAGTCAGTGTAGTTAGCTCTCTGGGTAGACCTATCTACTTACACTTACTCAAAACCTTCAAACTGCAAAAAAATAAAGCAACCAGATTATGAGGTTTATTTAACTTCCAACGCTTAGTTTTCCATACAGACAACCTATCAGCTACGCTACAAAGCAGAAGATGTCAGCTATGACAAGGCGGCAATTGCTCGTCAAACTGTTAAAAATTTAAAGCGAATTCGTTCCGACAACAGTATCAATTTATTATATGAAAATGTACTAAAAAGTAAAAATATGATCAATAAAGTTGCTAAACTAACTTTGAAACGAATGGTCAATGTTCCAAACCATTATGAAGTAGGTGAGGCAGTTGGTGAGCATACAGTCACACATAAAGATCGCTACTGTATTTCGAAGTTTTGGATCACCTCATCGCACACACAAAAGACCGTTTCAATCAAACTCGCTTCAAAGTACATCAGCATTTGCAAACACTTCTAATTCATTCGTTAAATGAAGAAATCAAAAGTCTGGAAGATAAAATTAAGTATATTGGGATTCTTTATGACAAGGAAGATGCAAACATCTTGCCAGTTCATATCAATTTATCCCGTATGATAATGGACAGTGAACCACTGGGATCTTTTTTTGATATCCATTCGGACGTACAGAAGCTTAACGAGCATCAACGATCGTCAATTCGTCACGTCACCACTGCCATCAATCTGCTAAATGTCATTTCATATACCAGTGCTTCTGCAGAAAGAACATTTTCAACATCTCGCTGTAACAAAAACTGAATAAGAGTTACAGCGTTACAAAAATGCTTTAATAGCACAACTATTTTGAACTTGAACATTTTCATCTAGCAATAAATGGCACACAACGTTTAGGATAAATACTGCAGTTGTTTGCCACAGTTTCACCAGAAATGTGCAGCAAATTATTTAAACTCATAAGCATTAAGTCTTGGCTTAAAAAATCCGATCTCTTACAAAAAGGCTACGAAAAGCACAATGGGAAAGTGCCTTAGGAGCCAAAGTAGAGTAATCCCGACAATTAAGAAAGTTCTGCAGGGAGAAAAGCATAATAATATCAGAAGTTGTTCTTCAGAAAGAGTTTCATTCTCTGACAAGAGAATGTTCAAAACATTTGTACAAACCATTGGATGCAACACCGTATATACTTCCGCAATTTATATTTTTACAAACTGCAGCAGCAGTTTCAATTTTAATTCAAGGCTTTATTCCATATTTATCTACCGCTTTGTCTTGCTCAGGATGAGGCAGTACTGAGGAACAAAAATATATTATACATTTACTCTACTAAATGAAAGGTTTGGGATATTTCAAAGTAAATTACTTTTAAGTTATAATTGATAAAAACACATTAGCTACTAGAATTCAAGGATGACGAGTAAGCCCAAACACCGACACCTTCAAACAAATATTTCTTAATTTTCGAATTCACCCTGGCCAAAAAGAGAAAACAATGAGCTAAAGACGTATTAATATTTGACAAAATAAACAGGATCGTTATCTTCAACTTTAGTTTTATCTTTACTCAAGCTAGAGTAGATAATTTCATTTAAAGATATTCTTTTGCATTGGAGATCAAGTGGAGATGGGGTAAGCTTTTTAGCTCCTACTTGATCTCTTCTTAAAATTATAATCAATACAACCGACGTTCTGACTTGAATGTCCGCTTCCCCAACCCTAGCCCTAACCGATCCATATGCCCTCTTCATTCCTTTCTTCCTTTCTTTTGTTTGACTTCAATGACGTCGTTAGGACACCACCCATGATGTACCAACAAATTTCCTCTATCCTGCTCCATCTTCCGCTGTCTTCTTTGTCTCTACCAGTGATATTACTGTCCACACCTGGATATTGTTCTCCCATCTTATTCCTTGTTTCCCCGTTTTTTGTCCTCCTCGTACTGTAGCAATGTTTTTACTTGGCTACATGAGAGCAAAATATCATCATACCACCTGTGTTGTTCATTTTTGGTTGTTACTTTTTCATGTTTATTTATATCACATAAGTTTGACGTCACTTTCTTGCTACAAATTATGACGTCAAATAAAATCAAACAAATAGCCAAGTTCCCAAAACGTACAAATTATAACAGTTGTGTTCTGCATCCATTTAACACTATATCACTTGCGTATTACTCAAGATTTCAAACTGAAAAAGGAAAGCATACGAAGATGAATGAATTTTTCAAATACGCAATCGGTACCTTTGTATCTGGTAGTACTGTTCTCTTAACAGGTTTTTACTTATACCAAGCATACTTTAACAAACCGGAGAAAGGGGAGACACCTTCGGTAAGCCGACAGGAAGATATCATTCAAAGTATCGTAAATTGATCAGTTAAAATGTTCATTTCTCCGTGAGAAATCCACAATTTGGTTGTAACTTTTTGTTTTTATTTATGTGATATACTGTTATTACCTACAAAAGCTGTAATGGTAAACTGCCACTTAGTAGAAAAGTTTATGATTGTGAATAATTATCTTCCTTATCAACGGCTATTTTTTCAGAGAACTCTCACTAATGAGTTTTCTGGATGCCTCTTTTTCTTGGAAACAGATCGCAGCGTACTAATATGCATACCTTTTTATTACCTTCTTCAGTAGTCAAAATAAAGAAAATAATCTCCACTATTTTGATATCCCATTTTCTCTATATTTTGAAACTGGAACTGTATATCTCGACACTGTTAACACTATCAGTAACTATTGCAGCTAATTTCAAATTCACCATACCTACTATTTTGTATAAGTATTACTTAAAATTATACGATAGAATAAAAGCAGATTTATTTCTAATGTATTTTTATGTATTTTACAGTATATATATATATATATATATATATNTTCTTGGAAACAGATCGCAGCGTACAAATATGCATACCTTTTTATTACCTTCTTCAGTAGTCAAAATAAAGAAAATAATCTCCACTATTTTGATATCCCATTTTCTCTATATTTTGAAACTGGAACTGTATATCTCGACACTGTTAACACTATCAGTAACTATTGCAGCTAATTTCAAATTCACCATACCTCCTATTTTGTATAAGTATTACTTAAAATTATACGATAGAATAAAAGCAGATTTATTTCTAATGTATTTTTATGTATTTTACAGTATATATATATATATATATATATATATATATATATATATACATATATATATATATATATATATATATATATATATATTGATTTTTTGTATTCAGTGTTGACTTCCTATTATATTTTTTACAATCAAAAGGTTGACAAGGGTGATAGAAATGCAAATGCAAACGTTGAAAGGAAGGAAATTGAAAAGAAAGATGGTGATAAGCCAGCTCCAGGAAAACCGAAGTCGGAATCCGAAAAGGTTAATCCGTCTTTCGGAGGCATGAAGAGGGGATTCCTCCTCTGAATGGTAAGTTGTATATTATAGTTCACTCTTATAACAACATGTATAAAAATAGTGACAGCAATAGAACTAAAACATTCTTTTGTTTATAGTTGAAAAAGATAAGCAAGGTTTGGTCAGGTAGTGAAGGGCACCTTGCAGACTCGCAGCTGAGATTATAACCATTAATCGATGACTAAGTGTAATGTTAAATTTCAAAATACGCTTTAATAACTCAATAATTAATTTTTATCGAAGAAATTGTTAGGTGTCCTGCAAATAAAGGTTGACTTAAGACATATTACTTATTTCAATCAAACACAAGACTTTTAGAGGTAAAAGCTGTCACAACAACTTTCAGAGAATGTATATCACGAATACATACACACATGTCCGCGTTGTGTGCCGTTGCGGTCAAGTGAAGAGGGATAATAGACTTCTTTACAAGGACAACGGTAATTGCCAAATAGTTGACAAAATGTTCTCAAATAGCTGACACAATGTTCTCAAATAGCTGATAGAACTTCTCAAATAACTGTTGTTGACCAAATACTCTGAAATACTTTACATAAATTTCTCTAAAAGTTCTTAAAAAGTTGGGAAACCATATTTCTGGCGACGTTTCTTTTGAAAAAAACACACAACAACAATAAACAAAAATCTCCAACAAAATATAGGGCTTGAAGAAAATTGTCTGTTATCTAGCAATTGAGTGGGAAAACACAAACCGTAGAGGAAAAAAGCCAAAAAATACTTGAAAAGCTGTTTTTATCGGCTAGGTTGTCGTATCTCAGGTTTTTTGCGGTTCGATTTTCCTCTCCTATTAGCTTTCGCCTCTTTTACTTTTACAGAGTTTCACTCCATTTTTAATGCCCTTCCAAATTCGCTCCTCCTTTCTAAGACCTCTGTTTCCCATTAATCCACTCATTGTTTTGTTTCTAACCTCAAATCCCTTACCTAACAAGCAGGTTTAACATTTTGGTCTTAGCTATTTATTTTTTAATTTACATTGGCAAATAAAACGAAAGTTTTACTTAAGTATGTTCCCGCAACCATATTTTCCATTTGAAGTGATAAATCCTTCTAGAATCCAAAAAAAGTGCAAAATTATTTGTGATTTTCCCACCATGTTATGATTAAACGCCGTTATCTGAAAGCGTAGTGCTCTTATAGACTGACTCCAGCAAAAGATGGAAGTTCGTGGATTCAATAATACTACTCATCAAACATTGTGTGGATATCTCCTCCATCTTTTAGCTCACTCTATACCAATGTCTCTCATATAATATTCTGAAATCTATTCAACTTCCTAAACTGGGCCTTAGAAAAAAGCGACACCAAAGATTTGATTAGATAGAGTGAAAACGAGAGCACAACTATCCCCGAAAAATCCACTGCCACGTTAAAAATCTTCCAGGCTACAACTCTAAGAGCAATGGTTTATTCATTCCTGACACCCGAGGCTGATTTTTCTGTAAAAATATACGTGAAAATATATAAACTACAACAAAAATGGACTCTAAAATTGAATTTTAACGTTCAACAATGCAAAGTTGAATATATCATTTATCTATCCAATTGTGTTTTGTTATGTTTTGCTTTCACAACAATAAAATCCTAAAAATACACTTTTTTTTTCATGCTCTGTGATAGCATGTTTTTAATACGATGTAAAATGTCAAAGTAATTAGTTAATGCTCATTGATAATATCTGCCCCTTCATGCATATTCTTGCCCTTCAAACTCCTCATAAAAGTTTTTCTAGCACCAATAACTCAATTGGGAATCAGATTTCTCCTTGTACCATTTGATAAGTTGTAAATGACTTTTGTGCCAAGTTGCTGGGAAAACAAATCGCAATGCCAATGTTATTTAAAGAAGAAAATGCTAAATCTCTTTAAAAAAACCGTTTCTGAAGTCATTCCTGTACTTAGCAATTGCCCTTTCCTTATAAATATTTGCAGTTTAATTTTCAATGTGTAAATCTTGCATGATAAAGATGATATCGTAATTTGTTGTGTAATGCAATATTTTATTTCATTATTCATGGCAATATTGATGAATTGTGCTTTCTTTTTCTTTCTAGCCTCAACAAAACTCAAAAAATGGGGATGGGGAGGGAATTGGGGTGGGTAAATTGGGGTCTGGAAATAAGTATAACAAACAATGGATAAAGTAAATAAAGAATGGAACACATACCTTTCCAGCAAACTGGCTACAAGTATATTTTGTTCAGTGAGTAAAAAGATACGAAGACTGATGAATCGCATAAATTGTCTTTACTCTTCTTTGAAAAGATTGAGAGATTTAATAGAACAACACAAGGAAAAGAATGATAGTAAATTTATGGCTGGTATATTCAAATCCCATAGATGTACTACATCTGAGGGAAATTCTACATTTGACATTTAGATTAAAAGAATATTAAACACCAAGGTGATTGCCACATTTTATCCAACACTTACCTACACATAACAAACATTGCAACAACTAGACCTTCCACTATTAGAAGAGGAATATTTTATGCTTGGTCTAAGCAAGACATTGTTTTGGTCTATTATTGCCATAAGTACACTTACATTAGGGAATATGGACAATGAGAAAATGAAATCAGTTGTAAAATATCCAGTATGTAAGGATCTGCTACGTTTGTTCTTTTGTTCAACCCTTTTAAGTTTGGTCTTCATTATCAGTAGACGAAGTTTACAGGATGTTTCCTTGGTGAAAATCCCTTATGGATCTATTCACGAGGAGCATTACAAATAGTTCTTATTTACCAACAAAGCAGTTAATATAAATGAGATAGAAACCTGGATAATTTTTACATTTACAAATATGCTAGTGTAGTGCAATCAACAGATAGCTTTGTAATAAGCGCAACTAATAATTATATTCAATAATACGAGTCCATGTGAGATGCATCATCTCGTGATAAAATGGAATAATATTCATTAGATTTCTACTTGAAATATATTAAAATTCTAATAAGCTGAATATTTTCTGAGGCAAAGCATGAAATTTTTTATAGTACAATCTAGTTGTTTTGAAAAAATACTTCGCTATGATTTTTTGTTATCGATATATTTTAGGATTATCAAAACATGTTTGGAAAAGTCGGGCTCCTACTTCGCGCTGAAATATGTGCAAGTTTAAGTTTATGGATTCAGTGTCAGTCATAGATGTAGAAGTTTTACCATCTGATGAGTCGTAAGCTTTTTCCCAACTACATTTTGAGAAGTAAATTTCCCATTGTCAGCTTACGAGTAGAACCAATATTAGGACAACCATCTCTGAAAATGTACCTCATTTTTGCCACTCTCTGAAAAAAATCTGGAAATTGGCATCTCCAGACTATCTTTAGGTAATAATATAATTTCCTTGCTATCTTCTCTTTATTATTTGATTCTCTTTGCTTTTGTTTCTATCCTTTTCAAGATTCTTGAGTTCCTTTCCACTGCTTCCTTTCTATGCCATTAAAATATGTCCTCTTTGATTTTATTCCATCTCTTTCTTTCTACAAAACATATTTTATTATCATTTCTGTCTGGTACCGTTTCCACATTGTAAATATGAAGTGGAGTCCTTCCATTTAACATCATTACATTCTTAAGTTCTGAAGATTATTACAGAAATAATCAGATATTTTGTGTTGCTCAAGCGATAAAACCCTTATGCAGTAAAGACAATTTTCAGTATTACAATTTCATAACCAATACTTACACCAGATGATGTCAGTCTGTTCTTTTATTTTTAAGGAGTGTCTGACTTATTCAAAATAGAAAATTTCTCTCCAAAAGCCTACATCCAAAGGTTTCAACATCTCACAAAGATTATGCATATCACATTGAATCGTGTTCTAAGGGTTTCAAACAAGAACAAAAACAAGTCAATGAAATATACAACCATAGCCCAAACATGTGAAAAGGAACAGTGATTAAGAAGTGATCAGTAAAAGTGTAGAGGAGTAGGACTATTGTTATTCGTTTATCATATCCAAGTGTCTATACACTCAAACTGTAACTAATGTATGACGAAATAGCTTCCTTTTAGGATATTTATGTCATGTAAAACTGAATTAAATGTTACCTTTAAAATTAAGAATTAAAAACTAAGATCTACTAGTGTGGTCTTTTTGTGATATAACCTCATTTCCAAAGGTGATAAGAGGGGTAACCTACCTTGAATTTGAAGTTGAGAACTTTTAACAGAGTTGAAAATTCTTTACTTTCTGGACTTAGTGGAAGTCAGTGTTTACATAAACATTCTATTAAATCCATAGACATAGGGAGTTTATCAGGAGCTGAAAACTTTTACTGACTACGTTTTAAGAGATAATATTCCCTTCTCTTGCCTGACGGTGAAGAAATATCTCTGGAAACGTAACTCAGCAAAAGCTTAAGACTCCTTGGATGATAAATCTCCTATATCTATGGCTTTAGTAAAATGTTTATGTAAAGACTGTGACTTACATTAACACTGAAGAAATCTTAGCAAATATATGTTCTTGTGTACAAACAAATTTACACTAAGGAATTTACACATTGTATAGCACCTGCAAAAGCATAACTAAAACAAATGACATTTTTAGCAAAGTGTAGTAATAAAAGTTGTGTTTTGACAATTGAAAGGCTGAAACAAAAATTAAAAGGCAAATAGTTTTCAAAATTGCTACAAGGCTGAGTATAGCAAATCGCTTGTTAATGCTGCAGGTGAAATTCAAGGACCAGATTCAGGTTGTCATTGAAAAAGTTGATAATTCATAACTACAGGGTCAAACTCATTCTCACCGTTCTCTTTCATTTCATTTCTTCCAACAACAATTTATTATTTAAATGGAAAGAAAGTTACATAAAATAAGAGGCAAAAAGTAAAAATTGTACATTGATATAAAGAAAAGGGTTTCGGATTTCCTACATGAAAAAAAGTATCGTTAGACAAATCTATGATGTTATCTAAGTAGTTAGCAATCTATTAGCTTGTGCAGTTAGTCTTAATGAAAAACGCTACAAAGATTGCAGAAAACTCTTTTCTGATTTCGTCAGCTCTCCCAGGCCCTACTCTTTTGAGCGTGGTCAAATCATCTTCTTTGTATAACTCTATGCTTCCCTTCCTATTGTGTTTATCACAAATCTCATTCAAAATTTGTAGCCCCACTAACTCACATACTTCTGGGCTACCATAGCTACCCACTGTAACCTCAAACAGATCTTCATTGTCTTACTTCTCAATTACTTCTCTATCTTTACCTTGTGTTTTAATAAACCTGCTTGTAAAATCCAATGTCTGTACACGAAGTGCTTCTGAGATTGACGAATAAAAATCAATGATGTCAAAAACCAAGCAAAGTAAGGGATTCATTCCATTTGTGGTTGGTAAACCAGTGAATCGCAGTTCGACAGTTTCGCGCTGCTCAGGCCTTGCTTTGGATCAGATTTTATTCATCAATACGCCAAGGACATGTTTACTCATAATTCCTAAATTACTATTAATGGGAATGGTTAGTCTTCACGGTACTTTGAAAGGAAAAGTTATCTTGTGATCTTTACTTGTGTGTTACTTAGGTGTTGTTTCAACTCTCCCATGGTTTTATTTCCAATAAATGTTCAGGTCTTCTTGTAGGTCTCAGACATGTTTTCTCTTGAAAGCTTTTAGGATTACTCTGTACCCATTTGAAAAAAGTTGCTAGGTTTATCCGCAAAAACCCTAGTATTGAAGATGAATGGATGGTTTTAATGTCCCTGTCCAGGTTTTTCCAAGAGAGAACACATAACACTCATCACAGTTGCAGCTGTTGCTATTTGATTTGCACGTAGAAGATCATGTGCTGGAATTATGTGAAAAATAGTAAACTTAACAGTTTTTCAATAGTGAGACAGGGTTTGCAGCATCAAAACTTCCTGGATATTATACAACAGCTAAAGATATGGGTTGCTTTTTCAACATACTCGCCATTACCATACTTCAGTGACACAATCCATCGATGTAATATTTCTGCAAATGGAATTATAATGTGGAGAATTTTTAAAAAGTATGTTATTTTCTGGGCTACCTAGAGATCTCCATGGATAATTTTACACTATTTTAAGAATTTCTTAAAAGACTGTTTTATAGTTTATTCTCTCAAGAAGTGCCTTCTCTTCGACAACGAGAATTTTGTCTACCAATATAAATATGTTCAATAGTGTCCTGTACATGGGGAGGGGAGGGAAGGGTCAGTACATATGCTATTGGATATATCCTGCCTCGAAAAATCTCTCATAGCCTCATGTAGATGTTGAGCCAACCAACTGCTTACCAGGTTTTACCTTTTCTTAAATGTTGAATGATGTCTCAAAAGCTATCCCAAAGGACTGCACGTGTAATTGATAGTGAATGTGTCAGCCTAATCCTTCTTGGTGAAAATGAAAGCAGCAATGTGTTTTTGTACGAGATCCATAGCCATTTTCCCGTAGAAACCAAAAAAGGACTCAGTTAATACGTTGAAACATTCTAATGCAGATTGGAAGTGCTCCAGGCATGTGGCTTACTGTTAAAATGCTAAGGTTGATCATGGTAAGAACTTTGCAATGGCTTGAAATAATACTGCTGGACCACATAAAACCAACCTGATCTTCAACTTATCAATGATTTGGTTTTGTAGTCTAGTATAACTGTCGGATGTCCAATAGAACTCCAAGTATTATCACCAACTAGACCTACAGTAAAGAACGCTGATCCATTCTTAATTTATAAGGTCTTGTGCGAGAGCCTCGCTCTTAGATTGATTGAGTTTTAACGCACTGGCATTTTCAAAGACTGAAATGATGTTCAGTGTAGTGGCCAGAGACTTTGTTTGTTAGGGATACGTAACGTAATCTGAATGTTGTAAGATGCAAACTCTTTTATCTGTATTGCTTCAAACCAATTAATGACTTCATTAGTACCTTTTTATTGATTCTAATTAAATTTGCCAACTAGTTTCTAGCCTACTGCTTTGTAGATTTATTTGCTTTATTTACCGAGAACACTTCGAATGTGTTTATAAGGAGGCATGCGAGGTTAGCAATACTATTTTTCTTTTAAATTTTTTAGGTGATAAGCTGATAAGACGGTGTTTTGGACAAACATTCTACGTGGTGGCTAATCTCTAATTTCGTTCTCATAGATTATGCTTCTGAATGACCAACTGACGTTTCTAATAACGGTTCTGCTTTCTTGCAAATTTTAGTGACGTCACTTGTCAATAATTTATCGTAATTTCTGGTTTCATTTCAGCAAAGTTTTTTGTTTTTTCAGCAAAAACAAGCAATTCTGCCAATCCTTTATCTTTAAAATATCTCATTTTAATTTCTGTTGAAACTCGATAGATTTGGGTGCCACCAAAGGGGGAATAGGAAGAATCTTTAAAAAAGTACAGTTAAGACGTAACATCAAGAAACAAACAACTAAAGGTTGATACAAGACCAAACAAACGTAAAAGAATCATCATTTGGTTTAATCCCTTATTGTGAAAAATGAAAAGTCTAATGCTGCAAATACATTTCTAACATTAATACACAAACATTTTCCGTTAAGTAATACATAGCACACAAAGTTTAGACTAAATACTGAAGTTGTTTGCCACAGTCTCACTAGAAATGTGCAGCAAATTATTAAAACTCACAAGCATTAAGTCTTGGCTTAAAAAATACAAGAGAAAATTTGATTGTAACCCGACCTGACTCGTCTGTCAATGAAAAATGTTCTTCTCTTGATAGCATCTATAAATGTACTGTTTTAACGATCGACTAGAGAAAGTAGATTTATATTAGTAATACAAATACAGAATAAAACCAACCTTTCAAAAGCACTTCAAGTCATCAAACGACATGTTATTCCAAAGAGACTTGTTTATCGAAACATATTGGGCAGATAAAAGAGAAAAGTTTGAATAACCCCACACTCAATTGGTCTTTTGTCACATAGTTAATCAATGTCGATCTGGGAAGGAGCATTTCAGGGTGGTGGTGCAAGATTAGAATAATTGCCGATCAAGGCAGTAATAGATGACACCATTTCCAAAACTAGGGAGAGCCGATCTCTTACAAAAAGGGTACGAAAGCACAAGTTGGGAAAGTACCTATGGAAGTGAAGTAGAGTAACCTCGATGATTGAGAAAGTTCTGCAGGGAGAAAAGCGTAATTAAATCAGACGTTGTTCTTCAGAAAGGATTTCATTTTCTGACAAGAGAGTTTAAAACATTTATACAAGCCATCAGATGAAGCACCATGTATTCTCCCGAAAGTAATCAGACGCCGATGAGCTGATATTGATCTGTTGATTAAGAACAAATAGACCACTTTTTGTTGGGTTTTTTTGTATATTGATGTTTAATTGTGTATTGATGAAATAATCATCTTTTTATAAAAGTATGGAATGTGTAGTTTCAGTAAAGTATCATAGAGCATCACCCTGGGATCGTAACGTAAAAGCACAAAAGTTATTCTAAGGAGACATGTTTATCGAAGTACACTTGCCAGATAAAAAGATGAAAATACAAAGAAGCCAACATTCAACTGGTCTTTTTCAAAATTGGCACCAGCATCCTTAAACATTTCCTAAACAGTGTCAAAGGAAGGTTAGGAAGTCATCATACAAGAGAGACAGATATAGATATATAGATATATATTATCTATAAGTATTTATGTATATGAAGAATATCATGAACATGTCGTCACCGGAGACCCCAGGTTTATTACAAATGGTAAACGTAGGAAACTATTCATATAAGGCCCCAATTTTTGAGAACCCAAAGCCATCAACTACAGTAGATATTTCATGGCTATTGAAAATAGTCTTCTTGATTTTGTAGGGAAATTAGAGGTCAAATACAACATCAATTCCGACAGACTTTAGCCATGGAAACATAAAGTTCTCTCCAAATTCAAAGATAAAATTTATTTTTTAAAAGCTAAAACTAACTTTCGCCCCTGTTCAATACGTTTTAAAAGATCCTTCGGTTGTAACACAACTAGAAAATCTGCATTTAAAGTTTGTTCTTGTCCCTATTGACAAAGCACTGAACAACATAAAATTGTTTGTAAAAGATTTATATTCTACGACTTCTTCAAGAACTTGGCATATCTTGTAATCCAGTCTCTGAAACTTACAATCTTTGTAATCTATCATCTGACACGATAATTAGTACAAATATTGAGCTATCTTTCAATCTCTCCGTTTCTAGCAAATAGTTGTCACTAACTTTCATGTACTACTACCCCAAAATGCACTATTAACTATGTAAAGCACGCTTTATTGTAGCTTCCAAATCTTCCTCCACTAAACCTCTGAGTCAATAAGTTTCCCCGATTTTCAACAAGATTTACCATTAAATTGAAAACTTCCATCGGAGAGGTCTTTTTTATAAGAACTACAATCGTTTTCTAAACCTGTGCTGGATAGGCTTGTTAAACTCAATAAAAACAAAAAGGCTAAGTCTATTTCCACCTTTGACTTCGCCACAATGACCTTATCGATATTCTTTGCGAGTTAATTGATTTTGTGTTTAATGGTGGACGTAAAAGTGCAGATGGCAACAGAAAATTTCCCACAATAAAAAGAAAACAAAGTTTCATTTCTCGGACTAAACATGGTAGCAATAGCTATACGAAAGTTTAAATCAAACTTAAGCCAAAACATCTTTTTTTTCAGTCATTCTTCACTCTTGGAAACCTTGTATTCCACCAACCTATAGGTATCTCTATGGAAGTCGATCCAGCCTACTTTTGGTTAATCTCTATCTTCATCATTGCGAGAATGTTTTTATTTCAAAACTTGCACGAAACCGATCGCTACCAGGGATTTAAATTCAAGAACGCTTTCCGATTCATCGATGATGCCTGTTGCATTAATGATCAAGGTGGTATCGAAGCTAGCTACCTAAATATCTATCCAGAAGAACTTCAACTGAAATGTGAGCATAAAGGTCACCATGCCACCTTTCTTGAGTTGCACATTACCATCCAAAACAATATCTTTGAGTACAAACTTTTTGACAAGAGAGACAACTTCTTTTTCATTGTTGGATTCCGAATCTGTCTGGAAATATCCCAGAACATGTGTTCTACGGTTCTATCTCCTCTGAGTTTTTGTGTATCGCCAGTCTTACACCTCTCTATGATGATTTTCTCCCTAAAGGTCGAAAGCTATTTTCAAGAATGCTAAACCAAGGTGCTTCTCTAAAAAATATTCTAAAACATCTTGACAAATTTTGATAGTCATGCTGGCGCGTTTTCTTCCCTCGACAAAAGGTTTGATTTTTTTTCTTCTTCTCATGTTCTTCCTCTTGAGTAGGAATGATATAGTTGGATAAGTGGAGTAACGACCTACATAGTTTGTTTGGTAACATGACATAGGGGGCCATGTGAGAATCATCTGATGGCGAGGATGGGTGTGATTGTGTTTTTCATCTCTTTCTCATACTCTATTGATACCGTTGTTGATATCTCAGCTTTTCTATAACATTTCCTATAGATCTTTTTTCTTTCGTCTATGAACTTATGATCTAACGTGGTGGTAGCATTTGGCCAATGATGCTGGGGAGCCATCTCAGAAAGGTTATCTCGACGTTAATTCCCCGAAATAAAGTGGCCATGGACTGATGATCCACGATTTCAATTCACCATCTGGTCAACTGTTTCATCTTTTCACTGTTCTTTCTACATCTCTGTACACTCTAATTCCCTATTCCTCAATTCATTTTTACTATTGTCATGGTTTTGTCTATGTCCTGTTTGTCTTAGTGCTTCGTTGTTCTTATTTCATTTTGCCGTTAAACATCTACAGCTACGAGCTTAGCACTTATACTATATATATATGTAAATGTTTATGGACAGAGATAAGGATTTGTATGTATGTATCGATAAATGAATAATGGTGAGCGTGTCCTTGAATTTCTGTAAGGCTCACTGCTCTTGTAGAAGTTTAAGCATTCTGGCCAATCGCAATATCTTACTTTGTGAATGTTCGCATACACAGAAATGTCCCTCGTTATTACGTTATTGCTTTAATAACAGTTAATAAAATCTTTGTAAGGAGCTAAAAAATTTTTCAGAGGTTCCAAACTGTATTGATAAGCTGTTGAACAGACCAACACCTGATAAACATATATATATATATATATATATATATATATATATATATCACAGTTATTTAGTTACTTGTATTCACTCATAAGGCTCTGGGCATTTTAAGTCCAGACAGTGCTACAAAAAGAGGAAAGAACTCATTGTAATTAATTAGCATTTCAAAAACGACATTATCTGCTCAAAGATTTCCAAATCCTATGTTTGCTGACAATGTCAACTTTTTGCAATCTTTGTTAGTACCTGCTTCAATTTCCTTCTTCCTTGAGTAATTGGAATCTGCTTTTTAATGTTAACAACAAAGTATAGTTTTATCTCTTTCACTTCTAGAGGACAGATTTCAGTCCTGCATGGGACTGAAACCTACGCTCTAGAGGAGGACTTCAACAAACATTGAAAAATACCTTTTCTTATACAAGAAAGAGACAGAAAAATCATAAATACATGAGGAAAAAGACACTAACATGACGCATACGAGAGCAAAGTGTAAAGGTGGAATAGGACTTTTAGATTATATTATTCGGGAAAGGTGTCTAAAAATGAAAGAGTAACAACTTACTAAACAATGTTTACAAACAAAAAAAGCTAAAACGACATTGTAATTTATGAGAAGCTCAAGAACATTAATGCAAAGAATATCGGTTAGAGCACTAGATGCATCAAGGGAAAGAGCAGAGTATGTACAATGGATAAATGAGAAGTGTTAAAAAGATACCCAGAGTACATAGGCAAAAGTCAATTGAAAACATAAGCTTAATTCCATAAATATTTTAAAGAGTTCAGGTCATCAAAAGCAGGAAAAAAATTGAATAAAAGAAATTTACAAATCAGCCTGTTAGAAGGATAAGGCTAAATCTTAGAAAGGCACACTCATGCATTCAAATACAACGGCTTTACAGAGAAAAAGCTGTAAATAGCGAGTTAAGTAGAATGTTAAAAAGTGGTTCGATATTATAGCAGAATTTTGGGAGAGCACTTTCAGTGGAAGTAAATGAAGGGGAGAAAAAACAAAACTGGAGATACCAAGGAAATGGGCACTTTTTTTGCCAACACAATACAGAATCAAGTTTACACATGAATCAACACGGAAATCGCTGTCTGTGATCTCTCAACTGTCCAACATACGTCGACCATCGTGCGGAATGTTGGCTGCCTGTACAACATTTAAACAATAAAAACTTACCATTATAAAGAAATATAGTTAATACCTAAGAAGAAATGTATGGATTAACTGTGAAATTTCATTTTAGTTATCTGTGAGGCAAGCAAGAAAAAATAGATTAAGTGGTTCAAGGGATCATTGATTTTACTCCTTACCATTTAGTGTTGCAGTGTAGATTGCAATTAAAAGACAATCTTGAGATGAGAAAGATTGAAATAATGTGGCACCAGAGGTGATGTAGCTACTTACTAAGAAGAATTTAAAATACGAAAGGGCTACGAAGACCCATAAAACGCAAGATATGCCTTTTCCTTGTGAATAATAAAATGATTTGGTCATCTGACTACACAATATGATACGTAGCATTTGAAAGGGAGAGAGAGAAACAAAAAGTTTGATAATAAAGCCGAACTATATGAGATCAAACATGAAAATAGAGACTGAATCGCTTAACATGCATCTTTTTCTAACTTTTCGTTTCAGATTTAAACAAGTATAATTTATTAGAGGTTTTTGAAAAAGGCAAAATAATGCTTTCTCGACTTTTCTTAAAAGGACATAGGATTTCAGGAAGTTAGTTACTAGTAAGTAGGTAATGTGCATAGTTTGAATAACTTAACTCATCAACAAGTAAAATCAATTGAGTCACAGTCTTAAAAGCCTATGAGTGTTGGTGGTCAAACTTAGTTTAGTGATCCTTAAAGGTAGCACCGCAAAAGCAACACCATACAAGACGTATCTTAACGTGATCAAGGAAGAAAAGTGGGAAAAGTCAAATTACATCAATAAATGTTGGTTATCTTTAAAACAAGAAATAACCTATACAAGGTACAAATACTGTAAAAACCTAATACAAAATATGTTCAAGTAACATAACCTAGAAGAGAAACTATGAAAGTAAATCATTCTCTGTAAAAGCACCGAATTCACCTTGCCTGTTAGATCGCCCATATACAAAATCATTTGCGATGTCAAATAAGGTCAGTTTATCAAGGATTACCTTATAGGTATTTAAGATCGAAAGAGCATTGAATTGCTTTTTAGACGTTTAGCGCAGTCATGTTTTCAATCTCCGAGCCATGGAGAATGAACGCTCGGCTGTTGCTGATGTTCTGCCACTGGTTAACACCAACCTAACGATGGGGAAAATGTTTCCAATTAGTTGTCGTTGATGTTAGAATACCAATTACAAGTTTCTCACGATGTCGTTGAAGTTGCAGAGTGACGATTCTTGAAAGATTGTTGGAAGTAAATCAAGCTCTAATTTCATTGCAAGCGAATCGAAGTCACCAGCATACACTTCAGAAACTCGATTTAATTCATCTCCATAATTTTCTTTCGAAATAGCTTTAAGAAGAAGTTGCTCCACGTTAGAAAAAGTTTGATAGCTTGGCTGATTGAACCTAACTTAGATGGCGTTGATAATGGCATCTAAAGCTTCAAAATAAATTTGTTTAAAGTAATCAGCAGGAGTATCTGGATGAAAACTTTCTTTACCACCTTTATAGCCTTCCACAAAGGTTCAAATAGAATAATTCGGCCGTTTCATTTTCCTTGGAAGTGATGGCTCTTCAAATGAATCCACCTTGCTTTTTTGACAACTTCGAAAAAAGAAAGAAAATCTTTTTCGTTCCTCATTCCCTGCATTGTTCTTATGGTTCGCTCTGATAAATTGATTCCACTAAGTGCTGGAAAATTTTCCTTTTGAAGTGTCTTAGAGATAAATTATCTGTCATACTATACAATCTTTGGCTTTAACGTAGAGCAAAATAAAAAGAGAATGATGTCATCTGGTTCTGGTATCCGATAATACGTGATTTTGTCTCCAAGTCTAATGTCTGAGTTAAACATTCACTCCATAACTTCAGCAGATGTTCGTAATTGTCAATTACTTTTTGAAAGCATGTAACACACACTGTCCAGCGACTAGATGATAATGAATTTAATTTTCCTGGATCGAAATCATTTTCTGGCAACTCACATTCTATGTTCTCGACTATCTTTCCCAACAGTTTCTCCCGTTTTGGAGAATATTTGACGAGGATACAAATCTCTCTTACCGTACCAATCGTAGCCCTGAAAATTTTACAATCATTAGTTAAAGACTTTACGGTGAGACTCAATGAATGGCCTTGACAATGCGTTACAACCGTCTTTGGTTGTTCGCAAATGACAGTTTTGTTGCAACCCCTGAACGTTTCTCTAGTATGCTGCTACCACCATCATAAGTTTGCCCGCGGCAATCTGACAAACTTAAATTAAATCTCACTAAAGCATCTTTGACAGCATTCACTATCGTAGAGCTTCGAATGTCATCAATCTCATAAAATCCAAGAAAGTCTTCGTTGACATTTAACTTTCCATCAACTGTTCTTATATTGAATGAGAGCTGCTCCAGATTTGTAACATCAGTATATTCCTCAGGAATCAAAGCGAAGTATCGGCATTCCAATATGTCCTTTATCTTGTGACGCAACACATGAGATGCCATCATATGCAGGATTTCGTTGTGAATGTCATGATGGGTGTACTTTTATCCTGTACCGCCACCCACGTGCTTTATATTTTCATCTTTTGCTCCAAGTAGGCGTAACAATTTGGTTAAATTATCATTTTCGTCATTGCCTTGAAGGGCAATTCCTTGACGTGACAAGTATCTCAAGCACTTGATAACACCCAACAAATATTTTCGTTTAGCTTTCTTTATCTGCACGGTATTTTTGTCAATCATTTCACCAATGTCCTCGCACTCTGAGATACGAAGCTTCAATACCGTGACAAGCACTGCCTTGGTGATCTGTGAAGCATTTTGGAGCCTTTTTTCAACTTGAAAAGCCTTTGGTGATGTAAGCTGCCTCTTTCTCTCCTTGATATCAAAGATAACCTTTAACTTCTTGAGCTCGGCAACTGTCGGCAACGGAATGGCTTTTAAACGTAAAATAGAAATTGTAAATGCCCTTCAATGGTGTGGCCGGTCATTGGAACGAAATTGAGTGACGTTCATTCACAGCTATCTAGCTTGCATCTGCTAGCGAGCCCCTCCATGTTAAATTCCAATTTCGTTTATCTCCCAAAAGATATATCTTCCACATTTTCCCCATACCTTCCAAGCTTCTTCAAACAAAGAAATATGACTTATTCAATAGATTTGTCTCAAAGAGTAGTGTGACAAAATGGGATCATTTGTCACTAATGACTGAAGCAAGGCAGAGATACGGAAGTGTATGTACTTATGTCCGCTAGTGTGTGCAAGTGTACAGGTAGTGTCTGTCGGTATGCGACAAGTGGATGGTATGTCAATGTTTGTCCAAATGTGTGTATGTTCGATATGTATGCAAGTATATGGATATGCGTCCGTCAATGTTATTTTGCTTGGATTGACTGTCAAACAATTTAAGTCTTAAATATAATAGAAATATTTCCAAATTTCTCATGTAGTCAGCTTCAGGGGCACATAGTAATTTTTTCAAGAACGCTGATCTGACCTTGATGAGTTAGATGTTTTCCCACAGTAGTTTCCCAACAAAATGATGCTAAAAATTGGCTCATTTTTCGAACTTTAAACCATCATAACTTTACAAGTACTGAACGAAATTTGATGATCTACCCCGCGTTGGAATTGCATGAATCAGCTCTTTCTATTGGAATGAAAATAAGTTGTTTAGTTCACCGCCCGTGATTGCGGTGAGTAAAAAGAACCTGAAAGTACTATTCATTTTTTGAGACATTGCCATCTGTTTCATCATCACCGTCAAATTTTATGTCGAGATATATTATTTTATGCAAACATAAATCTTCTACTTGTGCCAAAAAACAGGATTTTGTCCGATTGCTACTATATGGTGATCAAACTTTATCTAATGAAGTAGGTGGTAAAATTCTTTGGAACGTTAAAAAGTTTATTGATTCAACTGGAAGCTCTCTACGTTCACTTAGCTTTCTTGCTCTCCACACGTATTAGGTCCGACTCCACTTTATTTGCTGAATTCCAGTTCTTTTGAGCATTCTTCTTTATTTTTATTGAAGACAATTGGGAGCGGATAGGAACTGTCCATGGGTTTATAGTCTTGTTTTCTGTTTTATATGTTTGTAGTTATTATACGGATATATAAAAAAAATAAAGACCATTTAGCCCCATTTAAATTTTGACCTGTGAACCCTACCCAATCAAATATTTTACATTAGAAAAGAGATTGAAATTCAGACTGTCACCAAATGCTACAAAGGCATCAGAAAAAAAAGCAGTAGAAATAAAACAATGAAGAAAAACTTAAAAATCCGTTAACTCACTTTGTGTCGTAATGCAACCATGGGTATTGGTCTAATCAATGATGGTGACAGGAACGTGTTCTAGTGCCTGTTTTCGTTTTTGGAAAAGAAAAGTTTGAAGGCGGTCGAAATTGATCATAACTTATTTGCTGTTCAACGCCATTTTCTTCTTGTTCTAGTCTGGCCTGTTTTTTTGACGATGATGGCTCTTCACTTAGGGTGGACGTTATTTCATATTCAACATTAACTTTTTCTTGTTCTCGTACATTACTTCTTTCGTTTTGTCTTTTATTACTTCGTTTAAAAAAATCTGTCACTTGCTTTGTACTCATTATGCGAATACAAAATGAAATGAATCCAATGGAATGAACTTATTATTAAATAATATTCACAGAATGTCAACAGGATGAAATAATATATAATGAAATCAATAGAAGATCAAATTGAAAATTTTTGCTTGGATATTATTCTTTTAAAAACTGGATTTAAACATTCATTACGATTTTAAAAAATGTCATTTGTTAGAAAAATATTGGGGAACATGGCTCTCCCGCCCCCCTCTCCTCGTTGGTGTCGCGGGACCTGTAAATATCATCTCGAATAGCGCTAAAAGCATTAGTGATTAATACTTTTCCGATAATTTTTAAAAAATATGTCGAAAACGAAAGCTTAATCTACCTAACAAGAGAGGTTCAAATTGTATGACCTAAGTATTCAATATTTACAAACTGCAACAGCAGTTTCAATTTGAAATTCAAGGCGTTATTCCATATTTATCTATCATTTTGTCTTCCTCAACATTAGGCAGAACTGGGGAACAAAAAGAGTTTGTACGTTTACTCTATTAAACCAAAGATATTGGCCATTTTAAAGTCATTTGGAAGCTTTTTAACCCCTACTTAATCTCTTCTTAAAATCTTAATCAATCCAACAGACGTTCCAACTTAGGTGTTTTCTTCCCCCAATCCTCACTGTGGCCGATCCACATGCCTTCTTCCTTCCTTCCTTCCTTTCCTATACCGTGACTTCAATGACGTCGTTGAGACACCACCCATGACGTACCAACAATTTTCCTCTATCCTACTCCATCTTCCGCTGTCTTCTTTGTCTCTACCAGTGATATTACTGTCCACACCTGGATATTGTTCTCCCATCTTATTCCTTGTTTTCCCCTTTTTTGTCCTCCTCGTACTGTAGCAATGTTTTTACTTGGCTACATAAGAGCAAAATATCATCATACCACCTGTGTTGTTCATTTTTGATTGTTACTTTTTCATGTTTATTTATATCACATAAGTTTGACGTCACTTTCTTGCTACAAATTTGACGTCAAATAAAATCAAACAAATAGCCAAGTTCCCAAAACGTACAAATTATAACAGTTGTGTTCTGCATCCATTTAACACTATATCACTTGCGTATCACTAAGGATATCAAACTGAAAAAGGAAAGCATACGAAGATGAATGAATTTTTCAAATACGCAATCGGTACCTTTGTATCTGGTAGTACTGTTCTCTTAACAGGTTTTTACTTATACCAAGCATACTTTAACAAACCGGAGAAAGGGGAGACACCTTCGGTAAGCCGACAGGAAGATATCATTCAAAGTATCATAAATTGATCAGTTAAAATGTTCATTTCTTCATGAGAAATCCACAATTTAGTTGTAACTTTTTGCTCTTGTTTATGTGATATACTGTTATTACCTATAAAAGCTGTAATGGTAAACTGCCACTTAGTAGAAAAGTTTATGATTGTAAATAATTATCTTCCTTATCATCGGCTATCTTTTTCAGAAAACTCTGGCTAATAAGGTTTCTGTATGCCTTTCTTGGATACTTTACAGTATATGCCTCAATTTTTTGTATCCACTCTTGACCTCCTACTTTCATTTTTTTTACTATAAAAAGGTTGACAAAGGTGAAAGAAATGCAAATACAAAGGCTTACAAGAAAGAACATGAAAAGGAAGATACGCCAGTTTCAGGAAAATGGAAGTCGGAATCCGAAAAGGAAAAGACGACTTTCGGAGGCATGAAGAGGGGATTCCTCCTCTGAATGGTAAGTTGTATATTATAGTTAACTCTTATAACAACATGTATAATAATAATGACAACAACAGAACAAGAATGTTTTTTTGCTCATAATTGTTAATAATATTCCGGGTTTGGTCAAGAGCTAGTGTGATATTTGATCAAAATGAGATGTGGTAAAGGGCACCTTGAGAACTCGTAGCTGGGATTATAACCATTAATCTATGAATGAGTGTAATTTAAATTTGCAAAATACGCTTTAATAACTCAATAATTAATTTCTATCAAAGAAATTCTAAAGAGTCATGCAAATAAAGACTGACTTAAGATATACTACTTATTTCAATCAAACACAAGACTTTTAGAGGTAAAATCTGTCACAGCAACTTTCAGTTGACCAAAAGTTCTCAAAAAGCTGAAAAAAGCTTCTCAAATAACTGACATAAAGTTCTCAAAGCAACGTTTTAGCCATTCCTGACCCTCGAGACTGATTTTTCTGAAGGAAGGGTAAATTACGTGAAAAAATATAAACTGCAATAACTTTACCAAATACAAAAAAGGACATAGTGAACTGTCAACTATTCCTATAAAATAATCTTACACTAAACTTTTAACTCTGAAAATGGAATTTTAACTATTAAACAATATAAGCTTGAAAATACCATTTATTTATCCAACTGTGTTTTATGTTTTGCTTTCACAACAATAAAATCCTAAAAATTCACTATTTGTTTTTCACGTTCTGTGATAGCATGTTTTTAATACGATGTAAAATGTCAAAGTAATTAGTTGGTGCTCATTGATAATATCTGCTCCTTCATCCATACTCTTGCCCTTCAAACTTCCCCAAAACATTTTTCCAGCACCAATAACTCAATCGGGAATAAGATTTTGATTCCTACCATTTGACGAGTTGTAAATGACTTTTGTGTCAAGTTGTTGTGAAAGCAAATTGCAATGCAAATGTTATTCAAAGCACAAAATTCTAAACCTCCTAAGAAAACGGCTTATTAAGTCATACCTGTACTCAGCAACTGCCTTTTCCTTGAAAATATATTTGCAGTTTAAATTTCAATGTGTAAATCTTGCATGATAAAGATGATATCGTAATTTGTTGTGTAATGCAATGTTTTATTTCATTATTGATGGCAATATTGATGCATTGTGCTTTTTTTCTTTCTAGCCTCAACAAAACTAAAAAAATGGGGATGGGGAGGGAATTGGGGTGGGTAAATTGGGGTCTGGAAATAAGTATAATAAACAGTGGATAAAGTAAATAAAGAATGGAACACATACCTTTCAAGCAAACTGGCTACAAGTATATTTTGTTCAGTGAGTGAAAAGATACGAAGACTGATGAATCGCATAAATTGTCTTTACTCTTCTTTGAAAAGATTGAGACTTGATAGAACAACACAAGGAAAAGAATGATAGTAAATTTATGGCTGGTATATTTCTCTAGCATTGGGAATGACTTTGCAGTATTTGCAATCTAAGACCTGGTCAAGTATCATAGGTGTGCTACATCTGGGGAAATTCTACCTTTGACATTTAGTTCAGAATAACGATTAGCACCAAGTTCGTTATTATACTTTATACTACACTTACCTATTCATAACAAGCATGACAGCAGTTAAGACTGCTACTCTTACAAGAGGAATATTGTATGCTAGGCCTATGTGAGAGATAGATTTGGTTTAATATTGCTATCTGTACACTTACATTAAGGAATATGGACTTATAGCTTTGTAATAAGCGCAATTAATAATTATATCCAATAATACGAGTCCATGTGAGATGCATCATCCAGTTAAAAAGTGGAATCATATTCATTAGAATTCTACTTGATATATTGAAATTCTAATAAGCTGAATATTTTCTGAGGCAAAGCATGAAATTTTTTATAGTACAATCTAGCTGTTTTGAAAAAAATACTTCGCTATGATTTTTTGTTATCGATATATTTTAGGATTATCAAAACATGTTTGAAAAAGTCGGGCTCCTACTTCGCGCTGAAATATGTGCAAGTTTGACTTTATGGATTCAGTGTCAGTCATAGATGTAGAAGTTTTACCATCTGATGAGTTGTAATCTTTTTCATAACTACGTTTTGAGAAGTGAATTCCCCATCGTCAGCTTACGAGTAGAACCAATGTTAGGACAACCATCTCTCAAAATGTATCTCATTTTTGCCACTCTGAAAAAAATCTGGAACTTGGCATCTCCAGACTATCTTCTCTTTATTATTTAATTCTCTTTGCTTCTGTTTCTATCCTTTTCAAGATTCTTGAGTTCCTTTCCACTGCTTCCTTTCTATGCCATTAAAATATGCCCTCTTTGATTTTATTCCTTCTCTTTCTTTCTACAAAACATATTTTATTATCATTTCTGTCTGTTACCGTTTCCACATTGTAAATATAAAGTAAAGTCCTTCCATTTAACATTATTGCATTCTCAAGTTCAGTAAAGACCATTTTCAATATAACAATATCATAACCAATACTTACACCAGATGATGTCAGTCTGTTCTTTTATTTTTAAGGAGTGTCTGACTTATTAAAAATAGAAAATTTCTCTCCAAAAGCCTACATCCAAAGGTTTCAGCATCTCAAAGAGATTATGCATATCACATTGAATCGTGTTCTAAGGGTTTCAAACAAGAAAAAAAAAAGAAATATACAACCATAGCCCAAACATGTGAAAAGGAACAGTGATTAAGAAGTGATCAGTAAAAGTGTAGAGGAGTAGGACTATTGTTATTCGTTTATCATATCCAAGTGTCTATATACTCAAACTGTAACAAATGTATGACNTGATGTCAGTCTGTTCTTTTATTTTCACTGAGATAAGGAGTGTCTGACTTATTAAAAATAGAAAATTCCTCTCCAAAAGGCTACATCCAAAGGTTTCAGCATCTCAAAAAGATTATGCATATCACATTGAATCGTGTTCTAAGGGTTTCAAACAAGAACAAAAACAAGTCAATGAAATATACAACCATAGCCCAAACATGTGAAAAGGAACAGTGATTAAGAAGTGATCAGTAAATGTGTAGAGGAGTAGGACTATTGTTATTCGTTTATCATATCCAAGTGTCTATATACTCAAACTGTAACAAATGTATGACGAAATAGCTTGCTTTTGAGATATTTATGTCATGTAAAACTAAATTAAATGTTACCTTTAAAATAAAGAATAAAAAACTAAGATCTACTAGTGTGGTCTCTTTGTAATAATACTTTCCTTCCAAAGCTGATAAGAGGGGTAACCTAGCTTGAATTGGAAGTTGAGAACTTTTAAGAGTTGAAAATTCTTTACTTTCCGGACTTTGTGGAAGCCAAAGATATAGAGACTTTATCATATCAGGAGCCGTACGCTTTTGCTGACCAAAGTTTTAAGAGATACTTCTGCCATCTTTGGCCTGATGATAAAGAAATTTTTCTCCATACGTAACTCAGCCAAAGCTTAAGAGCCTCGGCTTTAAATTGATTTAGTTTTGAAGCAGTGGCTTTTTCAAAGGCTGAAATAATGTCCAGTTTAGTGGCTAGGACTTTTTGTTTGTTAGGGACATTTTAGCATAATCTGTATGTTGTGAGATTCAAACTCAACATTGTTACCTCCCGGAACCCTCCAAAATTGTGGGTGTTCATATATGAATACCATTCAAGATGCTTTTTTCTAATACAGGTGCAGAACAAAAGATACCTAACAGTTTAATCAAATACTCTCAAGGGTTATCAGGCAGAGTACGGACAATACCAGACTACTACATATTTACAGTTGTGAGAAAGTTTGTTTTTCAGCTATTAATTAATGTAAAAAACAATTACTTACCACTATTTCTTCAAGTGGCAATGCTCTCTAGTATAGGACATTTATTGTTTCTCCGTTAGGAAATAAAATACAGTGATTTAGAGGGCAACCAACTATTGAAGATGCAACGGATAAATTACCATTAGAAAAGCATCAAAAGTCCAGCCTGAGGGCAGCAATTTTTCTCTGACTTGACACACGCTTCGGTAATCGCCAGTACAAAACTGAGCTTTACAGAAATTGAAGACTATGCATGGCGTGATTTAGCGTAACTCAGAAAATACGTCAATTATTAGCCTAAAAGTATAGTCTTCCGACAGAATGATCTATTCAATTACCGTAGTTCAGAATTCTTCTCCATTTTTGACAGCTTTTATGTTATTTACATCAGTTGTCTAATCTTTTTGAATCGCCATTCGAAAATTTCCACATTTTCTTTAGTGTTTAGAATTCTAAAAATATTTTTAAATTTTTCAAAAACCTTTGAAAGCTTAAAGAAAATTCTAAACATTTCTAAAAACACTTAAACAAAAGAAAATTTTTTGAAAACCGTGTGGAATGTAATGTTTCTCGGTGACTTGCGGTCACCGAGGAAACCAGACTGCACTGCGCCCGTGCGACCTCTAGTAATATCAGAGGTTGTTGCAACCTGCAGAAATTACTTTCTTGTGTCCAGATACAACAGTATACTTATTTCAGGTCTTTACCTTTCATAAGTTGATCAAGATCCTTCGCTTTACTCCTCATGCCCCTTGTATAAACCGTCTTTTGTAAAACTTGTAGTACCTTTTTTTATTACAGTCTTTTTTCATCTGAAACTTTTTTGTCAACGTTTTTTCCCTGGTCAAGACCCGTTTAAGGCATAAAGTCAATAGATGTAAGGAAATGCGAATAACAAAGGGAAAATAAGAAAAAAGTAAGGAAAAAAAGTGTAGTCTAATAGATAAGAATTGACCTTAGAATTGAATACACTCGTCATTTGGTGAAGAAAAGTACTCGAAAGTCAGTCACACAAGCTACTTGTCCAAGGAAAGTAACTAAAGTCATAAAAAGGCTACAAGCAGTAACAACTGTACAAGGATGAATATATCGAGGAAAACGCCTCTGACGAGATGCAACCAACACAGCTGATACCAGCGAGGAACGCTCACTAAAATAATTTCCATAATTCCTGCAATACCTTTAGAAAAGACATGGTAAATGTCGTTGATGAGACAACGGTTGAGGAGCAGTAGCAAGACTAGGGCCTGTTAAGTTGAAATGAGGTCTCTGAACTCGGTCAAGAGCATAAGATTGAGATGGGTAACTACCTGTCCATGTGTAACAACAGTACATCATGCAAGAACGGGTGGTAGATTTATAGAGGTACAAAATTGCCTAAGACGCTGGGTATTACCTGGGGCGAAACAAAGAACCAACCTTTTAGAAACAGCCTTACTGGTAGAATGAATATTAGAACCCCAGGAAAAATCTAGAGGAAATGACAAATCAAGTAGCAATACTGATGAGCAAGCAGAGAAGGAACCTCACCAAAGTTAACATCAGAATCATTGTCCATAAAGATGGATTTAGCTTTTTACTGAACGACATTAATTGCGTTTTCGCTGGATTGAAAGAAACTTGCCACTTTCTCCCCCAATATCTTACAGCCTTAAGATCAAGCTCTAAAGCTTATTGCCAATGGTAGAGTATGATATGGTGTCACAAGCATGGAAGTGGATGAATTAAAGCAAGTTACAAGGGAAATCACTGATGTAAAGAAAGAAGAGAGTTGGGACCAAAGATAAAACCTTGAGGAATGGCAGCATTGAATACTTATAAGATGTAATTCCATCCAGAACGACAAGCACTTTACGATTTGAGAGAAAGGACTAAATAATAACGAAGACCCATACAGAAATCCTGTAACCAGAAAGCTTTTGAAGCAACCCCGTAAGCTACACCTTATCAAATGCCTTAGAAATATCCAGAGCTACATGTTCTTCATCAGACGTACCCATATATATAATATATATATATATATATATATTTGTGTGTGTGTTTTGTGATTATAGTCAAAAGGTCACTAGTGGTGTGAAATCCTGTAAATCTCTACTGCGCATCAACAAAAAGACCTAATTGCTGCAAGAATTCCGCCACTGAACTACCCGCAAGTCTTTTCAAGACCTTACTAATGATATTAAGAAGACATAAAAGTCGGATATTTCTATTGATCAGATATATCACCAGCATTCTTAACGACAAGGGCAACTTTAAAAACCTTCCAGGAAAACCGGAAACAAGACTCCCATGGGCAAAGATTGAAAGTTTTAACAACAGGAAAGATTGTACAGAGCCACTCTTTTAAGACAACTATCGGAATCGAATCTAGACCAAGAGCTTTAGATTGATTAAGCCCATAACTAATCTATGTAACCAATCTTGGATTTATGATGACAAGAGGTCCAAATCTGATCGGTTTGGGAAGGAAAATATGGCAAAGAAACACGTGTCATTCAGTGAAGAATGGACGGGGAAATCTAGTAAAGAAATCAATCTTTTTTCTAGAAAACGTATAAAACCAAACACCATCAAATGGGGTTGGAAAAACTGACTTGTCAGAACGCAGAACGCTATTGTAACTCTTTCAGAAATCTCAACTTCAACGTTTTTCAGACGAAATAGAAATAGATTCACACAGTCGTTTAGCATAACGACATTAACCATCGCCCATTTATAAACATTGCTAGCCGGTCTCTAAGAAACACGGGCTTTGTCATCAAGTAACTTGCACTCTTCTCTGTAGCCCACATGCTTAGTGTTCGCTTTTCTTCATTGTAATTAGCTTTTCTAGCCACAAGGGCAAACCATTTAAATTTACCGTCGAAAACTTTAGCCTTGATATGATAACCTGTTCCAGTTACCTTATTTTTTCAGTAAGTACAGATGACCCATCTAAATATTTAGTTTTTTCCCCAAGGATTTAAAATAATTATTTATGAAAAATGAATTTCAAAATGCATTCTAATTCCATCTCTATATCTGAAACGCCCTTGATTTTGTTATTAACACACATTGCCTATCCCTCCTTAAAATTTTCTGGTTTTATTCTAATGTTCAAAATTTCGCCTTCATCTGGCTTTCAGACCGCTTTCTACCTAAGGTACTCTTTTGCATTCGATCGTTATCAAAATCACCAGCAAATAACAATTTAAATTTGCATGATTATCAAGATACTTTTCCCACAATTCATCAGTCAGCGTCTGCACTGCTTCGAGTTACCAGATTGGTACAACTGTCACAAGTTGTAACTAAGAACCATCTTTTGCCAAGGAAAGTTTTCAAGGACTCCCTCGAGCAAGTTTCTGTTCACAGACACTGTATATTTAAACGTATTCTGAAATACCAATAAAACCATATTTTCAGATATGATTGATCTTACCATAAAACATTGGGTTCATCCAATAAAAATAAAATAGAGAGCAACCCCAACGCTCTAATATATGATAACCGCTGAAAAATACCACAATTCAAATAAAAGCATTAATGAAAACTCTTCTTTCAATGGATTGCAGTGTTTTATTTCCTAACACGAAACCACTGTTAAGATGCTGCTTGTATGTACATTTGTGAGGGATTGAGAGGGATTTCTAAGTTCTGCAACTGAAAGTCGGCAATTTGTTTGAGTCTTTGTTAGTTGACAATCAAATGTACGTTATGCACCAAAACAAACAATACAAAGATAAAAAGCATATTTTGCATTCAGGTAAGGTACCCTTATTATAAATCTACTTTGATATCTACGTAAAGCACATTAATACTATAAATCACGGTCGGTACCCCGTATTAGGCTAGTTGGGGAAAATGCATTGGATAAAGATATGTAGGAGGTCTATTCTTTCTAATTTAATTCCTAAAGAGAAAAGGGGTGAGAGGAAGAGTCATGGAGGAGTTAGGAGACATAAAGAGAAAGATTAAGAGGCAGAGGCACAGAGATAAACAGCATGGGAGACAAATACGGAGGCAGACAGCGAGACAGAAAAAGGAAGATTAAGAAAGAAAAATATAGCGAGAGAAACGCTTGTACCTGCTTATCGCACTGTATCTATCAAAGAAGAAGATGTACTGGACATTTTATAAAATGTGGAGCTTCTGATCCCTTAAGTTTATTTAACAGGACAACAAAAAAGCTAAGAGATTCGATAGTTTTCAGACAATTTATTTCTAGTGTCGTCGATTTCAACGACAAAACTACTCATTTAATTTAAGTATTTTAAACACTGCTACTACATATAACAACCTTTTAAGTACTATATCAACCCTTTTCGTCTTTGTTTAAGTACTAGAGCTGCCAAAACTGATCCTAAGGCTCTAAGCAGGCCTGCTCTAAAAAGTCTCTTATCCACTTGCAGTAAAAGTAAACTTAACTTGCTTTATCTCCAATATATCGTCTGAAGGCAATTATAATAATCTTTTGTTGTCCATTGTCGAAAGGTATTTATAATATTTGGCACCATAGGGAAAACAACCTGTCGCTTTAAAAAATAAGCGTGATTTGTACCTTTTTTGAATCGTAGCCTGAAGTATTTTGATACAGTTATACAGCTATGGGTACTGAAATTATTACGCCTTAACCATACTGCTCAGAAACCTTTATGCAATGTTTTGTAACTGGTATTTAAGCATGGGCGTTGCAACTCTATGTCGTCCAGTGGTCACCAGTAACTATTACACTTGTTATACTTGATTCATTAAGGACTGCTATCGATCAACTGGTAGATTAAATTCACTGAAGGCTTCGCGGCACACCTCACTCCACCAATGGATACGGTCTTGACTATTCGGAAAACCCGTAATCAAAGGGTAATGCATTGTTAATTCCAAGAAAAAATAACGAAGCGATCCACAGTATCAAATCCTTTCTTAACAACATCCACAAAAGTGACTTTTCCGAATAATACCGACCGTTTTCAGCTCCTCCGTTAGTTATTCACTCCTTTATGGTGCCAATGAAAAACATCAACGGTCATCAGATAAACATTCCATTCAAAGCCACTACTCTAAAACAGTTGAGCGTCACAATAGTCATTTTTTCATCGTGAAATTAACCGTGAATTTGCTGCCGGCAGGTGCAATTATAAGTAGTCATCCACTTATCTTGTTTAATACCAAAGACAAAAGCCTGTAAGAAAAAAAGAGCTAATGTGAGAAAGATAATATTTGACATATTTCGAAGGAAATAATCGGGCTTAAACCCGGGGTGGTTGAAGTTTTTCGGATTTTTGTTCTCTTAAAATAATGCTGGGAAACGATAGGGTAATCTTTTACCACATTTCCTTGGGGCGAGATTTTCTTTTGGGGTGTGAGGATAAGCACATAAAACATGACGACAAACGTCAGCAAACTGTGACTGGATTAAATTTCAATATGAGAAATCTAAGTAACAAAGTAAAGGATACAACAAGAAAATAAAAAATCAAATTTGTAAACAATATATATATATATATGTGTGTGTGTGTGTGTGTGTATGTTTTTGTGTGTAATGTATAAACGTAACTATAATAAACATAACAATTCTCAATCACCAACCTGAATGTGTCGTTATTATGGAATTTTATGGAAATGTATGCTGTGGGTAATGAAAGAACTTCTAGCAAAGACTAGCCTCATCGCTATAGTGGAAGATTGCTAGACACCAAGAGGACCATCCATGTTTCAGTAGTTATGGTAGGTAGTCAATATGACAGCCTGATNTACACAAGCAGATATTAAGACCAGTTAAAATCTGGTTGGGTGCAGCATAGTAAATTGCAACATGGTAAATTGTAGCATAGTAAATTGCAGCATAGTAAATTGCAGCATAGTAAATTGCAGCATGGTAAATTGCAGCATGGTAAATTGCAGCATGGTAAATTGCAGCATAGTAAATTGCAACATGGTAAATTGCAACATGGTAAATTGCATCATGGTAAATTGCAGCATGGTAAATTGCAGCATGGTAAATTGTAGCATAGTAAATTGCAGCATAGTAAATTGCAGCATAGTAAATTGTAGCATGGTAAATTGCAGCATGGTTAATTGCAGCATGATCTACTTATAAAAGAACCACTTGTTTGACAATGACGAAAGCTTGATCAAAACTTACGATCCATTTACTCTAAAAAAATTAGTCTATCTATCATTCTATCAATCTATTTATTTATTTATGTATGTATGTATGTATGTATCTATCTATCTATCTATCTATCTATCTATCAATCTATCTATCTATTTATCTATCTATCTATCTAGGTTGGTAGGTAGATGGGTATGTATTTTTCTTTCTCCATTTACCTATCTATCTACGTAATAAAAACTGTATAAACACACATATATATGTTTACATATAATTATATATAGGTATGCGTACACAGATGTCAATACGTATACATATAAATATACATACATATATACATATATTTATGTATATTATGCGTGTACGCATGGAGATATTACGAACCCGGATTAATTTGATCACAACCATAGGTAACTTTTATATTTGTTCTATTAGTCATAAACTTGTGAGAAGCATTTTTCAGACGACTATTGAAATGCTTTACAACGGATCAATATTATTAGCACAAAAATTAATTAGCCAAATGTCATTTACATATATATGTAAATATAGATTATATATATGTATATGCACAGAGATAGATTTGTATGTATGTATAGATAACTAGATGGATAACTTGATAGATAGATAGATAGATACATACATACATAGATACATAGATAGAGAGATTGATAGATAGATACATACATACATAGATACATAGATAGAGAGATTGATAGATAGATAGATAGATAGATAGATAGATAGATAGATAGATAGATAGATAGATAGATAGATAAATAGATAGATAGATAAAACTAATTAAAAAAATAAACATTCTTACCGAGTTTTAGGAAATTTCTTTAAATTGCTTTTCACTGTGTCTAAAAGGGAATGGAAAACCAAATACTAGCAAACACTGAATGACAATGGGGTATGTGGGTCAAAATTTATTTGTGACCTTTTGCAAACCAATATTTAATGCTAATAGTTATTTGAACTCTTTCTTTGACAAAATCCTAAAACATTGGAATTATTAAAACCCCAAGTTCGCAAGTCTGCGTACCAGTAAACTAAATTTATAGAGCATTAAAGTGAGCAGCGAAATGTTTAGTAAGCACAATTTTGTTTTTTGGGATCGAGTACCAAATCAATAATAACAGCGTAAAATGGCACGAGAAACAATGCAAATAAAACGAATTTGATTGACCCTTACCGTAAGAACTGCCTATTGTCTGGCTTGCTTTTCCAACCTGGATGACATGCGCAAGTTTGTTTGCACAATCTCTGGCAGTTTCCTCGGGTATAAAATCTACATTCGAAAACGAAATCGCGTTATAAATGACAAGTTTGCAGATGTGTAAACTTAATACTAATGGATCATTTGTGATGCACCACAAAAGATATCTTGCAGTCGACAGCAAAGAAAGCGCTGACAAACGTAATGTATCTATATTCATAATCAAGTACATGTTATGCACAAAAGTATGGGCACATCATAACAGATGAACGCATGATATAACAAACTCTCTATAGTAAACTAGCGAGTCCATTCTGCATAAGTGTTTCTACTTCAAATGAACTTCAATGCTCTTTAAACATAATAGTGGCAAGGTGTTTCAATCTTGCATCGGAGGCTCCTCTTTATCCACTTCTAAAAATATGTTGCCAAAAAAATTTCAATATGATGAAAAATTCTAAAACCGGGTCACGTTTTTCTCCATCCATTAAGGCCAAACAAAACGGGAAGTGACCAGTGGATTTCCAGTACCCCACCGTTTCATGAAGTTTCTTCTTATACTTTTGGCCTACCAACATATTCATCAAACGTCAAAATATTAGTAAGTGGTGTTATCGAATCATAAAAAATGATGTGTTCCCGATCTCAGTTTTACTCTCACTCACTGCATTGTTTCAGTAAGTTATACCAAGCTTATGTTATTTACAGTAAAGGTTTTAATTAACGTGGCAAAAACGATGCACAAGTTGTAAATTGGATGACGATGCGACAACGAGTGAGGAAGTTGACAAAGGCCGAATTTGAAAGTTTAACATGAAGAGTGAAATTATCATTTACAATTTCATTCCAACTACGCATTCAAATCTGCCTAAATTTCATTAAATTCCCTCAAATCCTTGCATTTTATCATTGCTCCAGTATTTTCTTTGAAAACTGTCGAACTGATATTAATTCACAAAAATCTCAATGTTGTCAAATTTGCTCTGAAGATTAGGAATTTATTTTCACGTACTCCATGCGGAAATGTAATTTTCTAATTTGACATATGCGAAATATACAAACGGCCATCCTCTCTTTGATAGAAAGATTGAAAAATAAAGCCAGAAATCTCACAATTACAAATTTGTTATTAATAATGTATGAAGGAAAACTCAACAAACATAATGACTGACTGGACAAAAAAAAAAGAAAAAATGGGTGATTATGGTCAGCTGTTACACACATATCTGGCCACAGAATGGGCGATGAATAAATTCCGTTGTAAAGGAGAGAATACGAGTGCCCCCAGGGCCACAGCCACTTGAACGTTTCGTCAATGTCTGCCATACATATATTCAAAAAATTCAAAATATTAAAGCACGAAAACTAAAAAAATCATTATGCCTAAATAACAAAATGCGTTGTTGTTTTTTTATTGTTCTACATGTTGTTTTGTCATTTACATTTTCCACGACTAAGGTTTTTTACAACCCCCCCCCCCTCCTTCCTCAAAGACTATAAAGAAAATAATGGATAAATCATGATTGCCCAATTTTTTATTATGCAAAAACAGCGATTGTTCAGTTCATTCAAACCTTAACATCAAAGTGTGTATGTGTGAATAAGAATCTGTCACAATACCTTTTACTGTGTCATAAACATGGTGGATACACTTCAAAAAATGCATGAACTGTTCCTCAAGTATTAATGGACGAACTTCTTCCTCGTCTAAAACCTCTCCTGGTTCAAGATCTTCATCATCGCTAGCAGCAAGTATATTTGGAGTTTTATTTTGAATAGACAAAAACTTGAGTATCCCAAAAAGGATCTGGTAAAGAGCTTCATTCCTAGCTAATAATCTCTTTTCATCTTTATCTCCTCCCGGCATCGTTATCAAACCAGTTTTGATCTCTTTCCGCTGATAGTACAGTCCAGTTAAAAAATTCAGCTTCAAAAGTCCAAGAAGAAGATCGGCCGTATCGTTTGGCCCCTTTTCCAACCTTCTACTGTCTTCAATAACAGACGGGAATTCCAAATACGCTTCTGGGAAGTGCAAATCAAGTATTTCTGGATTACTGACGATCCAAAATGCAATCACACTAGTAAGATTATCTGATGGTAACCTCGGTAAGCGTTCTATAGGAAAAAGTGAGAAGGAAAATGTAATTACTGAATTATTAAATTAACAACCTCAATTGCTAAGGTAAAAAAGTAATGGTCGCTCGTGGGTTATTTCAATTTGTTCCAAAACTCGATGGCCACAAAAGCAATGAAAAACCATTCCAATAACCAATTAGTTTCAACAGTTTCCGAAAAATTTTATTCCTCAAACTTCCCATGGATTATAACTACTTTGAACAGTAAATGGCATAGAGATAAACCAAATGGTATATTTGGATGCAATTCTGTCTTCAAAATAACTCTTCTTCTAAACTGCTAACAGCTGCGCATATATATATAATTATATATTATATTGTTAATTGGTACCTCAATACACGCTCAAAGGTAAAATAGTCGTGTGAATTTCCAATGATCACCTTGAAAAACAGTCATTTAGATGCGTAACATGTAATCCTATACAATGTAAGGTAATGCAATGTAATGTAATGTAATCCAATGCAATGTAATGTGATGTGATGTGATGTAATGTAATGTAATGTAATATAATATAATGTAATATAATGTAATGTGTGTAGTGTAATCCAATGCAATGTAATGTAATGTAATGTAACATGTAATCCAGTGCAATGTAATGTAATGTAACATGTAATCCAATGCAATGTAATGTAATGTAATATAATGTAATGTAATATAATGTAATGTAACGTGTAATCCAATGCAATGTAATGTAACATGTAATCCAATGCAATGTAATGTAATGCAGTCTAATGTAATGCAAGCTAATTACTTTTGTATTTTCAATTATCAAAGTGTATGGATAGTCATTCAGCTGACTAAATGACATATAGGTAGTAGTGTAAATACTCGTATTTCCAATGACCACTGTGTATTCAAAGACCACTCGGATGCCTAAATGCCATAATGCTAGCAATGAAAGTACTGTTGTGATTATAACAATCACAATGTACGAATATTTAGTCAAATGCCAAAATGAAGGTCATTACCTTAAAAATAATGTGTAAAATTTTATTAATTTAACATCATTTACTTAGTAATTGTCAAATAAAATTATTGCTTTGGATCATTTTGCTCTTGTTCTATGCTTGGAAAACTTCTTGTTTATAAACTTTTTCCAAAAAAATTATAAAATTCCCTTTGTTTCTACCACTCCTTTGTAAAATAACTAAAGTAAGCGATTTGAGAAAATTAGAAGATAGAGAGCTCCAATATTTAGCAATCTGAGGAGAAAAAAAGGGTCTTGGGTATGGCGTTAAATTGCACCCTGGGGTTCCCTTGGGCAAGGATAGCACCCCCACTAGACTCCTTGCCAGGGTTACGGTGAAGCCATGGAAATGTAGGTGGTGGGTGGAGAAGAAGACAAGCTGAACTTGTTTTGGTCGATGGCTTCTTTTCTACTTATGCCAGGCAGAAGGTCTTTCAGAAGACAATGCCTGGGATCACAGGTCTTGTGAAGACAAATGCTGCTGAAGAAAGCAAAGGGAAACTACTTCAGAATCTCTTTTCTTAGTATAACCATGAAAATGAAACCAAAATGGAAAACCCCAAACGACGTGAATGCGGCCACTGTGCAACTTTCCCATGGATGCTCGTCCGGTCGAAATGGTGCTGATCAGCAGGGACCTTTTAACCGTCATCAAGCTATTGCTGTAAAATCTTCAAAAAAGAATGCTATCAAAATTGCTACATGGAATGTAAGAACGCTTTACGTGGCTGGGCAACTGGAAAACTTGAAACAGGAGATGCAGATACTATCCTTGGAGTATGCGAAACAAGATGGACTGGAAATGGAAGATTCAACTTAGATGACACTGTCATACTATATTCCGGAGGGGAAACCCACACATACGGTGTTGGAATAATCGTGAAAAATGAACTTGCCAAATCAATCATTGGTTGCTGGGCGATATCCGACAGAGAAATGGTAATAAAATTGAAAGGCGCACCAGTAAACATCAACATTGTTGTGGCTTAAGCACCTACATCTACTTCACCAGAGCAGGATCTGGAAACATTTTATCATCATCTCGACAAAGCAATGTCAGTTTGCAAAACATCTGAAATGACTATCGTATTAGAAGATTTCAATGCAAAAGTAGGGGAAGGAAGACAAAATAAAATTGTGGGACCTTATGGACCAGGTGTCAGAAACGAATGCGGCGACACGATGGTGAAATGGTGTGAAGAAAGAGAACTAACCGTGACAAATACCTGGTTCAAACAACATAAGCGTCGTTTATACACAAGGACAAGCCCAGAGGGGCAAATCAGAAATCAGATTGATTACATTCTTGTTAATCAACGCTTCAGAAATTCTGTCAAATCCTAGCAAGACATATCCAGGTGCAGATTGCAACAGTGATCATAATTTACTTGTGGCAAACATCATCTGTAAAATGAGAAAACCGAAGAAGCCAAAGGCTAATCCAATTTTGGACCTAAGTATTCTAAAACACGACGCAGCAATACAGAAGCTTTATGTAATTGAGGTCAACAATCGCTTTCAACAACTCGCCAATGAAGAAAATGCAGCTAAAGACGACTGGACACAGATGGAGGAGGTTTTACAAGATACTGCTAAGAAAATGCTACCCCTCAAGCCACGTGACAAAAAAGCAGAAATGGATGAATGACACTATATTATAACTTATGAGGGTACGAAGATCCGTTCCAAACTAAGAAGGCTTAAGACTACAAAATTCTAAACTGGAAGATAAAAAATGAATGTAGACGAGCTCAAGAAAAATGGATTGAAGAACTGTGCAATAAACTCGAAGATCTTGAGAAGAAGGACATACAACGAATGTATTATCAAATCAAGAGAATGTCAAGGACAACACCTAGACCAGCGAATGATACTTTGAAAACCAAGCGTGGAGAAGTAATTATGGAAGAACAAGACATCCTGGATCGGTGGGCAGAGTATATTGGTGATTTATTTGACGACACAGCTGACATGCTAAACTTCAATGTAAACGAGTAACTGTCAGGTAACACAATATTAGAATCCGAGGTAGAGGCAGCATTGAAAAAAATGAGATCTAGAAAACCTTTTGCTTGCATGCAAGGAATTGAGTATCAAAAATTGTGCATTCTTGCAAATAAGGTATATGATACCGGCGTTATACCCAGACAGATGAAAGAATCAGTGTTTATCCGTCTTCCAAAGAAAGGTGACCTACTGGAGTGGGATAATTACCGGCTTATTAGTCTCATAAGCCATATCACAAAATTTATCCTGGGAATTATTATGCGAAGAACAAGAAACAAACTCTTACTCGAAATCAGCGAGGAACAATTTGGTTTTTAAAAGGACTGCGGCACAAGAAATGCTATATTTTTGCTTAGAATACTCGTAGAAGGAGCAATCGAGATGCAAAAGGATATATATTTAGCTTTCATAGACTATGAAAAGGCATTTGACCGTGTGAAACACGAAGTCCGCATTAATTACCTGAAGAATATAGGAATCGATGTAAAAGACCTTCGGCTACTCAACAACCTCTACCAGGAACAAATTGCAGCTATTTCAATAAATGTAAAACTCAGTCAATGGGCCCAGATTAACAGGGGAGTCCGACAAGGATGTGTTCTATCACCAGATCTATTTTCACTCTATGCAGAAAACATCATGCGGAGGATAACGACATCAGAGTGCATCAAGATCAACGGTTCCCCAATTAATGACATTCGATATGCTGATGACACAGTGCTTATAGCTGAAAACTCCCAACATCTACAGAAGCTTCTAAGTTCGTTACAAAAGGAAAGCAAGGGAAGGGGTTTGACGATCAAGAAAAAGAAAATGAAGGTTATGGTTCTGAGTAAAAAGTCTGACAACCCTCGCAGTGACACCTTCCTTGACGAAGAAAAGCTGGAACAGACGAACCAGTTCGAATATATGGGCAGCCCTATAACATCAGATTGCAGATGTGATAAAGAAATCAGGAGACGAATTGTTCTTGCCAAGAAAGTCTTCACGCAAAAGAAAAACATTCTTACAGATAAAAAGCTCAACATCAAGTTACGCATAAGATTGCTGAAATGTTGTGTGTGGTCATCTTTGCTCTATGCCTGTGAAAACTGGACTATAAGTTCAAGCTGCAAAAAGAAACTGGAAGCTATGGAAATGTGGTGGTACCGAAGAATGAAACGGATATCCTGGGTTAAAAGAATTACGAACGATCAGGTACTAGATATGGTATATATGAAAAGAAGCTTGATTTTTACCATCAGAAGCAGACAGTTAAGTTTCGTCGGACATGTGCATAGGAAAGAAGGTCTTGAAAAACTAGTGCTGGAAGGTCAAATCAATGGCAAAAGATCAAGAGGAAGACAAAGATTAAACTTTATGGAGGGACTGGCGCTGGCTGCTGGCTGTCGTGCGGTGAATGTTTTACGACGGGCGGGTGACCGGACTGGTTTCAGAAACATGGTAGCCAACGTTAGCTCCTGACAGGGCACATGAAGAAGAAGGAGGGAGAAAAAACCTACTGGTATAAAATCACTTGTTAGTTTTGGAAACTTCCCCCAAAATCATAAAGAATTTGTGTATATTTCAGACCTTTCCTTACCCGCTGGAAGATGAACAAGGGCAAAATATTCAGTACAGTCGCTCTAGTAGACTATCTATAAAGCTGAATCAAAGTGGTCACATCTGGCCATTGGTATGGTATGGGAAGGGTCAAAGATAACCGTTGTCTGACAGCATGGCCCATACATTGCTAAATATGATAAAAAACATTAATACAGTAACAGAAAAACTGAAACATTACCAAATTCATTGAAATATCTGAAACAAAAGTGTACATGGGGAATTCCGGTGATGGCAACATCAATGAGGCAATCATACAGACAGGTCCAGAAATACTTTAAGAGCGTTCTGTTGAGACAGCAGCCTTCCTGACCTGCTCTTCAATTTTCTCCATTCTGTTTACAGCTTACAGTTTGATTTAAGTTTGCTAAAAGTCAAGTCATCCTGATCTTAGTAGTTGTTGAAAATGCTATACATCATTTATGGTTACTTTGATTTATTGTGATTTCAAAATAGAGTATGTATATTATCTCAAATATAATGTCCTTAAAGCAATCACTGTATAAAAAATGGTAAAGTTGTCCATGACAGAAAACTTTAAGTGGCAACTTGCACCACTTTAGTTACTTTGTGCATTAGGTCTCTAGAATATATTACTGTGTTATGTTTCCAATGAGATATTTTATTTTACTTAAATAAAGAAATCCAGAAATGAAACTCTTTAAACAAATCTATCAGCATATTTCCTGATGGAGAAAATAAATTTTTGTATATTAAATGTAAATATTTAAAAAAACAAACATGCAAAATGATTACAAATTAGTGACTGCACCAAAGTATATCATGTTGCTCTTGAGAAAGCCTTTTATTGACCAATAAACCCAATGACAAAAAACTACTTTGTAATTATGGCTAAATAGGTGAACTCAGTCAGAAAATTATGTTTTCAATTCAAAAAGACATTGTAACAGAATAAAATGGGTATAAACAGTTATTTCTTCCTGAACTTGTGATTTCCTGCTCGGTTTGCATTTTCTCTTTGGGAAAAGTAAAAGTTGCACCAGTTCTAAATGAAATTTTTTTTGTTATTTTTACTGCCAATTGACTGGCAATTGTTGCAGTTCTGTCTGACTGAAAATATTTAATATTTGTCAACTAAAATATTTGAATAAATCTTTACATATCCTACATCCTTACCATTTGTATCATCACTTTCCCCTTCTTCTTCCTCTTCAATAACAAAAGTATACATTTTTGGCAAAGAAGATATCATTTCAAATGTAAACAATGGTGAAATGTGAACCAACGTCTTTAAAGAGCTTTCTGCGCCTGGAACAAGTGAACAGTAATCATAAATGATGGACTCCATAAGCTGAAAACAAGTATCATCCATTGCTCCAAGTTTTTCCATCCATATGGCAATACAATCTAATAATGTGTTACATTTGACACCCACTGCAAACGAAGCCAACTTTTTCAAAAATTCAAATTTTGGAGCCTAAAGAAAAAAAAAGATAATTAAGTATCAACCCAAATCTGTCTAAAAGATAGGCTTTTAGCAGAAATCAAACACAAAGTGCACTTCACAAGTTCACAAGTCAACCCAATGGACTTTACACAAATCTGGACAGTACACTTGTTTTTAAAGAGCAGTTGTCGATAAAGTTTCTGGTGATATAGCTGAACTCTGATCAACATCCATGTGAAATATTAAGCCTGTCTACAGTAAAAAAGACTCAACAAACAAGGGTGCTTTACGGCTTTGCTATAATCCAGGCTTGACATCACCAAAGCTGGTACACCCTGCCCAAAAGCTTGTTTACCATCATTAATCTTTGAATAAAAATACATTTAGCACATGTTACCATACTTCTTCAATTAAACACTATGGCTCTTATTCAAAAATGGACCTTAATTAGGCTGCTAAATTGAATAAAGTGCCTAATTGTGGATAGGGACTTAATTTAGAAAATACAATGCTACCTACACCTGTGTAACAATATAGTTAACTTATTATTCACGTGTGGTGTTTATTTTCAGGCTTTGGTCCAAAAAAGTCTAAAAAGAGGTGCAAAGGGAATCTTCATTTGATAGAGGAGTGAGAGAGTGCTTTCAAATAAGAGGAGACATATATTAACAAAAGAGGTGAAGCAGAAATTAATTGGGTATTTAATCAAGAAAATTTATTAATTAGTATATTCTTACATTCTGATGGTTGGTTTTGTAAAGAGGTATCTTTACACAAAGGGCAGAATATTGGTAGCACAAAAATTGTCTTGAGTGTACAATTCAAATAAGCTAAGTGCTGCTCCTCTTGCTCAGAGGCAAATAGACTACACGAAATTCATAAGTTAGTATTCTGGTCTCAATCAAGTGACATGCAATGTGGCAAATTACAAAATTTGCTCCTATAAACCTTATAGCAATACATGGTCTGATAGTATTAACAGATTGGTAGTATTATTGATGATTATGATAAACTCCAATCCAAGAATAAATTTTACCTTACACTGTGAGCTTAAGCAAAGCTGAAGAAGAGACTTGGAAGAAAAAGAGTTAAAGGTGAATGTCAGGTAGCCACATGCCCTGTGCTCCACTCATTATCCTCCCAAGATGAAGATCATGCCAGTAAAATTCTATTGTGGTGTATGCTAAACAGAAGTCAGTGTAAAATCTGCCCAAGTTGCAAAGAATGGTTGTATAAGCATTGTGCTGGCATCATTGAGAAATCGAATAATGTTGAAAATTTCATGAGTTAATCTTGCTGAACTGTGGAAGCACCTTCAAACTTGACCCCTGAAATTATCAGAATTCATGGTGATGGTTTTGAAACTGTTTCTAAATTCTGCTATCTTGGGGGTGTCATAAGACAAGCTGGGATGAATGCTAATGCTGTTACAGCCTGCATATTATCTGCTTGGAAAGTATTCCATAAATTATTGTCAATCACTGATCCTTACTGATACTCACTGATCCTGTTATCTCACCAGCTAACAGAGGAAATGTGTTTGTCATTTGCCTTCACAGTGTACTCCTGAAAGGAAATGATATATGACCACTGTCTGAATAAGACCTGTCATATGCTAAAAGAAAGGGGTCATGTTATGACCCATTGGACATGAGGTGTGTGAATTGATCAATCTCACACCACTGACAACCTAAAACAAAAACTATATAAACAGATATAATTCATATTAAAGACAGAAACAGGCTAAGGCTCTCTAGCCAGTGCTAACAACAAGATGGTAATACAATGGAACCTCTCTAATCGGGAACCTCAGAAATCAGGAAACCCGGCAAATCTGGACAAAGTCCCAAGGAACAGAATTTTTTCTATTTATTTTACCTTGCCAATTGGGACAAATGACCTGGATAATTGGGATGATTTTGTCCCAGGCTTCTATCTATTTTGACATTTTAAAAGCAATTTTCTCAAATTTCCCATGCAAGTAAAGCATGTCATAAGCAATGCAATTAACACATTTGTTGTTACAAGTGTGGGAGATGTCAACCAGCAGGGATGGAAATCATTAAGAACTTCAAAGGTCACTTTCAGTCAACACTCAATTCCCGTGTTGTCAATGCCCTTGATGCTGATCCCTCTACATCTGCACTTAAGGTCTCCAGATCCATCACCCTGCTGGATGCAGTTTACAGGGCACATGCTGCATAAAGCAAAGTTAAACCAGAAACCATAGCTAACTGTTTTAAAAATGCAGGATTTAAAATGAGCAATGACATGACCTCAGAGCCAGCTGGACTTAGTGGCATTTTTTTTTATGTTCCACTGCCAGAGGATCAGACATAAGGAGAGTTTTTAAAATGGAACAACATGGATGAGGAGTTAGAGACCAATGGCAAGCTATCAAGTGATGAACTTCTAAGTGAGGTATCTGAGTGCAAATGTCAGAGATTAGATTGAATCAACAATGAAAACGAGGATCAACCAGACTCATACAAGCCTCTAACTTTGCAGGGCAAGATGACATTGCTCAACACTTTGCACCAATTTGTGCAGGAGATTTTGATTGACAGCCTGCTGTATATGGTGAATGAAGTGGAAGACATGGTACACCAACAAGTAAAGCAAAATAAGAAAACCAAAATCAGTGGCTTTTTCACAACTCAGCAGAAAAATTAAAAGACGTCCATCAACACACAGTCCTTTTTAGGACTAAAACAACAAACAGTCCTTTTCAGAACTATCCCTGATAAACAGTCCTTTTCAGGGCTACCCTTCTACAGTGAGTGCCTTGACATGGCAGAAGGGCATAAGTACTCCAAATCATGGAGGAAATCCAAAATCCCTATCAACCTCAGAAATCAGGAAACCAGGATAATTGGGATGATTTTGCTGGTGACAGAGGTTTCCCGATTAGAGGGGTTCCACTGCACATGGAAAAAGCAAATCATGAGTTTCAATGTTTGAAGTATCTACTCCATGACAATGACTAATGTTGAGGGGTTCATGAAATGATCAGTGATGATTTATAGAAGAGCATTACCACCAGGATGCCAGGCATCAGACCCATAAGGAAAGCTAACTTCAAGCATCTGAGGACACAAAAGAAGAAGCTTCAATCCACCACAAGTGAAAAACGAAGCAGAAAGTATAAGTAATTAAGTCGTTTACAGGATGGCATCATACATACCAATTTTACTTCTACAGCATCCTGATGATGATATTTCATTTTAGGAACTTATTTGCTAAAATAAGGATAGTTCAAATCCAATTTTCATACACAAGGTTAGGATGCAGTTATCAAGTTTTAACATAAATGTTAAAACTTGATATTGCATCTACTTTCCTAAGTCTTGTGGTTAAAAGAGACATTCCAATAAGAAACTTATAAAACAAGGCAACAGTGTTATTTGCAGCAAACTTAACAGTATTACCACAATTACAAGTTCTACAGATGATATAATTATTTTGACTGGTTGTTAATACAGCTCCATTCCACCCTTGTTGATAAACAAGAATGCATTCTGTAATGCTTCAGGCATTAAGATTAGATTTATTAAAGGGATTCCTAAAACTCATATGGTTGGTTACATATGCCTGAAACTCTAATAAAGTATTTTTTTAATTCAAGAATCACTAGGCTAGCCATCCCAAAATCTCAAAATTGGTGAGAATGATATAACACAGTTATCTTTCCTGCTCCTGCTTGTGAAGTTCCATTAACAACTCATCAGTACTGGCTTTTTGTTAGCACTGTACATGCACATTCACATCTAAAACACTATAACAACTATATATTTACAGCATGATTAACTTCCCTACACATATTTATCTGATATGACAGCAGTTAGGGTATTCAATGCAACTACTTACTTTGGTTTCTTCTCGAAGTGAGTCATCGTGAAGGTTACTAAACAATGTATCAAAGACAGAATATGATATTGCATCTACTTTCCTTTCATGGAACCATGAACAAGTGATTTCCAATAACTTCAACTCTTGCAGAGGTGTAAAAGTTTCATCATCCATAACTCCAAATATAAACTCATCCACTAAAAAGGTAACAAAGTCACTGTTTACAAATTCCAATTCAGCTCCATCTTCTGGGTCTGCTCTATCAAACACTCCAGTAAAATATGTTTCAACAAAGTCAATAACCTCTGCCTGGCTTTCTGGGAACTGCAATTCATCCAAATGAACTTTGATGAGTTCTTCTTTATTAGCGATATCAACTCTCCAAGTTGATGCATCTATGGCAAAAAATAAGATGGCATTTTTACAATAAATTATTGTACCCTCCCAATCCTTCTCATCTTTTTTGTTCATGGTGGCTTAAACCCAACCGGTATCAATCTGAAGAAAAAATTACTATATAAAACTCTATCACTGATTGGCGTCATGTCTAAGTAGAAAAAAAAGGAGGGTTCCATCAGGCATGGCAAGCCAGCATAAACCACTCCAGCAATAAACTTTCATTTACAGTCAAAGGGGAAGTCATTCTTGGGCCTGGCCATTTGCTATACACCTGACAAAGGTCAGTTAATCCTCCAAAGTACAAGAGAAGTCAGCAACTTATACCTCAGAAACCAAGGCTGCAACTTAAGACAAAGGTTGACAAACAAGTACTGTGAAGATCCTCACTGCTAGTTACAGTGGCTATGAACATCACCAGCATGCAGTGCAGGGAGGGATTGGCTAGGGCAACACTCTATGCAGACTACCTGTCTCTAGCTACTGGGTCACATATTCTGTAGCAAAAGCAGCTGTAGAAAAGAAGGCATTACAGAAAAATACTGACAAACCGGAAGTCATGATGAGCTGCAGCCCAGCAAGCAAGATCAAGCTGAAGATCATTAAGGAACATAGCATGAGACAAAAACAAGTTAAGCATTTCAAATATCTTGGTGATGTTATAGAAGAAACAAAAGGCTGTGAGAAAAAGGTCAAAGCATGAGTGAAAAGAGTGTAACAAAAATTACAAGGGCCTTTCACTGTGTTGTGTGATCCAAGGTTACCAGTCAAGTTGAAAGTTAAGATATACAGCACTAAGATCCAACCAGTATTACTTTATGGAGCAGAGACATGACCTTTGAAGATGACTGAGAAACAACTCCTCTGTAACATAAAGATAAAGGTGCTGAGATTGGCCCAAAGCACTTCACCTCAAAACACCAGAAGAGGAATGAAGAAGTGAGCCAGCAGTCTTGAGTTAAGGGCTTTGAAGAAAACTTTAGTGATATGCAAATAGGGTGGAATGGCCATGTGGAAAGAAGCAAGCCCAAGCAGTATCTGCAGAGAGTAGTCGACATGTCAGTCCCAGAAAAACAAAACCAATGATGACCAGAGATTGGAGACTACCACCCTGCAACAAGAAGCAGAGGTACAAGTGGTTGAAATGGACATAATGAGGTGGTGACTAGTTTGATGCAACCAGACAGAAAGGCTGGAGATGGCTGATTTGCTGTGGTGACCCCTAACAGGATATAACCAAAGGGCAAAGAAGAAGAAGAAGTAGCCATGTGCACCATTACTTCTGTCATAAGGTATATTGAATCATCATCTTCATGCCACTTGTACCAATCTGCCGTTTAAAAAGTTTGAGTACAAATATGTTATGAGGTACTCGTGGATGATGCTTAATGTAATTCATTTGCCTCTAAAAACTCTCACTGGAAAACTTTCAATTATGATATGTTTTTGTAGAGAGGTCCTCTGTGAGTACTAATATTTCCAATTCACAATGAATTAAAGGTCACACTATTTAAAAATATCTTTACACCCATGAAAGGTCATACACAAAACAGTACTCAAACACTTTCTACAATCTCTTAAAATGGAACTATAATCACTGCTCAGTGTTACCTTGTGCTTATTTTTACATTTTTCAAAATTACTGCAATTAAAATCATGTTTGTGTTAGCTTTCATCCTTTCCATTAACAATCACATGGCAGACGGACCAATAAGAACTATCAATGGAAAAAGCAGTGATGACACCACTTTTGTATTCTTTTAATGCCAATTGGACCTTTGAGGTAAATGTTATGAATGTGTTTTAGATGAGTGGTATATTGCATTTACTGTTGCATTACCAGAGGTGGTTGCACAAAGTCACATGAAATGTCATCTTTTGGAGTTTATGCTTTTGTTAAATGTTGGATTTGTTAAATATCAATATTTCATTCAATTTGTTTGGATTTGGTTTTTAAACCTTCAGTTCATCACCAGATTCTACTTAAATACATTTCAAATATAGATAGATAGATAGATAGATAGATAGATAGATAGATAGATAGATAGACAGAAAGGCATATAGATCCATTGATGCACTCTGCACCAAAGGAAGACAGAGCGCATTAATGAACAACCTCTACAATTGTATATTCTAAGCCATTTCTCTATTTTTCAAAGGGCATTAAAAGTGGACCAAGATGGTAGAAAAAAAGGATACAAACATAGCAAAATATTTTTTATTAATTTTAAAAAATACATGTTGATCAAAGACAGCCTGCCACTTTTTTGTTATTTACTGTTTAAAACAATACTTTGTATCAAATCCCCTTAAATATCAACTAGATCAAGTGAGACAATGGTTTGTGTAAAACCCTTGCTTCTTCTTGTCAAAAATGTAACTAAGAAATTGGTTTGTAAATGCATGTAGGAAAAATAATATTCATATCCTAAGATGAATAGAATAGATCAATAGAATCATGTACCAATGATAACACCAAAACAGTAAAGCAACATCACATCTACAAGACTACATGCTAAATATGCCACAAGAATGGTTTGCAATAGCTTTTGCTGGTTGCAACAAAACAGCATTGTAAAGTCCCCTGCAAACAACTTCGCAAAGAAACTGTTTTATAAAGTATTTCTTTAATGATCATCAACTTATAGTTCCATCGAATAGCTACATAAAAAACTGGCATGAACCCACATCAGCATGTTATCATCTGTGCATAACATGACATGGAAATAACACTGCCTCCCCGCAAAATAACGTTTACAAAACATAACAAGCCACTGTGGAAGCTATCAAAAACTACAGTTTATTGTAATATTGTCTTACGAAAGTGATTATCACAGATCAAGCAACCATGTATCAAACATAAGCCGAACACTACTGCTTGTTTAAATTTTAATTTTAAAGTAAAAACATGAAAACAAAGGACCATTGGCTAACTGACTCAATATAAAATAATCTCTGGTCACGCATTAAGGAATAAAGGAATAAGAAGGAATGAATAAAAGGCTATAATACTATTTTACCCCAGATATTTTCGCCCCATCCAGTATCATCGATTTCCATATTCATGATGCTATTAAGCACCTTGCTTAAGCCTGCAGATATCATAACAATGTGGACTTAAGTGCTTTGAAAATAAATATGTTGTCATGTTGTATCTATCTCACTTTAAAATGGTGCTTACACTCGGATATGAGGCTGCACTTGGCGCTGCAGCTCAAAGCAAATCTCATCATCTTTTCATTTGATTGAATGTTATGATCACAAGCTGTTAGAATTTATTGTTATCCAAACAACTTCAATTAAAGACTCTTTATCAAGTTCCTTGTGCTGTATTCGAGAAAATTTCATTACTGTAACCCAATAACTTGAATCAATTATTAATATTTTCCATGCGCACCAATCACAGGGGCGGTGTCTCCAAGAGACAGTTACTTTGTGAAATTATACAAAGCACAGAGTAAATCAAAATATTAGTGTAAAGATATTGAAATTTTTTAAAGGAACTGCTCCAGTTTATTATGATAAAATTTTCCACCCAGTCAACCAGAGTTGTGTTACACGAAGGTCATAGTTTAAATTACATATCCCATCTCATAAAAGCAACACAGGCCAAAAATGCCTATCTTACCTAGGGCCAAAAATATGGAATAACCTATCATCTGAATTAAAATCTACTAACAATGTCAACACTTTTAAACACCAGACCAAAGAATACTATTTTCAAAATATACAGAAAGAAGAAGACAGTATATATATCTACTACTGACAACTCATGTTTTCACTCTCATAAAGAGCCAGGTATTCTAAAAGGACATCTCATTTTAAAACACATTTATATTTNATCAAAATATTAGTGTAAAGATATTGAAATTTTTTAAAGGAACTGCTCCAGTTTATTATGATAAAATATTCCACCCAGTCAACCAGAGTTGTGTTACACGAAGGTCAAAGTTTAAATTACATATCCCATCTCATAAAAGCAACACAGGCCAAAAATGCCTATCTTACCTAGGGCCAAAAATATGGAATAACCTATCATCTGAATTAAAATCTACTAACAATGTCAACACTTTTAAACACCAGACCAAAGAATACTATTTTCAAAATATACAGAAAGAAGAAGACAGTATATATATCTACTACTGACAACTCATGTTTTCACTCTCATAAAGAGCCAGGCATTCTAAAAGGAGATCTCATTTTAAAACTGGTGGGTCTAAAAACTCTATGTCGTATTTTTGGAAACAGCATTGCTGAAAAAGTCACAAAACATAGAGGCAGTTAAAAAGCGTCTTACCTCAATTTAAAAAGAAGAAAAAGCTCCCAAAGTTTAACAGTTAAGAAACACCATTTATAATAAACATTCTGAATAACCCACAATGGTGTACAAAACCAACTGAAACCCATGGTACTTTAAACCAATGGTTCTGCAAAGTCCTTACCATGGTTGAGACCATTGAAAAATTTGATCAGTTCCATTCTTTGAACTTATTGGGTATGAACGAACACGCTATGAACACTGTTGTCATTGGATTTTCCCGTTATTCCAAGGGTAATATGAGGTATGATATTATGCTTTTCAACATTTAAACAATTAGTTAATAATAACTACATAGTGAGAAAAATGTTTTTGAGTTGTGTAAACCTTTGGTGGGGCATTGTACACAATGTCCAGTATCAGCACTGACATACACATACATACACACACACGGATATATATATATATATATATATATATATATATATATATGTGTGTGTGTGTGTGTGTGTCTACACAAAGAAAAACTTTTGCTTGTTAAAAACTTCAACTTTCGTCTTCGTCAGTCATGCACAATCCAGTTACATACATCACTCGACTGAAAAACTAACTAGAAACATCTTACAATCTTTAATAGATGCAGGGGAAGGAGAAAGAAACAATTTAGATATGATGCCCCTTTTTGTGAAAACAACAGTAAGAGTTGAAGACAGCCTACCACTTTCTGTGACTGACTGTCTAAGTTAATTAGAAACTTATTTACAAAGAGGAGGTGATGAAAATTAAATGTGAATTCTTTCTGATGCTTCTAAGGGATAGGCAGATCTAGCTCTACCAGTTATTTTGAACTGTTTGATCTCGAACTTTTCACCAAATTTTTTGCTCAACAATAGATGCTGCGTTTTAACCAAATCACAAAAAACAATTTGACAAATACTCATAGATTGTAAGTTTGGATGAACTCGACTAATGCAAGATTTTTGCAAGAAATATACCCATAATTGGTTATTTTATTCTATCAATCTTAAGAATCTTTTAATTAATATTCAATGCAACATTGTTAATATATATGATGTAATAATTCTCAATCAGTCTTTAACTGTTTATTCCTATGAATCCATTTTTTGAGTGCGGTTTTGTCTCAGAGAGGCAAATCAATGACATTTGCTAGTTGGTTCGTTATTTGTCTTTTTGCAGCAGTATAGTGCAACATCGCTTCGCACGTCGAGTTTTAGATACTAAAATTAAGCATTTATCTCACTCCTGAGCAGTTCCGTTCATACTTTTGCTATCGTAAATAAGCACTTACAGAACCTTCAGTGACACTTTCTTGTACCCTGGTGATTAGAAGCTGATAATTTATTAAACTTTATCGAGGACATCTCAATATTTTGGGATCAGAAATAAAACTTGAAAAAAACTTGGAGTAGGTTTTAATATCGAGTATAGGAAAAAATATGAATTTTCGTGATTAAAACCGTCCTCTGCTTTTACACCAGGTCATCTTGTACAACAGGCCATACAGTACCGAAATTCACTGGTAGAAGAGTCAGATAAATAAAAGAAAACCAGGATTGCTTCTTACATTGAATAACTGTGGAGATGATGTGACATTTCTAAGTAATAAATTAAAAAATGTAGTATTGATTTTAGGACACTACTTTATTCCAGAGAGACCAACCCTATACTACAGAAAGTATGACACAGCTGGTAGGCTTAGAGATAGTTCGTAGGTAAAAACAAAGCTTAGGATATTTGACCAGATAACATCTGTAGAAAGACGAAGAGAAATTGTTGGGCTTAAACTGGGGGCCTCCAGTCTCAGACCAAGTAGTCATTGAAAACTACTGTATTTCAAATAATTACAAAAATCAGAAAAAAGCACTCAGACAAGTTTCAATAGGACTTTCTTTACTTCAATAAGTTATGGTTTGCTGGCGTTAATTAACCTTAGTTCATAAAAAATTGTTTGTATCTTGGAATGAAGTTGTCGCTATTCTTACTAGGCATTTTCATAAGATTCAAGACAGTGAAATAGCATTGGTACCAGACATTGTAAAAACATTTTAGGCATATAACTTGATGAGAAAAGTAAAAACTTCTGTCGTTTTTTAAGGGTAAAGAATACATTACAAAGAATTTTGAGACCTGCTGTTTTACGTTTTAAGGAGATTTTTTGGTGTTTGTTAAAGGCTGCACCATTTAGACCCTGACTTGAGGTTCCACGTTGTTTCTTTGAAGTAATTGATCACTCATTTGGAATACCAAAAATTCATTTTGCAATGATAGCCTGCTAATAAGTTACATCTAACAACTGTGCTACTTTCAGAAAATAATTATTAATTACTTACCTTGTGTAGGTAAGGGTTTATTTACTCTACACCCACCCACCACTCTGGCTAAGTTGTCCTGCAATACCATTAGCAAAAATTTACACTATTTTCATTTCGATTATTATGACGAATACTCGTTATTCTTCGATGGCAATACATTTAGGATGCACGGCAATTATTAAAATGTTCTTGTCCCTACAACTGATATTGTCCAACAACGCCTAAAGCAATAGGCATTGTTTCACATTACCAATGCTGCTATTTTCGTTTTCGTGATAAATGCTGCATCAAATCGTTCTGCTTATTACCACAACTTGCTAAATTAGGTGAACACCTACTATTGCACTTTTCCCCACCGCTGATTCCCAAACAATTACCATTACACTTTATACCGCTATTGTCATTTAAGTTACATCGACTAGCTGTACTATTTTTAGAAAACAATTATGGCATTTTCTGTACTTACAAAGGTAAGTACTATTTCACTTGAATTTTTCTATTAAAGTAGTTTCTCCCAGTGTCGGTAATTTGGTACAACAATTAACAACAAACTGACGTAATTCGAAACCCTTCACTATATCTAGGGTATTCTTTGTTTCTGGATGTTTCGTACCATCAGTCAAATCAATCACTGCATCTCAATAAAAACTTTTAATTCCCTTGTGCAATACATCCAATTAAAGTAGTTTCTCCCAGTGTCAGTAATTTGGTACAACAATTAACAACAAACTGACGTAATTCGAAACCCTTCACTATATCCAGGGTATTCTTTGTTTCTGGGTGTTTCGTACCATCCGTCAAATCAATCACTGCATCTCAATAAAAACTTTTAATTCCCTTGTGCAATACATCTAGTTGTGCTGCTTTGTGATGTGCATTGCAAAGAACGTAAATGTATCAACACTGGTAGCTTGTGGTGTGTTTAGTAAAATGCGGAGTCTAGAGTGTCGTCTGTACTCAACATCTATCAGTTTGTATCTTTTCGCGTGAAAACAATGGTTTTAAATTACGTCGAGCTTGATTGTTACAAAGTCAAAGCAGCATAGAATATCGGAATTTTTAGATCAAATACTTCAATCAGTTCCAATTGTACTTTTCATGCTACTCCCAGTCAACATGTTCTGGCCATTACCTTCAATATTAAATCCATGTAGCGCTCATTTCTTCCACTAGCCACAACAGCAACTATCTCAACAGGGTAACATTCATTGCTGCCGTGGAAACTGAGTTTGCAGTTCCACTGTTGCGCATACTACTTACTGGTACAACTCTTTGTGATAGCATTGAGGCAAAAGAGCGGTGAATTTTGTTTTGCGAGTAAAAGAAAGCTATAAAACATTACTATCGCCGACGGTCTCTACTCTACCTGTTCTTGCTTTTAGCGCACCTATCAAAAGCTCATTATCAGACTTGCCTATAAACAAAGGTGGAATGATACAGTTAGCGATTATCTTTGGTGATTTGACCTGGAGAGAGGTGAATCTGGTGAGCATGCAAAATGGTCAGGTCTGGTAGAATCGCGTCAAGCATAAAGCTCCCTATCTGGAGTACCGGAAACAACGTCAATGAAAGGTGAGTAGACCTAGAAAATCAAGTTAAGATGCAGATTTGGAGGGTTTCAACAAGATCTAGCAATTGTAGACCCCCAGGGAATACAAATTCTTCCACGCCACTGGCCAGTCAAGCATATTGATTGTTTGGGCTAACCAATTATCAGGTGGAGGGTGCGAGTACCACTCCAGGAGCCCATTCCCAGTGTTGTGCTTCCATACTACAAATGAAACTTTTTGCACAATGCCTTACTCCTATAAATCGAAAACAAAATATTTGGCGGTGAGATACATTCGAAATATAAATAAAAGAAATGTTTGGGGATTTTTTCATTTTTAACTCTAACCAAGGCTGGAATCCACTTCTGTGCAGAGGGTTAATTTTCTTCCTTAATTTTTGTCTTTCAACTTCTTAAATATTTTACTTATTGCTTTTCCCTTTCCCAGTACTCTCTCTCTCTCTCTGAATACACACACACGTAGTAGCAACTTATAGAGGAGAAAAAACTGGGCTCAGTACTTCCAAGGGCGTGACCAAGGCTAGAACCACGAATCTCTTGCATTGTAAGCTGTTGATTTAACCACTCAGCTACCACTTCTTTGTTTGATGTGATGATTTCTTGCAACACTGAAGCCAATGAGGCACCTGAAAAGACTACGTTGAGTGTAAAAGGAAGCCTTTTTTATCTTTCGTGTGTAAGTCCAATTTTAGTATACAGGAAGATATTATTTCAAGAAGCTTCTCTGAGCAGTCTCAAATAAAATAACAAATTAGTCTAGAACGGCATGTCGGAATCGCACTGCAGCTGTAGATTATCTTCTTTTTATTCACTGGAAAACGCAAAGAGAATGTAAAGGAGGTAAAGTACAACAGCTGGTCAACGGAAAGGATATAAAAGTAGAGAAGCTGACAGAGCTGTTTCCAAATGATATGTCTTTTGTCTTGAATACCAGTTCAGAAGTTGTACCTTGTGCATGCCAGTTTAGATAATCAATCATGAAGATCGTTTAATCGTTTAATTGAATTTTGCTTTAGTTATTAATTTTCCTGCTGCGGTAACCCTGGGAGAGAGAATGCATTGAAATCTTTATCTATATGTTGGGATTTTTCTTGTTGGTCATTGTTTTATGTCAAAGTCCTCGACACTGAAAGTATGTTGCTTAGGAATTGACGTCGGTCTCTGTTAAGCCTTGGAAGTGAGGAAGTGAATTATTAGAGTAGGCGTTTATGTGACGTTATCGTGTTGTATGACGTTTGTTTTAGTATGATAGAATGAGGAAAATAAAGAACAATGTCATGCTAATACTTTTTGTGTCTTATTAATAGATTCACTTTTGTGTGAAAAACAGTAAGGCATTGTAAATAGCATTTAAGCAGTCCTAGGATTATAAGCTACCCCCTCTGTGGTCATTTTCCAGCTATCTATTAAATGGAGTATCATGAGATTACACAAGCTATTAGATTTTACGTGTATACTACAATTGTAAATATCAAATCCTCTCAGTACCTTCGAGAGCAAACCGAGAGTTATTTTCAAACTTAGTAAACAACATAACTCTGCACCCCAATCTACCTTCTATCATACTGAACTCCTGGACTCATTATTGCATTATTTTCGGTTTCAAATGTCTGAGCATTTCACTTTTACAATGTTTCAACTGCAGTTTCAAAATCACTTTTCAATGCTAATACTTGACATTTTCTAGAAAACACATATTAACTCTCCTGCAAAGTTGTGATTATTGGTGGCTCCTTAAGAATCCTTGTCCCTTGAAAAGGAAGTAAAGCTTTTAATCGTTCCCTTGTAAATCCTAGGATGAGTAGGAAATAAATGGTAGCTCCTTGTTACTCCAGTTTAATTGAAGGATATATATCAAACTTGAAAATACTTGAGTTTTCACTACTGTTTAAACAAGTTCTTTGTAAATCAAGTCTCCAACTTGCCATAAGGCCGATTATTATTCACAAAGATAGGGTTAACGCAAAGAGAGGCTTCGAAGCGTTGTTAAAGCATTTACAAAGTGAAATAAATTAAACAATGCATATTAGGGAAAATACCTTTTACACAATCATGCAGAAAATACACACAATATTTATCAAAGACAACTTCATGGTTGAAAAGCTGAGAAAAAGTTTGTCCAGCCCTTTTCATACTTTGAATACTTCGGTTAGTATCAAATACAAGTAGACATAAACTACTGGAGTCAAACGAACTAAATCTCTGCTTCAAACTTGACAGCTAGAAGATTCATCAATCACAGTGTTTTGTGTCATAAAAAATCTACAGAATGTACCAAGCACTTAGAAAATGACATCAATAACTTGATGGGAACTTAAAATTATGAAAGGTATGAAGATTACATTTTATAGAGGACAGCTGTAATGTGAATGGTATGAAAAAATAATTTACGTAGATTGATAGAAATAGATTGATAGTAAAAACAAACAAATAATATCAGGCAGTAACAGTAAGCCACAGACAACAGCAATATCAGCAATAACAACAAAAGTGAAAAAAGTAGCGTGAACGGGAGCAGTAGATATGCTGATGCAGCATTCGGGAGGCAAGGAGGTATAACTTGTCGTCCACCGGCAAAATCCTTATAACAATCCAAATAGGGCGGGAGCTTAAAGTGATCAGATAAAGATCCAAAGTAAAAAGTTGGAGAACATTAAGGGAGAGATGCAAAGACACAAGTTAAATATCCTTGGTTTAACAGAAGTCAGATGGAAAGATAATGGTGACTTGTTTAGAAATAGAGCCCTGATCATCTTTCCATAAGGTAATCAAAATCAAAGAAGGGCTGCTCTTCTGCTAAATGATTGTACTGCCAACTTTATAGAAGAAAGTCTTCAGTGGCGAAAGACTCTTAAACCTTAGCTTGAATGCAAAAACAATTGGTACTATTGTCATTGTTGTCTTTATGCCAACTTCTGACGGAAAAACATGTTGACATGATTTACGAACAGGTTAAAAGTTGACGAATAACGAAAATATTAAAGATTTTCTTGTCTTACTTGATTACTAGAACTCTATGGTTGAAGAAGAAATAGTGGAGGAGAAGTTGGTTCTTTTGGGATAGGCACTAGGAATAACAGAGGCGAGAAGATGGTTGACTCCGGCACACTGGACATAGCCATCGCCAACACATTGTTCTATCATGACTTGAGAAGAAGATACGCACAGAAGATACCAGTTTATATTAAAAAAACAACTTGATTACGTCACTACAAGATACAGGTACAAGAAATATGTAAAGAATGCCTTTTCATTCTCTGGCGCAGATGCTGAAATTGATTATTACAGATTAAAACAGAAAAGAACCAGTGAGTAATATCAGAAGTGATAAGAAAGATAGATGAAAGATGATGCAAGAAAAACATTCAGTCATAAAGTAGAGCACAGAAACTAACATCTTAACAATGAACTTGGAATAGAAACTGATAAGTCGAAAAAGAAATAGTACCCTTGGAAATGTGATGAGCTTGAGAGTTATGAGAAGAGTTAAAAGAAGGATTTGGTGTACAAGGAAATTAAAGAAATGAATAAAAGAAAAATAAGAATGCAAAAAAAGAGGTGTGATGAATATTGATGACATACTACTCATTGATCAAAATGATGTGAAAAGGTCGGTGGGATGTGTAGAAGATTTGTACGCAGAAGATTAGAAGGGGAAAACATCTCTATAAAGGTAGGAAAGGATGTTTCCAGAGAATCTAAGGAATCGGATCTCCTTGACATTGAAATAAGGAAAGCAATTGATGAGTTGAAATCTGGAAAGTCAGGAGGCACAAACAGAATTTCAGCTTAATTGGCAACAGAAGGAAAGAATACCAAGGAAATGATTACTCTGTGCAAGCTAATGTACGAGAAAGAAGAATGATGAGATGAATCCTCAAGAATTCTTTTTTCACTTAATAAGAATGTAGCAACACATTTTTATCAGTCTCACTGCTTATGATTTGAAAGTCATTGTGAAGGTTGTGACACGCAGAATTGAAGAAAAGGCAAGCGATCATGAATGATCAGTTCGGGTTAAAGGAGGTGGAGGTAAAAGAAAGGCAATTGCTTTCGTGATGGTTGGATTAAGCAATGAATGAAAAGGTGTAACATATGGCTATGGAGAAGGATAGGAAGAATAAAGTGGATGGAATATAAGAGTAACGAAAAAATCTAAAGCATCCAGGAGGGGAAAGATCACTTCTGCATATCACTCAGAGAAGGGAGAAGAACTAGAATGACTACGTGGCAAGACATGAAGGTTTATTGAGAGATGTGGTTGAAGGTAAGATGAAATGTTGGAGCCAAAGGAACAGAAAAAAATGGAATTGTTGGATAGCCCAAAGAAAAAGGAATCTTATGAAGATCCGAAAAAAGGGCCCTGCACAGAAATTTGTGAAACTCTACGATTTAGAGAATGGCACAGTAGAATACCGAAAAAAACCAGTGGCAAGTAACTAAGGGCAACCCACTACGACGGCAACCATGCCACATTTGAAGAATAGAAACTCAAATCAAATTCACTGAAACTTAGCATATTTTATTCCGTTTAAGGAAATGTACAGAGCAAAACTATGAGAAGCCTGTTTGGTAGCACTTCTCAGCAATCCAGAGATTGTTTGCTCTGTCCAGCATCTGTATTTTAAAAACCAATAATAACATAAATAAAATTCAAGTCTTATGGAGCAATATATCAGCAAAAGTTTACAATAACTTTAAATTGTATTTAAGTGAATGTTAAAGCTCCACATGGATATAATATTATGGTAAACCATATTGACATCACTACATAACCACTAGAATATTCCTTACAAATGTGGTCACAAGAGTGTGCTTAGTTTTTTGACATTATGAGTATCAGTTATTTTCAGATCCCTGTAACTCATACACAGTAATGTTGCCTAGTGGTCACAAGTCCATACGGAGGCCAACTACTGGGATCCTTAGTCGCTACTTTTGACTGCTCGACCCTGGCAAGCACTTGACCAGTGGTCATAAGCTATGGTCACTTTTTCCTTATTTAATTAGCACTAACATTTGCCAGCTAAGTTTTTTCTTCTCAACTACTTGCATCATATAAGATCTCCTTGCTTATTTCAAGGTCTGATAACACTCATACAATTAGAAGACAAATCGTTTTGGCTCCACAACCTGTCCACTGTTTTACAGATAACCTGAAAAAAGTATTTTAGCTTTTACTTTCAGTGATATCTCCTTTCAAAAAAGAGCAGAAGAAGTGGCTCAAACTGTTAAAAGTAAAAACCGCCAGTTATACAAGTTTACTCTGTTTACAATTAGATTGGTCGGTTTCGCAAAGCAATGACGCTTTGCCACTTGTCAGGTTCTTATCAGCAGCAGAAGTCTAATAAAACTATTTTTTGAGTTCTCAGTGCAAATTTTAGTGATATTGTTAAAACTAGCACACACTCTGATAATAAAAGATAAAATTATTGCAATTTTTATGCCTTTTGCATGGTGATGTTACTCTAATTAATTAATTGAATTGTCTCTTTGTATTGGTGCACCCAGTTGACTTTTGCGACTTTATTTAGTTAGAGCAATTCTTTGTTCTTACTGCTAAAAGTGGTTTACAGTTAACAACTTTTATTCAGCAGTGATGTTATTGCAATTGGCTCTCTATATATTTAATTGCTATATATAGCATATATATATAGCACATATATATATATATAAGGAAATAAGACAGAAGTGGAGCAATGCCAAAAGGTGCAACACCAACGTTGTGTGTAGGTTAGGATCTATGCTGCTGAATTATGCCGGAAGTGTAATGTCATTCTTGGAAATGACGTTTTCTGTCAGATTTGTGAAATGGTGATTTAGATTGACGGGTGATTCATTGCTATAAAACATTTTAAAACATGGTTAGTCTAAGCAGAGTAGCCATGTTATATCCACCCTTTTCAGTCCAAAAATTGTAAGATTATCATTCGGCGTACAGTTATTTATGGCATTGATACTATTGTCAGAACTCTAGAAGATGAAAGAAAATTTTATGCTCTTGACTTTTCTGATGCAGCCTGTTACATTGTAGCTTCTGAAAAATCTTTAAAGCAATTTTGCGACATTTATTTTATGTGATGAATTTAGCTCTCTTGATTCATACTGTACAGGTAAGGATAAAAAAAACTCACTATTTTACAGAGATCGTCCCTCCACTAAAACAGGTTGTCAAAAAAATTAGAGGGGAGAGACTGCTTGTCACCAGAGTCAAAGGAGCATTTAACTACTGTGATTGATGTGCTCATTTAATTTTGTTAAGTAATCTTAATGTACTTTGTAGAATGCATTGAAGCTACGTCTTACAGTATTCCTTGAAGATACGGATATTTCAGTGTACTGGATTTTGATGAAGGTCGCTATATCAATATGGCCTTGGAAAAAGACTGAAATTAAATCCAAATTTCCATGTATTAAAGGGCTTTCTCTCACGTTATTTTGCTTGCTTAAAGCGGGCAACTCCTACAGTTCCCTGATTTTTCCAGTAAGCGTTGAATGGAGTTTCTCAATGCTGTGAAAGCACTTATCAAAAGACAAAATTTCTTAACAGACTAGCTATGTAAGGCTTTGGCAATACACGGTAACAATGCATCTTTGTAGATATGAACATACCGAGCTTACGAAGATGACAAACGCACACACTGTGATGACAAATATATTAAGCAATATATGCATGCTTCACTGTAACATTCAATTTTTTAACAAGGATGTTGTGACAGTAAGTCGAAAGAGTAGTTGGTCTTTGTGCCTTTGTATCGATTTTAGCTCAGACAGTTAAAAGCGAGGTTTCATGTTTTCGCGAAATTTTTTCTTGAAACTTGTGGCGGTAATTAGCTCAACTTAGTGGTTTTAGCACAACAAAAATTTGCCACAATTAAAATGTAAGCCCCCGAGAACTCCTCTAATTTCAAAGCCACAGTGAATTAAAGGAGGAAAAAAGGATAACAGAAGAAGCGTGCACCGACTTTTCGTCCGACGTCGGTTTGTCCAACGAAACTTCGTCCATATCTTTTAGTCCAATGTCGTTTGGTCCAACGACTTTTGATCCAATTTTAAATGCAGAATTCATGTTATTTCCCCAAAAGGACATCAAAAGGCAGACACTCAGTTTACATAATAAAAATTTAGTACCTCTCTCTCCCTCCGCATAACTTTCCCAATAAAAAAATTTAAAAAAATTAAGGAAATAAAAGATAGAAAATAGGGAAAAAAGAAAGAAAAACAATACATACATAAAAAATGTAACGTCTTGTTACATTTCAGCCAAAAATAAACAATTGAAACTTAAAATTGGACCAAAAGTCCACTGGACGAAAAGACATTGGGCTAAAAGACATAGACGAAGTGTCGATGGACGAAATGATATCGGACAAAAAGACATGCGACCCAGACGAAGATCTGTAAATGGACTGTACAGCTGTGTACGAGAGGTATTGATGCCAAATTCAAAAGCTAATTTTCACTTAAAATACAGTCTAATCAGCCAATTACTAGAGATCATTAGCGAGAAAACAGACACAGTAAAACTCCAAAACAACTTGAAACTAAAGTCCAATTTTAGAAATTCTATTGAGATTTCTGCGAAGAAAAAATATTTTTATATGCATCGTATAACACAGACAGAATTGGTTTTCTAGGTTTCTAATCATCTCCATATTAAAGCGAGGCTACATTCAAATTTACTTTCAAAAATGGCTTTTTAAAATTAGCTGCGGTCCAGTAGTTACAAGTAGAATGTAGTGGTCTCCAAGTTCCCAATAACCTGCAGTTTTCAACAAGATAAATGGTCAGTTGTATTTGTCCGGCCCTTTAGCAACGCTTCACAATTTATTGCAAAGGNCTCCAAAACAACTTGAAACTAAAGTCCAATTTTAGAAATTCTATTGAGATTTCTGCGAAGAAAAAATATTTTTATATGCATCGTATAACACAGACAGAATTGGTTTTCTAGGTTTCTAATCATCTCCATATTAAAGCGAGGCTACATTCAAATTTACTTTCAAAAATGGCTTTTTAAAATTAGCTGCGGTCCAGTAGTTACAAGTAGAATGTAGTGGTCTCCAAGTTCCCAATAACCTGCAGTTTTCAACAAGATAAATGGTCAGTTGTATTTGTCCGGCCCTTTAGCAACGCTTCACAATTTATTGCAAAGGTATTTGTGCTGTCTCCCATAGTATTGTTCAGCAGGGCATGACAACCAGATTGTTTGTTTCATAATCATACCAATAGGCAGGAATTGGAGGGTGGTTACATTAACATCTCAACATGCTAGAAGTTCCCGATATTCTATATAGCTTGCACTTGGGTAATAATTTACCTTGTGTTTGTAAGGGTTTATTTACTCTACACCCACCCACCACTCTGGCGAGGTTGCCCTGCAATACCATTAGCAAAAATTAATACTATTTTCATTTCGATTTTTAACTAATAAACGTTTGTTACTTTTAATGAACAGCACATCTGTGATAACAGTATATATAAGTACATAGTGAATATATGACTGTAGATACATCCTGTAAAAAAATGTGTATAATTATTATTATGACGAATACTCGTTATTCTTCGATGGCAATACATTTAGGATGCACGGCAACTATTAAAATGTTCTTGTCCCTACAACTGATATTGTCCAACAACGCCTAAAGCAATAGGTTTATTATTTCACATTACCAATGCTGCTATTTTCGTTTTCGGATAAATGCTGCATCAAATCATACTGCTTATTACCACAACTTGCTAAATTAGGTGAACATCTACTATTGCACTTTTAGCCATCGCTGATTCCCGAGCAATTACCATTACACTTTATACCGCTATTGTCATTTACGTCACATCCACTAGCTGTACTATTTTTAGAAAACAATTATGGCATTTCCTCTATTTACAAAGGTAAGTACTATTGCACTTTAATTTTTCAATTAAAGTAGTTTCTCCCAGTGTCTGTAATTTGGTACAACAATTAACAACAAACTGACGTAATTCGAAACCCTTCACTATATCCAGGGTATTCTTTGTTTCTGGATGTTTCGTACCATCAGTCAAATCAATCACTGCATCTCAATAAAAACTTTTAATTCCCTTGTGCAATACATCCAGTTGTGCTGCTTTGTGATGTGCATTGCAAAGAACGTAAATGTATCAACACTGGTAGCTTGTGGTGTGTTTGGTAAAATGCGTTGTCTAGAGTGTCGTCTGTACTCGGCATCTATCAGTTTGTATCTTTTCGCGTGAAAACAATGGTTTTAAATTACGTCGAGTTTGATTGTTACAAAGTCAAAGCAGCATAGAATATCGGAATTTTTAGATCAAATACTCCAATCAGTTCCCATTGTACTTTCCATGCTACTCCCAGTCAACACGTTCTGGCCATTACCTTCAATATTAAATCCATGTAGCGCTCATTTCTTCCACTAGCCACAACAGCAACTAACTCAACAGGGTAACATTCATTGCTGCCGTGGAAACTGAGTTTGCAGTTCCACTGTTGCGCATACTACTTACTGGTACAACTCTTTGTGATAGCATTGAGGCAAAAGAGCGGTGAATTTAGTTTTGCGAGTAAAAGAAAGCTATAAAACATTACTATCGCCGACGTGATTTGACCTTGAGAGAGGTGAATCTGGTGAGCATGCAAAATAGTCAGGTCTGGTAGAATCAAGTCAGGCATAAACCTCCCTGTCTCGAGTACCGTAAACAACGCCGGTGAAAGATGAGCAGACCTGCCTTTGTACCACTGGAAAATAAAGTTGGTTGCACATTTAGAGGGTTTTAACAAGACCTATTAATTCTTGAGCCCGAGTGAATACAGATTCCTACACGCCACTGACCAGTTCGGTATATTGATTTTTATGGTAACCAATTATCAGCTGGGGGGCGCTAGTACCATCCCAGGAGCCCATTCCTACTGTTATGTTTCCATCCTTTAAATTAAGATTTTGCAGAATGCCTTACTCCATTAAATCGAAAATAAAAATATTTTGCGGTGAGATTCATTCCAGTTGTGTAAACCCGGTCTGCACACGAGAGGCGGTGGTAACGAGCTCCTGATTTACAGCTTTCTGGTGGTACACCCGCTTTGGGCCCGGGGAATTCCGTTATTTATCCCAGTGTTGTTGCTTTTGTCTAAATTAAGGGTTATCTTATCTCCATTAGATAATAAATCCTGGACTTGGTTCTATAGAATGTCAGTACCACCGAAATGTTTGTACTTAGCCTAAAGCTGATAATAAACCTGTATTTGACCTTTGTTTTTACGAAAGGTTTTCAAAATCTGTTCACTTTAGGCTTCACCCTATTTTAACCGTTGTGGCAGGTTTAACGCAATCAACTTTTGTTTCGCAAAACAATATCAACAGATGGGTGGATAATTTTCCGCGTGGCACAACTCGCTAAAACAGGCAGCTCTGTAGCCTGTTTACTGTATCACTCAATAAAATATTTTTACGTCAAATGTCCAGTATGTTTCTTGGAGGGGTGGGGGGAGGTGATCACTTTTTGCATGCAATCTTTTATAAAACTAATATCAAGATAAATGATATGTATGAACGAATATAGTTTTCAGCTAATTATTGGCTGCTACTGTGTTCCATGACCAAATTTAAGCCGGCAGTTTTGCTGTTCAAGTTGGTCTCTCAGAAAGTGGCAAACTCAAAGCTTCCTGTGAGACCTTCTTAACAAGCTGCTTGATGACAACTCTACAAAATGATGACAAACTGTACTCAGAAAAAAATGAAAAAAATCCTCAAGCTTTTGTCAACTAAATTTTATTTTCTGAAACTTTGCGGGGCAGGTCTCTTCATCTCTGTTTTAACTTTGCCTCATTTACTCCATAGTCTACGGTAAAAAGACAGAAATACTTTTTGAAAACGAGGACGAAAACAAAATACTAAAAACTTAACAGGAATAAATGGTAAAGATGACACGATACCTGTTAATACCGTGGAAAATTGAAGGTCTAATTAACACCAAGACAACCAAACACAAACATAAAACAATGGTGAAACACATTTCATGTGAAGAGTTGGCTTCATGCTAGACTGCGCCAATTGTTCAGCCACGAAAATGTCGATTGATTTGTCAAGTGCTCCGAGCCGACAAGACTTTCTGAATTGAACATATTGACAAGGCTGTCAACACAATGCAAGATCAAGCAAAAAGTTTGAGGAGAAAGGCAAGTTTGCAATTTTTAACATGCNATCCTCAAGCTTTTGTCAACTAAATTTTATTTTCTGAAACTTTGCGGGGCAGGTCTCTTTATCTCTGTTTTAACTTTGCCTCATTTACTCCATAGTCTACGGTAAAAAGACAGAAATACTTTTTGAAAACGAGGACGAAAACAAAATACTAAAAACTTAACAGGAATAAATGGTAAAGATGACACGATACCTGTTAATACCGTGGAAAATTGAAGGTCTAATTAACACCAAGACAACCAAACACAAACATAAAACAATGGTGAAACACATTTCATATGAAGAGTTTGCTTCATGCTAGAGTGCGCCAATTGTTCAGCCACAAAAATGTCGATTGATTTGTCAAGTGCTCCGAGCCGACAAGACTTTCTGAATTGAACATATTGACAAGGCTGTCAACACAATGCAAGATCAAGCAAAAAGTTTGAGGAGAAAGGCAAGTTTGCAATTTTTAACATGCCCCGGTTTTTGACATGCTCTCTTTATGCAATTTTCCAACTTTTACATTTGTTGTTCATCAATATTCATGAATACGTTTGCTGCGTGTTTTTGATATCCTGAGGTGAACAGTGAGCCCAAGGTCGCAGGTCTTTAGCCGTGGTGGGGTTGTAGTAGCAATCAGATTTTATGTGGCGAACATACTGTTAACACGTCTGAAAACGTTTAATTACAAACTACATATATTTGCATGCAATTGATTAATCCGGTACAGACAACAAATTTACACCCCCCAACAATAACGAAACCGGAAAAGACACCCCCACAACATTCATATTCGTTCGCCTTCCAGAGTCTGCAATTCAAATTCTGACAATGAGTTCCTTTGAGCTCGAAATATTCATTGTTCAGACATTTCGGTTCATTGATCAACCTGAATAACTGAGTCCGTCGCGGGAAAACACTGAATGTTAAAACAATAGTACAAACTAAACATGCACATCTTGACCCTGAACAACACGAATATCGAGGGAGAGGAGGCTCGCATTTTAACGGATCAGCAATAGTAAACAATAAATTTAACCAATGATTTCTGTCTCTTGTCAGGGAGGAAAAACTGGTACCACGAGTTATCTCGAAAAAGAGTTATTATAAACCATGATTGGAGATCACATTGGATCTTGAGCTGAACTTGAAGAAAAAACAATTTGAATTTTCATGTTCACCATTTTAACACATCAAAACAGCACATGACACAAAAGGATTAAAGTATTGTGTTTAACCATATTTAAAACTCGATTTTTAGGAGCACCATTTCAAAGTTTACACATCCAGTGGTCACAGTATTTATTATTTACAACCAACATGTATTTTGCTGATAATAATGATCAGATTCTTAAGGAAGCTGTTTTTGTAAAACGATCTATCGGCCGTGGAAAAATGCCTTTCCACAATTTAAAGCAACGAGTATTTGTCTTGACTCCAACACAGCTGCGGTATCACGAAGGAACGCTAAAAAATAAAGGGATCTGTAAAGGTATTATTGAACTGAATCGAGTACGAACAGTTGAGGAAGTAGACGACGACGCACTACAGCGTAAGTTCTGTTTTCAGGTTAAATTCGACGATCTCACTTTGTATGTAATTGCTAATAACGAACAGGAACGAATTGAATGGATAAGATCTATTAGAGACGAAGTACTCATGTGCAACAGCAATTATTTACTGCAACGGTATCATTCTGGAATTTTTAACGATAGATGGACATGTTGTAACCAGGACAAAAAGAGCTTTCGTGGTTGTAAGAAAACATATTTTGCTAAAAGGACTGTGCGGAAGAAACCTCAAGAGTAAATTAATGTATGGAAATAAATAGCGGAGTTTAAGCCACAATTTGTACTCTGAGAGAGCTGCAAATTCTTCACGTGCGGCTATGTCGCAATAGTATTTTTCTCGTCTTTTCAATGAATGGTCAAGATCACTTACTCGTGGCTTATTCTGACAGTGGTAAAGCCCAGGAATCGAATATGATGTCTTGGAAAATAAAACTGTAAATGATATTAAAATGTAAATAGCCACATACAATGTATCAGGAACTAATTTTATGACTTGTTTTTTGGGTGGTGGTTTTGTATGGTTTTCAGGCGCAGGGCAACCTACCCCCTCCCAAACGTCGTTTCGGTGTTACGTGCAACCCCTTCAGAGCCAGAAAAAAATAAAGTTCACTTACAATTCTTGGCGACATTAAATTAAGTCTGGCACTTCGCGACAATACCGGTGCACAACACCAACACCAGTGTGCTTTATTTAGTTTATAGAAACAAACCCTACAAATTTTAATTTTCTTTTGTCCTTTCCGGGTGTAGAGAGGTGGTTTCGTCAATAAGTATGGCCAATTTGCTCCAAATGCAGGGCAAAAACTGCACCATCGACCAGGCAATGGCAAGCTGCTTAGCCTTTTTGGTGTTGTAAAAAAATGACCCTCGCTTAATAACACTGTTGTGAAAAGTTACTGATGCTTTTATGCAAAACTAAATCTAATGTGCTTAACACAAAATTGCAAATAACTTGGTTTGGCAAATTATACCTTGGCTGGAGGGCCTGTTTGGAAATGTGTTCATACTTTTGAAAACCACACCAGGGCATCGGAGAAATGGCGAGCGTGAAATGTGTATACCACGGAAATCTGTCATCACGAGAAACCCTTACATTATATACCACTATAGTACATTATTTAAGTGTTAGTAATAATATGACATAATATGACGTGTAGCCTGAAACACTTGATTTCTTAGAAAAAGTTGTCTGGTTGTAACAAATGTAAGTGAAAGCACCAGGTTGTCACGAGTGCAGCTCCCTGCATGTTTGGTACCCATATTACAAATCGACGTATTATTTCATTTCAAATGTTTGCTATTGCCGTACTAACCTGACGCCATTTACACCTGAAAATTTTCAAAACGAAGGCATTGCGAAATACCAAAAAGTTCTGAATCGAAAAGCCAATACATCCCAACAATACCACTTGAATGAAGTCAATTGAAGGTTTGATTGACCTCACTTTGTCATAGCAACCAAGAGGACCCGTCCACACTCAAAAATACCAATTTCAGTAGGTGTAATCACACATTGTCGGGTGCAGCATCAAAAAGGGGCTTTTGTCGAACCATCCTAAACTATGGGCAGTATCTAGGCCTGCAATATTGTTGCAAATACACAGATTAAACAATTACAAAAAAGCAAGACAGGGCACATGTTCATTTACAAAATTCCAAACGTACCTAATCTTCGTCTTCTTCATCACCACCGCCACCACCTGATTGTTTCTTGAGGTTCTTCCTCTTGACACGGCCAGGGCGACCACCACCGTATGGTGAATTTAGCGAGAAGTCAATATGCTTTTGGGAATCCAAACGTGCCACAAATGAGGGAATATCAACAAGCTGCTTTCTTACTCTGCCGTTAAAAGCAAAATTCAAAACGGTATCAGTTAATCTGACATATTTAAGAGCTAATACTAAATCAATCCATTCCTTTTCCTTGAAAGTGGAAAAATTTAAACAATTGTTAAATGTGAAAAAACAAAACCCATGGTTCAACAGTACAAATTTATTTGGATGGCAAATTACATTTTGAATAAATATGTTGGCAATTTTCTTGAACTAGTTAAAAGTTAGGTTCTAAAACTCTCATTTGTGGTTCAGCAATCACAACTTGCTTTCACCAAGTCAAATTAAAAACTCTGGAAAATAAACTTTTTCTTGAAACACGCCACCAATGACATTTAAGGGTTCTGTGACAGTTTTGCTCTTTTAAAAGTGTAACTGGCAACAATGAAATAGTTCCTCATATTTAAGGTCATCAAATTCTCCCGCAAACGGCTTTCTTCAATAAGAACTACTAGTTCTTACTACTGTTGTGGATCTTGTTGCATGTTGTTTGTAAATTGACCATTTATCAGGCAAACACATTCTCTCAATGCTGCTGCACTGTCTACATTTTCCTATCTTCCAAAAGTTTGGGGGGGGGGGTGTTGCTGGCACAAGGGCATTAAACACTATTCTCAGTCTTAAGTCCTTCCACTGTTGTTCAAACCAAGCTGTTAAGAATGAGCTGATCTGGATTAACAATGCATCAATATAAAGAAAAAAAATCACCCAAAACAACAAAAATATTCATTGTAACAATCTTAGTTAATGATTGTTAAAATCTGTTAAAAGTTTACTAATTTTATTATCCAAAGACCAGTTCTACACATATTAGTTATTTTAGGTCTATAAAAGGCTCATTTAAAAAAAAACATCTATATGCTTACCCACAACACACTGGCTTATATTGTCAGTTAAAAGCAATGTCCCCCAAAATTCCTAGTCTGGTTAACATTTGCTGCCTAATAGAATGTAAAACAAACAGACCTGGGTTGGCTCCAGAAAAAGAAGAGGGTTATGCCCCTCTAAATGTGTGCCACAAAAGTTCAGAATAGCAGAACAGGGGAATTCCATTGGAGGCTTGCCATTGATGGCCTGGGTGTTGCCCTCAGACAAAATCATTTTTGATGGTTTGACAATATCCAGCATGCAGGTGGGTGTTGGACCAGTGGAAGGCCAAGAAATAATTGGTGGGAGGTCCAGAGTGTATATCTCAAGGTGTCTGGGCTGACCTCATAGGATACAGGCAACTGTGTTTTGTGGCAAACAAAAGGTTACAATGCAATGCCAGGCCCAAAACATAGTGGAAAACTGAAGCTAATACAGATTGTGGTGGTGGTCATAGTAGTGGTACTGTTGTAGTAGAATATTTCTAAAATGCTGTAACAATGCATCTAACCAAAACAAACAAGGTGATGGTGAGAAAAAACTCAACCCCCCACTGAAACCAACCCAACTACTGCAGGAATTAATGAATATGATACCAAACAAGTTGTTCTTTTCTCCAAAATACATTTAAATCAATGTCAAAAGTTAACTTTGGTCTATGACAATTTACAGTTGAAAACTACATGAAAAAGAAACAGTTGTGTCAAATGGACTACCATAAATTAATGAGCAGAGGTTGATTTCAAAGTTCATGAGTTTGCATGACTTGAAAACAATATATCACTATTAGCCTAGCCTGCAGGTAGACTCATAGAACCATAAATCTGTGAATACTAATTTTTTATTCAAGTCAACCAAATAGCACTCGTAACAGCAGTTCTCTACTTTACATCCAAAAATATGTCCCCTAATTAACAGCTGCACCTGCTGCAGATTAGACACAGAAAACCTCTAAACATCATTGTCATTCATACCTACATGAAACAGTTGCACAACAGAAGAATAACACTGGTATAAAATATGTTTACTAAAACAAAACCCTACATCTGCCCAAGATCAGAAATAAATGTAAATCTGTTAATATCTGCTACATTGACTGGTAAATTATCCATGTGCTATTAAAGTTATCCCTAATGTGAAGGATTATTCTCGTACATCAAACAAATCCATATTTGAATGCTTTGAAACCCACCAAATGCAATTAATTATATTTTACTGAACAACCCTTTTAAGCAGTGCCCATCAACTGGCATCAACCTGGCAAAAGAAGTGGGTTATGCCCCTCTCAATTTTATTACATTAGCTTTGTAACAAACTTAAAACAGGGTTTTAATATAAATAAAAAAAACATAACTTTCCAATTATAAAGAACCCCCAGTCTCTTATCACCTATTTTACTCATATTGTATTCTTTCTCAATATTTTAAAAATAATTGCTTGCTTCTACAAATATCTCCCATTGCAGTGCTCTGTACTTTGATAATACAAATATTAAACTTGCAGATTTCTGGGCAGAGCTGAATGACTTCATTAAAACTTTGAACAATGAAACCCCCTTTTACTGAAAACAAACAGTTATAAATCTAACATACAGAGTGGGTAGATTTAACCTGGGATTACGGCAAATGCTGAGAAGAGAAGACAATCTGTGGTACTAGAGTTTATTTCATTCAATCTGATTGACATTTGAGAGTACAAGAATAAAATGTGATAAAATCTTCAAGAGCACTGGACATTTGCAAATTCCTCTATTTAATCATACTTGTGTGATTTTACTATAACTTAAATTTTCCACTATTATTCACCTTGTGTGTGTGTGTGGGGGGGGGGGCACAGTGGGCAATCACTTAGGGATGCAACTGGAGTCGTCAAAATGTTTATAACCTCCAACTTAAACAAAAAGAAACATTTTGGGCATTTTTAGCAATTGGGAGTATCCAGTTAAAAAATACTGTAAATAGGAGAACAATTTTAGTGGAAGAGATATTTGTATATTCAGGAAATAAAAGTCATGTTCATCATCATATTCGGTTCAACGTCCGGTTTACATGCTAGCATGTGTTGGAGTGCATGTGTTGTTAAGTCCTAAAAAACATGAAGAAGGTTAAAGAACAAAAAATACTGTGAAGTAATATAAATAATAACCCACAGTAAAGATGGAAGACAATTAGATCAATTACAGTCAGTTTCTTAAAACAAAAAATAGGTAAATGTCATCAAGCTAAAGCTAAAAGTACTTGAGCTGGACAATGGTTAAAGATACCGTGCTCACATCAAAACCAAAAAGAGTTTTGTTATAACAGGTTTGTTGAGTACAATAGTAATAATGAAAATTATGTGATACCTAAAATAAACAAATGTGTTTTTGTTGAAAACTTTCAACACTGTCAAAAATCTTTGCCATGTGTTAAAACATTTGATAGTCTGAAAAATTTCTTTTAAGAAAGAAAACTCTTTTCTTTGTAGTTTTGTCAAGTGAAGCTGTCAGAAAAATGCAGGCCTTATTTCATGGTACCTGTGGATCTTCATTAATGACTTTGATTTTCACGAGTTTTCTTCATTTTGGTTCAAGGATTAGTATTAAATCTAATCCTGACTTTGGGTCACTACAGCCTAATAAATCAACATTTTCCCTTCTTTTGCTAAACTCCAGTACTTTCAGAGATTTTATGAAAATATAATTGAAAACAATCATAACAATAATAATGATCAGAAATCAAACAAAAAAGCTGAAGTATTTCTTATAAAAATGAATAAGAATGATGGAGGAATTCACCCGACTTCTTAATGAACGACCATAATCTAAAAATCATGGTAAGTATTTAAGTAAAAATCTAAAAATGGGCCATTTTCTAAACAATGGGTCTATTAATTTTGGATAGTATAGAGTTATTCAATGCCTTACTTGCTGGGTACCAAAAATAGGGAAAATCACAATTTTTGGGGTTGTCTGTTCACTAACAGGTGTTTGTTGAGCATTTTTTTCAAAAGTATTGTACTATGAGTAGTTTGAACTTTGTGAAAAATGTTTTAGACAAAGCAGAGTATGGCAGGGCAAAAATTATGTTCATTGCAATTGAACATCTGTGGCATTCACGTTTGTCATATGTGGACTCCACTCTATTTTGTTTCCTTTCAAATGCTTTTATTGTGATTATTACAACATAAGAACTGAAATACAATATTGATCTTACAATTCCTACCAAATCTACATATATCATGGAATCTTAAAAGGAAAAGTCTGGGCAACTTACCCTACATTTGAGCATACAAGTCATAACTAAAAACACACATGCATACAAACAAGCATTTTTCTTTAGGCCATAAAGTGAAATATTTGAGGGGGTAGACAATATACAGTAGTTAAGCAAAACAATACGTGCAACAAAGAGAATAGTGAGGGAAGAGCATAAGAACAACAATTTCAGAGGAGCATTGTGAAAAAATGTAATATAAAATCAGTGTCCATGAAAATCCTTATAGAATAAGTATAGTGATAGAGAATTGCATCATGGGGTTCTCACATTCTCCTTCTACCTAATTGTACTGTGTGTATGTACATACGCATGTATGTATGTATGTATGTATGTAATGATGCATTGGTGCATCCATACTGTAAGTTTCATCACGGCAGTGCTTTTCAAAATTTATATTGATCAGTTTCATTTATTGCTGGTAAATTTCAAATTTATTTGTGAATTTTGCATGACTGCTTTTCCTCACTACAACTGTTTTCAGTTAAAATTATTAACACAGCTACAATATATTATTACTTACAGTTATGCATGTTGTTACTGGATGTCTTACTTAAATCACAAAAGCCCAGTTAATGTAACAAACCAATATAGTATAGAGAAGAATGTGTACCTAACATACCTTATATGCCTCTGTCTGATGAGAACTCTGGCATGATGAATGGATTTGGCCAACCCTAGCTTGAAAACCTGTGTCTGCAGTCTTCTTTCCAAGAAATCTTCTACTCTGAGACCCAAAACATAATCAAGTTTCATTTTACCCTCATCTAACACACCTATTCTAACAAGTCTTCTTAGGAGGGCATTTCCTTCAAAGAGACGTTTTGGGTCCTTATCTAAAACAAAAGAAATAAATTCCAAAATATAATAAACAAGTGCATAGATCTATTGCAAATTCTTTGAGCTGAAACTGTACAAAGTGGTGTTGGGAACTATAGTCATATATTATTAAAATTATTTATCTGTATAATGTCATATGCTGGGTAATAGAATGTATATACAGATCAAGCAATAATAAGGAATATAAAAAGTAGTACGGTATGAAATATATTCAAAATTATTTTTCTGCACACAACACAGGGGTACCATTTAACCCATGAACCCTAAAAACCCAAGAGGCCTTTCATCTTTGTCTGTTATGCATTCACAGAATCATTGCTTCCAAGGGTGTTCAGAAGAAAAATGTTAAGTCATGTTGATAATAAATGCAAATTGTTAATTTGTTAGAAGGCCAATGTTCTTAAAACTAGCCAATTAATATTAACCTTAAACAGCCATAATGTTGAGGAACCAAACTTTTTTAAGAAGCTCTATAAACAGATCTCTAATTTTTCAGCTGAAAATACAAAGAAGCAAAATCAGCAACATTGCCAAAGGAAACTGAAAGTAGCCTTCAGTATCTTCATCTACATATGTCAAAAGATCCAGAAGTAAAATTGACAAAAAAAATTGACCCTGACGGAAGGATGTATTCATGGTACTATATTGATTTCCTGAAAGTTTATATATGCTACTTATATTGAGTAACAACACCTTCCTATTTTTCCTTTCAAGTTTTTCTAGATGATGTTGGGCAACTAAACATTTTGCAGATGAAAAATGTTGAGGAGAAAATTTTTTCCCAATGCATTCTTTCATCATACCATTTATTACAATTTGCTACAAAGAGTTGTACTCCTATTTTGGTTTTGGTGTATGACAACTTGTTTCTCTGTAAGAGTGTATGCCTATTTCTTAAGCCCTGGCTAAGTACTCTTTTGGTTAAAATGAAATTGGTATGCGTACGACCAGGGAACACACAGAGATCAATGGTTTCCTCCACAAGCCACAACCAATGGTACTCGACCAATTACACTAGTGAAAGCATGTAATGAGCACAAATAGAACATGACACAATCTAACTCCTCCACCAACTCCAGCCACTCTTCAAACAGTAAACAAAACAACTGCAACCATAATTTTCATCACAACACCAGATGTAAAATTTAACGTCCTATGACCACTTTTTGTTCAAATTGTCTGAGTGTTGTGTCTGCAAGCATTTACTGGTGGATCCAAAAACTACCAAAAAATGACAAAAAATCATACAGCTATTAATCATGGTTATCAAATCTTGTTTAAAGACTTTATCCTGTTTGGAGCATAAAAGTCAAGTTGCTAAAGAACCTTGGCCTCTAAGAGCCCAAAGCTTTCAATAAAAAAGAATTTTAAAATAACCACCAACAAATCCTTTGGCAATGTGGATTAATACTTTCTTTGTCAATACAGAGCACCATTACTTTTCACCACAGTCCAACTACCCATTTGTCACATGCAACCAATGCCACTTCTATATTATGCTTTTGAAACCCAAACAAGTTTCCCTTGGGCCCAAGTTAACTCGATTTCCATGCATCATGTAATCAGGTTATGGGTGCAGCTTTTAACAAGTTGTACTTTAATTGCCAGCAATAACAATGGATACAAGCTTACCAGGAAGTCAGCATAAAAATATTTCACGGTCTCTGCATTTTTTGACATTTGATGCGGCCAACATGCATGTTAACCCCCCCTTCCTTTTCCCCTTCACCTCGCCTACTGAAACGCTGCTTGTGTACTAAGCCCTAATTGTGGCACAAACTCCAATCATTCAACAATTTAGAGGCTTACTTTCGTCCACTTATTCACTTTTACTTTCAGCCAACATTAATATCAATTTAACCATATTGCACTTCTATTTCAGGGCAACTTTCATGAAAAGTATGACTAATTTCACAATGGGTGACGTTTAAGTAAAAAAAGAAACTAGCAATTGAATTTTCCCTAAAGGTTGCAGGAACCATCGAAATTTTATTCTGATATATTTTATTTGAATAAAGGTATTATTAAATAAAGCAAGAGGCTTATCTGCAGCAGACTTGCAACATAGCTTGAATGTGAGGCGAACAAGGTGTACGGGCCAAACTTTGAGCACGTGTCCCTGTAAACATAAAAATTTTTAGAACTCATCTTATTTCATTTTTATCATCACTTTTCACTTTTTCCATGTGAAAAATTGCGCAACATCATCACCTTGTATTTTGCAGTCCCCTGTTGGTGGAAATGTCACATAAATGATGGTCGAAAATCGACGATTTTAGACCTGATAATTATTTCAGTGATGTGCTGCAATAAAACCCGTGACTGAAAACAAGATTGTGGTTCACACAAAAAGTAGTCATGACGATCTTCCTAATTTAAAGTAAGTTGACTAAACACGAATACCAAGAAATATACGCCTGCTGCAACATACCTGCCAGAGTCAACAACTCTCGAGCTCTCTTACGGATCTTAGCAAGTGTATATTTTACTCGCCATACTTCACGTTTGTTTTTTAAACCATATTCACCAATAAGCTTTAACTCCTGATCAAGACGAGATTTCTCAAATGGTCGTCGAGGGGTAATGTAGGTCTTAGAATAGACTGGTTTTACCATGGCTGGTTAATCTATATGTCCATAGGTGAAATGCAAGTTGAAAAAGGAACGTGTGGAGTGCGCGAGTGAGCTAAGTACTAGCTGAGGCAAACCTCGCTTTCAATAAAACAGGGAGTCGACACTGTTATGTGCAAAAAGGAACAGTGGGAAGGAACAAATCGCATTTTCCGAAGGGAACACACTTCAGCTTTAAGGCTCTGAGGCCTCCAAAACTCTCTTCCTTCTTTTTGTTTCCTTGATTGGAAAAACGTAGACAATTTCAGAATAATCTCCTTGTCCTGAGTAATCTATTTAATTAACAGTGGCTTGTAGCCTTGTCGAAATGAAAGTAAATTTTTGAAAAAGCGATTTTTGTTATTAATTTATCTTTAAGAAACACAATGAAATGCTAAATGTCGTCAGCCAGGATTACTTTTGGTCGTACCTTTCTATGTGATGGTTGTTGACCAAGTAAATTCTTTGGAGTTTATATTGTTACTAATGTTATTACCGTTATTATTATACATTTATTTATTCATCACAGTTTATTATAATAAACTATGAAGCTGGTCTCTTTCAGTGGTAATTCAAAGCTACTAAAACATTTTGATACAGCAAGACATTCCCATATTGTATTTGCCAGTATCAAAACATTCTGTAGGTTATTTTCAAAAAAGAGTTTATTTCGCCATGTAGCAGAATAGTTGAAGTACTCTTTACTTCTTTCAATTTCTTGTTTAGGTAACTGCAGTACTCAACGTCGTACAACCACCAAAAGTAGTACATACTCTTAGATATTTTGAAACTTTCGGCAACCTTTTACCAAGGATTCAGTCGTGTGTCTAGTGTACTACAATAAGTCATGTAGTGCTTCGGGATAACCATTTGGAATGGCAAGCAACCGTGATTGGAAAGTTTGGTTTGATATTGAATGTATAATAGGGATCCCACCACTCTTAACTGGGAAGAAAGCAAAGTAAAGAAATTTTTCTCTTACCCATAATCCCAATGGTATCCAATTTCTTTCTTACGTTATTCTAATAGAACGGGGTTCACCACCGACGAGGGTCAACTGTGTATGTATTTCGTACAGTTAAACCTACAGGTTTAACTGTACGAAAATTTGTCTTAAGTTAAGTCTATTATTCATCCAAAAGTAGTGGACATGCCCCGGAGCCTTTTTGTAAGTATTATTCATCCAGAGAATTGTAAAGAAGATTGCAGCTTAAAGAAATATCATATTTATTCTAAGAACTATTATGATTGTGTCGTTGACAAAGAGTGACAAATGGATTCTGAGTATCTTTGGAGATTCTTGCACTTTGACAGTTGCTGGAGCATAATTTCATTTAGTCTGCCATCTGGAGTACTTTCCTAAATTTACACAATTGGACAAAAGTTGCCTTGCATCTTCTTATAAATATTGGGTGTACATTGAGTTGCTTCTTCTTAAAGAATGTTCTATCCACAAAGGCTTTAGGTGTTTTCGTCATTTCGGATTATTTTCGTCATGACACTTTGAAAACTAGCGTACCTATATCATTGAATCAAAAAGCCAAAATTTGGGAGTATTACCTCTTATCGCAAGCTTAATTTGATATCTAGTCATAGGGACATAAAAATATGAGGCACTTGTTGTTCTAAGTTACTGCAGTTTCCTTGAAGGCAAGGGCTTAAAATTATTAGCATTTAATAAATGAAACCTGTTCTTAATTTTATTTGAATAAAGTCCTTTGTCTATCTATTTATTTTGTTTTATCAATAGACTTTTTGATCATAATTTTAGTTTTAGACTGAGGTCAGGGCACTTAAATTTTTAGTGCTTTGGTATCAGTCGCGATTTCTAGGTGGCTCTTTAAATGAGTAACTGTGACTTAGTTCTGAAGCTGAGTTCTGACGTCCCTTCCACACCAAAAATATTGCATTTTCACGAGATTAAAAGGAAAAATAAAACTGTAAAATTGTAATTTACAAATAAGACATGAAGAATAAATTATTAAGTAAAACAGAAGAAAAAATACAATTAAGGTTATATGTCATATCACATAAGAATATGAGTTGTCTGCTTTCAAACAAAGCTTTGTAAACATCAGAGTACTAATATATAGTTAAATGCCTTTCAGTCCTGTTACGAAAAATTATCTCTAGATTTGAAACAGTGAGCGCTATAAAATTGCTTTTACAACATGACCTACAGCCTTCATCGTCGAAAACTTAATAAAAATGGTTTTCTCAGTATTTTCGTATTTTTGTACAAACAGGCATGCTATTCTTCTCATGAGCTTCTCGGTATTTGTTACAGATAATGAAGAATTTTTGTTGATTTTTGTAGCTCCTTGAGACGGGAAGTGAAGTCTATTTGTTTGGGTCATTGTCATGCTCGGGTGTATTTGACTGGCGTAGGCAATTACGGGTATAATTATCATTCTGTACACATTCTCAGCTGCTCAAAAATAAGCGGATTCTTTAGAGTAGTCGAAGTCGTTTTGTCCTATTTTTGAAGTTTTGGCCAAAATCTGTTTCCAAAGTTAGTGACAGATTAACAATTTTCCCACGTACTTGTACTGTTCTGTATTTTGAACAGAATCATGGCGACAGAAGAGTTCGAGAAGTTAGAGACTTTTATTTGCTTTCGATATTTAATGCGTGTTGCTGAATGGTATACTCTACTTTTCCCTTTTTGGGTTTAATAGCAGCAAATTATCGAAGCAGAATTCAAATATGTTATCCAATCTTTGTTGAATAGCCTTAGAATTTCATTGATCCAGCTGTCTAAAACAAAGATTATGATGTCGCCTCCATGTTGAATCATTTCTGGATTTCGTAGAATTTCTCTAAAAGTAATGAAGTAAATACGAATGAGCAAAGGTACCAGCATTGTTCCTTGAATGACTCCGGCAAACAACACCCTTTTTATTTGAGAATTTCCCACTAGTGTCAACAGATTGAATTCTCTGAAACATAGGCAGTGAACAAGTTAAGCTGTTCTCCAATAATTCCATACCTTTGTACTTTTCAAATAAGATTTCTATAATAGATATTATTAAATGTTCTGCTAAACCCAAACACCAAGAATACAAGATCAACTAGCTTTATTTGTTCGACTTACTTTCTTATCAGGGCACATAATAAAGTGGCAGCCAGTGCAGTTAATTGTTTTGGTCGGAAATCGAAATAATGTTTAGTTAAGTGGCTGTTGCTCTTCAGATGCAATCTGGAAAGTAACAGCCTTTTATTTTCTAGAGGGACAATGGATCAACTTTCGCGTAGTGCCCCTTGTGAGTACTCTTCGAAGGAAACGAATGATCTAATCAACATATGCGATTCAAACTATGATGTCAATGTAAAAGCACTGTCAATAAATGTCGAATGGCTAACTAGAACGAAAATCGATTATATGGAAAGAACTGTCCACGAAACACAGACAGCCGTCAACTTCATCCAACAAGCTCGCAAAACCACCACAGGAAACAGCATTAGCGGCTTTGATACAGCCTTCGAACCACTTCCCTGTCACAGTGGCATTGTCAGCTTAGTACGCTCAGATATTGCGTGCACCTGAATCTCATCGGCTGAGTCTCACGGCATGCTGGTCCACTCACTTACGATCAATAGTCGTACCTTAGTCTACATTTACCGACCCCCAAGTGCCAGCAACTGGACACCTTCCGATCTCCCTCTGTGTAAGGATATCACATTAATTGGAGAGTTCAATGCCCCTCATACACACTGGGACTATCAATGTGACTCTGCTGATGGTATCAAGTTGGTTGATTGGATTCTATTCAATCCATGTACCAATACTTTTAAATTTGCCATTTGGGATACAGAGGCCCACCCAGACTTAGTAATCTGCAGAACGGTATCACCTGTACAGTACCAAATTTTTCGGGACCTTCCCAAGGTCGCAACACCAGCCGCTTTTTGTAAACTTGAATACTGTTACCACAGCTATCAAAACCACCAGTCTCCCGCAATGAACCTTGAGAAAGCAAATTGTGACGAGCTCGGCGCTCACATGGACAATGTCCAATGGGATCCCATATTAGATGCCTCCTCTTCATGGACAGCTTTCTGCTCAGAGATTTTTAAAGCTGCGTCTAAATGTATTCCTTCATGGAGTCAAAAAACAACTCACTCCTTGTTGAGACCCGCTACTCAAGGACCTCTACAGTAGCTAAAAAGCATCTACTGGACCTGGCAAAATTAGTCTTGGTAACAAACTCCTAGAAAAACTCGAAGAATCTAGACGTAACCATTGGGAAGAGACAATGAATAATATGGTCTTCTCTGATCTTCACGCAAGGCCTTTAAGATACTTCGTAACCTTGGCACTATGGAGTCCTCAAAATCTAGAATCTCAGTGAATCCGAATGCCTTTTCATCTCAACTACTGGCAAAATCAAAACCAAGCAAAAATGATAAAGCTTTTGATGGATCCATCAAGAGAACTGTGTCAGATCTCAAAAAGGTCCGATAGAAGTAGAGGAATTGAGAAACTCAATATCCAAAGATGAGGTCGCATCACCCATTCGAACAAAGAAATGTGCCTAGACTTGATAACATTTGCCAGGAGTTCTTCCATTATCTACCACCAAATAGCTTATCGTGGCTCACTTCCTTCTACAACCATTGGTTCAGTTCGAAAAGTTGTGCCTATCTTGAAACCAGAGAAGGATCCCAAGGATACCAAAAACTATCGGTCGACCTCTTTACTTTGCGTCGGTTTTAAGATGTACGAGAGAATGATCCTTAACCGCATTAACCGGTTCATAAGTGCCTCACGTCCACAAGAACAATTTGGTTTCAGCACAAAGCGTTCAACAGAGCTGTAAGCCCTTGCACTCACCCAAAACATCGAATTTAACTTTGAAGCCAAACAACTTACTGGTGTCCTATATGTGGACCTTACAACTGCGTAGGATACTGTGTGGATGCCCGGACTTATCTACAAATTGTCGAACCTGATCCATGACACACACAAAATTGAAGTAATTCATGATATGCTCAGTAATAGAATGTTCCCTGTCTTTGCTGGTGGGAAGAATTCCAGTTGGCGACGATTGTGGGTTGGACTGCACTGTTCACCTGCTACACCCATGACACCCCGAGTAACACAACTGTGAAGTTTTTGTATGCCGATGATGGTGCGTTTGCCTCCTCTGATCAGTCGGTTCTGGAGGTCCAACATAAGCTACAACAAGATGCCGACGTGTTGTACGAGTACGATGACAAGTGGAAATAGACGTCAATCAAAGTAAATGCTTCACCGTCCTGTATTACTTGGACTTAGACGTGAAAGCCTCTCTATCCTTATAAAAGGTGTTGATGTGCCAGCTTCGGACCACTTTAAGTACCTTGGTATTGTGATTGATAGATCTCTCACGTACAATGCTCACAGTACTGGAATGTCTGCTAAACGTCAGAAGCGCAACAACATTGTCAGGCATCTAGCAGGCACTTCTTGGGAAAAAAGACCCAGTACGCTTCTTATCAGCAATATTGCCCTCGTACAATCAGTTGCGGACTATAGACTCTCTGTCTGAGGATCTTCCGCACACTGCAAAAAAATTGACAAGAAAGTGTATGAAGCTATGCAAACCATCTTGGGAACTCTGCAATTTACCCGGCTCGAACAGCTTTCAGCTGTATCAGGCATGGAGCCTCTTAGATATCCCAGATAATGTCTCTCGTATCTCCGCGCTTCTGCTTGCCAAAATTCTGATGATCCTGCCTAGTTTCTGTTACTAACCTGCTTGATCGACCACGCAAAAGACTGAAGTCCAGAAACAGTTTTGGTGAAGATGAACACCTGGAGCCTCCGCCACAACAATGGTCACCTGATCTGCTGCCTATTGCTGAAGAGCGTATCCCCAGGTCAACACGAAAGCAATGGTGTCATCTCAACAGATTTGCGAACCAATAGTAACAAGACTAAATGAAATAACAAGCTCTGCGTGTGTGGCATCATGGGAGTCTCTGCCAAACACATTGCCGAAACCTGCCTATCAATCAGACTTGCTGGTGCAATGGATGAACTTTGCACTCTCAACGAAAACTCGGTGTACTATCAAATGGTACTGTTGATATCTGATTGAACTTGCAACTGTGAACGATATATAGATATTATCTTCTTGCCATTCAAATCTGCCTCTTGGACTATTTTTATGTGGCGGAGTTTCGTTGGTCCGCTGACCGCAGCTGACGACAGAAAAAGAAAAATACCGAAGATGTACTTGCGATTATTTACATGGCCATTATCATTGAGGTCGGCAGTTGAAAATTACATTTTGTTTGGACACATACTACTTCTCAACTCAGCAGATCCAAGGAAAGAAGAAATTACTTCATCCCGTGCACATCCCTTTGCAGGAAATCAAAACAAGCGGTCCACGGAATGCTGGGGAAGAGAAGTTATTGTCCATGAGGTAACGACAGCATTAATTGGAGCCACGTCTCTATTAACTTAGCCTTCCACTTAGCAACCTACAAACCCAATCTACGACCTTTCATTTGTATCACACCACTTCTTCCATGGCCAAGTTATTTGTCATTTTGCGTCTTTGTCTAGATTCGTGCATGGTTGTCGAGCACCGTTTGAGGATCTACTCTTAGGTAGCTAATAAGCGATGGGGGGGGGGGGGGTCGGAAAAATGTCAAAAATACTGAAAATTACAACACAACAAGAAAAATACATAAACTCGGTAGAACAAAAAA
>RDPX01000191.1:453840-478180 GCA_003991215.1 Morbakka virulenta | reverse complement strand
TCGGAAAAATGTCAAAAATACTGAAAATTACAACACAACAAGAAAAATCTCATAAACTCGGTAGAACAAACAAACTAAAGAGTGTCCCTAAATCTTTACAAGTTTTCAAACAAGTTTTCGAACACGTTTCTGACATCAGTTTCGTCTTGCTCTAATGACCGGTTAATGTTGTCAGTTTCCTCAGTCTTAGCTGTACTTTTTCCTAATTGAATTCGTTTCTTAATGCTACGACGTGCGGTAATATATTGTTTCTTTATACTGATGACATGGGGAGCTAGTCTAGTAGAGGTTTCTTCCTTCTGCAACAATAAACCAAGCTGATCTAGAAATTTCGCATCTTTCTTCAATTCATCGCTTTGACATAGCGTAGCCAACTCAACTAGTGATTTCATATTATTGGGATGCTGATCTAGAGTTTCATTGTTCTAAGTTTGGTGCGCATCGGAAAGCTCTTCGTTAGCTATGGCGAGTTTGATTTCCTCACCCTCACAATCAAAGAGTTCATCCCCTTCATCGACTGGCGCAAGAGAATCTCCTTGATTCTTTCGACGCACGCCTTAGGTGGAGTAATTTGCTTCAGCAAGTCCTTCAACTGCTTTGGGCTTTCCGATTTCATTAGTTCGGTCCTAAATATCTTAAGTTCTGCCCCTACCAAGTCCATCAACGAACGAACGATCGGCAGAAGTCTCGTTTTTGTTTCGAATAATTTGAAATTGGCCAACTGGTAAAAGAAAAAAATTTTTCCCGGAAAAAAATTCTTGAAAATAAATAAACGGGGGGTCCTAATAAGCTCCGGGGGTGGGTCGGGAAAAAACTGAAAAATTAATAAGCGTCCCTCCCGTTTATTAGCTACCTAAGAGTAAGTGGGACCAGAAGCAGAATACTACCTTTGGTCAAGAGGTGTTGATAATGGCTGCCAGTCATAGGAAAGTCCCCTCATGACAACGACATTGTATTCTCTTCCAATGCAAATGGTCACATTCGTTCCATCAAGTTTTTTGACGAGCTGCCAACGTTTTTCAGGAGCATTTCAGTGAGATCCTCAACCGTGACGAACCGAGAAACCCTGTAACAGAGGAAAACAAAGACGAATTTGAGATTGCTGGCTTCAAGATAGACCCACCCACACTTGCAGAAGTACGAAACGCCATAAGGAAGGTGAAGAATGGCAAAGTGGCTGGAGAAGACCTCATGCAGACGGAGAATTAATCGATACCGATATCGATATGTATATATATATGTATATATATATGTATCGATATCGGTACATAGATTTAAGGGCAGGGAAGATGAAACAGATCTTAGATGAAGTCTGGATACAGGAGAGGTCACCAAGAAGATGGAGGAGAGGCCTCACAGTCAAGCTGCCAAAGAAGGGAAACTTGAAGAACTGTAAGAACTGGCGTGGCATTACTCTGCTCCCTGTCGGTAGCAAAATACTGGGACAGATCCTGAGGAGGGAACAGGCAAGCTACAGAGCAGGGCGAGGTATCACTGACCAAATCTTCATTTTGCGAAACATCATTGAGCAGTCCAACGAATGGCAAGCTCCGTTGTATATCAACTTCGTCGATTTTGAAAAAGCTTTCGATTCAGTACACACAGAGAGCCTTTGGACTATAGTGAAGATGTACGGCATACCCAAGAAGATCATTGCAGTAGTGAAAGCCTTATATGAAAACTTTGAAAGCGCCGTCATTGGCGAGAACAACACCACAGACTGGTTTAAGATCAAGACTGGGGTGAAACAGGGGTGCAACATATTTGGTTTCCTGTTCCTACTCGTCATTGACTGGATCATGAGAAGGACTGCAGGAAATGGAGAGTGAGAAGGTGGTGGAAATATATTGGCCACATCCTCAGGAAAGATCCCAACGACGAGTGTGACAGCTTTGGCCTGGGCCCTTGAAGGGAGGAGAAAGCGCGGGAGGCCAAAAACCACCTGGAGGATTGTCGAGAAAGAGAGCCAGACTAGTGGATGGAGATCCTGGAATGAGGTGGGCACCACAGCCACTGACAGGGCAGCATGGAGACAGAGTGTGGCGGCCTTATGTGCCACATGGCACGAAGCGGATAGGCAAGGTAAGGTAATGCCAACGTTTCTCCGATTGACATCATTTTGGAAGAAAATAGAAAGGAAAAGTGGAGAATGATGCAGAAAAATGGACACAAAGTCTATCATATAGAGGGTGAATATTTAGAAGGCGATTTGAACTAGTTGATAAATTGAGTTGCCATAAGAAATTTGGGCAGAATTATGGGAAACTACGACATTTCTATATCCATTTTATTTGTATAAGTAGGATACACAATTGGTTTCTTAAAGTTTCTAAATTATTGTTAGTTAAGCTTTTATTGTCTTGATATTTCTTGACGGGGCCCCTTATGTTCAGTTGATAGATAACTAATGGTAAGAATTTAGAAACTAATTAGTGATTAAAAACACTTAACTAAAACACTATTTTGTTAATTAGAAACAAGCAGTTATAATTATATAGAAATTTATTTAACTTTGTTGCGCGGAAAATAGAATAACTGGGGAAGGGTTAGGATTTTACAATACCCAGCTGTGCTTTAATATCAAAAGAGAGAATAGTCATAATATTAATTTGTTTCTGTCTCTCCGGTGAACAACAAGAAAATAATAATAATAATAATAATAACAATAATAATAATAATAATAAATAATAATAATAATTTTAGTAAATCCTGTAGCTCAGGGGTACAACAGTCAATAGCTATTCGCTTTAGCGGTAGCCCTCCCTACGGCTTAAGCGAATGTACCTTTAAAATGGTCCCTACTGGACTGAAGTATCAAATTTTACACCATAAAAGCAGAAAGGATACAAGAGTGTATTCTGTCACTTACAGTACTTTCAGTGAGGCACACATAGTGAGAAAATCTCCTGGTTATTCATGTGGATGAATGGCTACTTCTAGCGCAACCAAATGTAGCAAATCTATTTAAAGAATTTCAAAACTGTGATTAATTGTACAGGGCCAGACTGCTATAATTCTAAGGCATCACAAATTTTTTTTAAACGAATTTCAGTATCCATTATTATGTCACCTTCATATTACATTGATCAAGGATCGCAAATGCTATTTTGATCCATTTTAATGCTGCTAGGTGGCCTTTATTGCTCTGTTACTAGCTCGTCTTTTCTTTAAAAGTTCCAACATACAATAGCACCAGCTGGTTTTAAAACCAGAGAGTAAGACTACTGCAGGTGGAAAAGTGACAATGAACAGCGTGACAATATTATCTGTGGGAATTTCAACCCCATATATGCCGATCTGAATGAATGTCAAGTCCGGGCTTATGAAAACAATGGTGAGGTCAAGCTCAAGGTTGGGCTGGATAATAGTTTCAATGAGAGCTTAGCGCAAGACGCAATCTTAGTTTGGAGAGCAGTCTGCATGTCATAAAACATTGGTTCGAACCCAGTTCTGAACCAAGTTCAGTGAAACCTTTATTTTTCATCTGTTTACTTCCTAATTCAAAACCTTACTTATATAATTTCAATTTTCAATAAAAATTCCAAAGATAAAACTTGAAATAGGTCGTCAATCGTTCTGTTACCAAAGTTGTCGACTTTACAATGGTCTTCCGTTAGAAATTCGTAAAGAGGAAGATGATAAAAATTTTACTGAGAAATTAGGCATGATTTTTATTTAAAATGATTTCAAAGGGCATCTTTTTAGGTTTTAGATTTTAGTGATTAGTTCCTCTAAATTTCCGCTAGATTCAATTTAGGCTCATTTTTCAGCATTTTCAGTATCTTACTATGTGCTAATAGTCTTAGTTCAGCCCTAAAGCAGTTTTTAGCTTCCTATTCTCATTATGTTTTTCCTTTTTCCTTTTTGTTTACTTATGTGTAAAAAGAGGACCACATTGATAGCAGTTTTTACAGTATATGTAAAATACTGTGTTTATATGTATATTTTGTATATATGTATTGTATCCTGTATAAACATTAATTTAATAATAATAATTCATCCCTTCTCGTTTGTTGAAAAGAGAGGGTTCTCATTTGGAAGAGAAATGGTCGTTCAGTGGTCGGCTCTGCCTTTTGTACACAGCTTTGGAAGAGATGTTCGAAGATAAGGAATTCAGATAAGAATGATGTCAAACGGAAGATTAAGTTGTAGGCATTATCTGATTAGGAATGTAATTATTATTTATTATATTCCTAACCCAGTGTACTGAAGCACTCAATAAGTGCAGATAGCTCAGCAAGTAAAGCAAATGACTGGGGTATCTATCGGGTCGGTTTGAATCCAGTTCGGTCCAATAGTTATCACTTGTTTAAAAAAAACCCAGTACTGCATTGGTCAATATCTCAGACAGTTTAAACAAAAAACATGTAAAAACTCAAAAGACTGACGAGAAACCGTTTCAAAACAAAGCAAAAATCCCTGAAGACAAATAAAGAAAAGCTCAAGTAAATATCAAGAAGGTCTTTCATTTTCTGTATACATTTACTTGGTGGAACCTGATTAGCTCTGACCGTTCTAAGGTAATACAATTTGATTGATTTCTGCTGTACAAGTCCTGAAAATTTTACAATTCAGAAGTCTACGAACCTATACTGTGAATGCCATAGTGGCATACAAGCTCTTAAAAAGCAGGTACCCAAAATAATAGTATTCGTATCATTTCGAGTAAATACAGTACGCACACCAGAATGATAACTTATTTCAATATACATATGTTGTGCATCAATCAACAGCTCACACGACGGGCTTTCATGTGATGTAAAAAAACATTACTACGATAGAAAGAATCAGGCTTTTAGCAGCCGAAGAACTCTATAGTAGGCACCTAGAAAGACAGGCAGCAACATTCTGCCATGTTACCTTGGACTGAATACAGCATAAGCCTCGCCTTCATTCCCGAGTGTTACGGGGTCACTTTTGAAGTACTTACACTTGAGTTCACAATTCCCATTTCCCATCTAGGTGCTAAATAGCCTATAATATATAAATAAAAAATTACAATTATATATATGTATATAATTATATATATATATATATATACACACACACACATATATATATATATATATTATAGGCTATTTAGCTCTGTGGAGAAAGTTAGTCGTTAAATCAAGTGTAAGTACTGCAAAAGTGATCCCGTAATACTTAAAAAGGAAGGCGAGACTAATACTTTATGCAGTTCAAGATGCATGGTGGAATGTTGTTGCCTGTCTACCATGGACTTTTTGGCTGCTAAACGCCTACTGCTGACGTCTGCACTAATGTTTTTTTTATATAAAATTAACCCCCGTTGTATGGGCTATCGTCTGGTACATAATACATGTATAGTGAAATAAGTTATCAATGTGGTGTGCGTACTTAAATCAGGGTCCAAGATTCAACTAAGCCAATTCCCAAAATAAATTTCAATAATTCCGTAAAAAAAATAATAACGGCATGAACTTACAAAAATAAATAGGGGCAAAACATGTGTGGAAAACTAGCATGAAGTTCAAGATTCTGAATGCTGTTATTTTCACAGCTATGTACTATAAGTCTACATATATGCATCATATTTAATTTATGTTTATGTTCACCATGTCAAAACGTATCTGACTTTTGACTGCTAATGATGAAACACGAGACAAATAAAAATAAACATATTATTTCTGTTTTCAAGCTGGTCATCTTGTTCCATGGGATGAATGTCTGTTGATTGAAGTCATTAACAACTTTTTTCATTTTTGCACCAACTAGCCTTAAGCAAACACATTTAAACTTTACTGGGCTGCCGGCTCATTTCTCGAAAACAAAAAAGCTTAAAGAAGCAAATTTACAACATAAAGAGTGCACCTGTTTGAGGTTTGAAACTATGTACAATGCTATGTTAAAACCGGTGTCACTGTAGCCACCAAGTCTGTATGCTGGCTTGCTCGCGATAAGTCAAATTACTTTACTTGAAAAAACCCAAAACAACAACAAAATCCAAATACAATTAACATAACATGTTAAACTCCAAGTAAAAAATATGTACAATCAAATTACTTTATCAACTACCACCTACGTATAAATGGCTAAATTATTATTTTCTTGTATTATGAATGTTTGCTTTAATAATCTATGATTAAAAATTAGTTTAAAACGTTACTGTGTTACATAAACCTAACCTTCAAAATTCAAGTAAATTGGGGGTTTCCCAAAAAGTAACTTTTTTACATTTCATGTACTGGATGAGTACAAGCAGATAATGCTGTGCAGACATTATTAATAAATTTGTTACAGCTGATTATAGTGGTACGATAGCGGCAGTGATCTTCCACAGGTACCATAATATCTCGGTTCTCTTTCAACGTTATGATACTAAAAAAAAGAAAAATCCAGTTAGATACGATTTACAAACAACTAAGAAATTGCAAAATTTGATATTCTATTGGAAAATTATACAATAAAGCTTCTGAAATGTTATTACAGATAAGATATACAAAATATACAAAGAAATTATTGTGTCGAAGAACAAAACCGTTTTACAGATAACGGACAGTAATCCTGTCCGCTATCTGTAAAAAACCGCAGTAATCACATTAATGATATGACAATAATATTCTATATGATAAAAATTTAATATATTATTACTATACATAAATCATGGATACAAAGAAAGGACGTAATTTTGCGTCTGTTTTCTGTTTATGCCCACGTTCATTATCTTTTTCCAAAGGTTCAGGTCTTACAACTGCACTGATGCGGGGAAAAAATTGTACATCAAACTATTTGGGCTTTTGTTTTTTATGTAATCATCGTAAAACACACACACACACACACACACACACACACACACACATATATATATATATATATATATATATATATATATATATATATATATATATATATATATATATATATATATAATCTCAATTAATAACAAATCAAATTACTTCTAAAACTCTAAACTGAAAATAACAATTACTATCAACAGGGTGGTATACTAATGTAGACTTCTAATTCATGCCTTTAAATGGCTATGGTGGAGTTTTTACAATGCGAGAACAGACCGTCTAATTCACGGCCTCGTGGTACCGAAATCAACAGCAGCTTCCCCATTAGTACCTCACGCTTTTTGTTATTCGTGTTACCTTGTTAGCGTAAAAAAGCTAGTTTTAGGTTCAAACCACGAATGTTTTGCCAAATAACGGTATATGGGCTTCGATAATCATCTTTAAGTCGGAATATTTGTGTTTCTTTCTTCGTTGGTTTAACTCACTGCACCACCCTGTAGACTATTTCTAAATCTTTCGATATGAGGTAACGAAAATCCATAATATTTCTTTCCCAGATAATCAGGTATTAACGTGTCACTGCCAAATAATATATTTTGATGGAATGGCTTTGTAGCACACTTGACGGATCAAGGGTACGAATGAGAAGAAAGGATCAGTAAACACTAGCAAAACTGATATTATTTTACATCTTTCCCCAATGCACTTGTAAATGACTATATACCCATCGTTCTTTATAAAGATCAAGCTTAACCAAGGGTGCTTCTTCAAGGGTGCGTATAATCCAATTATTACATTCATGAAAATCTGAACAATACCACGAAATCTAAGAGTGCATGGATATCAAAATGATCTCTACACTATTATTCACCGCTGCTCTTACTTTCATCAAGGAAAAAGTTACTATTGCTACTGTCTTTAATATCAAACTGCTGGCTCCAGCAAAGTATACAGTTTTAAAGTTTATAAAACCTGCAAGGGTCTTTAATGAGTAATTGAAAAGAAAAATGGTTTGTAAAAACACTTTGAAACAAAATATATAGATCTTTTTTTATATTATAAAGAAAGCATACTAAATAATTTCGTTTAGCTTTTTTCTGCTCTGTTCATAATTTTCACGAACACTCAAATAAGCTCTACTTTTCGTAAATCAAATGTGTTAAATTAACTCTTCCAAAGCTTTTGCTTGTAAGGCAAGTTGAATTAGGAGAAGCATTCAACCGCCCACATACGTCAAGTAACTTGAAACGTAGAATACTAAAATATCTAACTGGAATCATCTGAATTTTTGGTGACTTCCTGAAGCACAGAGAAGACAGAGATTTTTTCATCTTGTTTTTTGGGAACTAGAGCAAAAGGTATCCTCTATCAGAATTCCAATCAAAGCAGAGCTTATCATAAGATACTAAACTTTAAAAGCTCTTTAGGAATTGAAGTGAATTTGGTATCAACTTAAAAGATTTTCACCTGAGATTAGAAGACGTGCTTTTTTTATCATTTGTATATAAGGAGGAAGGAAACCATAGGTCAACCCCCTTCAGCATCTACTCAACTGCATTTTAACGACAGATAAAGCCTAACAGAAGTTCAAGCCAAACACTTGTTGTTGTTCAATACAAAAAAGCAGCAGACAAGTGAGGATAACTACCGCTTCATACACCTATTAAATCACAATTATAAATCTTAAATAATCATCAATTTTGGGGTAAAAGTGACCTTTAGACTCCCTGCCCTTCAACACAGGCTGGAAACTAACCTGAAAAAAGTACAATTGAAAAAATTATAGCTCTTGATCAAATACTTGAGTCCTAACAGTTTTTATTATCTTATCTGATAGCAACGAGATGAACACTGCTCAGCAATGGATTAGAATTAAATAGGTAGCATCCAATAAAAACAGAAATGTCGCCACTTCAAAGAGCATTCACAATTACCTCAAGTCTACAATATTCAACAAATCTGTCGCACCGGTTACGATATATAGTAGAAAAATACTAGCATTCCACTGAAAATGTGTTTCAAAATCAATCTATAAAAATCTATGGTTAACAAAGGCAACAGCGATAATATTTCAATTGAGGAGCTATTTAGCTTTACCTAGCAGGCACCAATTATATAAGTCGTCAAACAAACCTCTGAATTCTGCATTGAAAGTTAAACTTTGTGGAGGCGGATATCTTATGTTGATAAGCAATTCGTTTTAAGTGAATAATCGCACATATTCTCCACGCAGAATATCTTACGTTACACAATGCTCTTTGGTTTCTGCTGTTTTAAGAACTGGTTTTGCGAGTTAATAATCAGAAGCTGTTTTGGGGCTCGAGTGATGTGGTTTCAAATCGAACTTTTTCCCATCTTTCACATTTCTTAACCCCTTTCTTCCCAATTCCCAGTGCATTACTTCATATTTCCTTTACGTTTTACTTTTGCTCTCACCATATAATTTACTTACATTTCTGAGCTATCCTGGAATCTAAATATTGATTGAAATAAAAATAACTATTTATTAAATAGTAGAAAAAGGAACCTAGTTACATCTGATACTGGTTAACTAAGAATTAGCTGGTCCGTTTTTTGTCCTTTTTTTAAAACAACGCCATGTTAACGACGGAGTCCAAAATACAAATGGAAAAACTTAGAGCCTATTCTGGAGAACTATTTATTGCCAAGAAGTTTCGGCTTTGATAATCTTCAGTATACTTACAGTTGGTTCTATTGTTGGCAATGGAGGCATGGTCATCTTTCGAAACGGTGAAGGGTTTTGTTCCATGACCCGGTTCATACTTGTAAACTATTGAAGGTAATAACAAGCCGTTAATTTAAGTGTCTCAAAAGCTATGTAGCAACAGACCTGATGGGGTGGATGTATACAGCAATTAATTTAAGTAACCAACAATATTCACCTACTTGACAACAAATTACCTCAGAGATGACCTTTTTTGTCTAATTAATTTCAAATGTACTTTTCTAAACTCAATAGGAATCATCTAGACTAAGAAGCCAAACAATACCAATATCAAACTGAAGATTAGTCAATATGTTGTGTAAATTACATTATCCCTACCTTTTTAGTTGTTTACTTAAAAAAAGTTAACTTAAAAAGGCTACCTTGGGAGATTATATTGCAGTTATAAATAGAATATCTCTCAATAAAAGGTGAAAGATTTGGGAATGGTTTAATTTTTGAAGGTAATAAATGATATGGCACGATGCAGGTCAATATGTACTTCTTTTTTTAAAGGGGCCTCGCGAAAGAAAGCATCAATTGAATCCAAACGGTTTCTTGCAGATTAGCAAGCTTAAATCCATTATAATATGAAGTCTGGGCCGTTGATTTTATTACAATAATACCTCTATTACAAATCAAACAATAACACCTCTTTTATAAACTCTACATATTCCGTTACCTTTTTTCCAGTATTATTCAATGTTATTACCCCCGACTCTTAATGAACCGTTTATTGTTATATCACAATCAAGAAATGGGACAATTTAACAAATTACGAGCCATCTTGCTACAAATGTGTAAATTGCACTATAATAACACTACATTTTCCTATTAAAATTGTTCTGGCACTTTGCTCTTGCTTTTTTCGTAGTTTTTAAAATTAATTGCCATTACGAATTTCGTTTCTACACACTCGGACCTAAACTGGATCATGTCGTAAAATGTGTCCAGAATTTACTGCCAACCAGTCTCGCAGATTTATGTCCAATTTGACGCTGCACTCACCGAAGCTCACACAACTTAAAATGAAGCTATACTATACGACAATCTAAATGTCATTACGCTGCATGCTACTTGTGGACAGTTTGGTACCATAAAGCTCTGCCTAGTGGTTCTTTCTTTTTCCCAACCCAATCCCCCGTCTGAATATTAAACAGAAACTTTAACCCTGCTATAGAAAAAAATGGCAGCCAAAGAGCATCAAATATCCTCATATGGTGTCGTCTCTGAAAATTGATGAATTCAAGAATTTAATGTTACCTTATTGTCGAAAATATTAGTAAAACAAGAAATAAATTGTAAATTAAGCATAATGTGAAAAATATGGCCGTGCTAGCACCAGGAACTGCGGCATTCAGATTAGTTAGAAATATGTCAAAGTATAAGATCAGTTTAATTTCCCAACTAACCTGGAGGGCAGTTTTCTCTTTTCCCCATTCTCGAATATTGTCCAAAAGCTAAAACAAAATGCAAAAATGGTTGAAAATAAGCACATTACTTGAAATAAACATATGAAATACTCTAAGCAGTCTGACATAATTCAAAAAATGTGCTGGACACCCAGGTCCTAGATTGGCAACGATAACAAACATCCACTGCTTCCTTCGGTGCATTGGGAATAGCCTTAAATGTGTTTGGTAATGGTATTAGTATTAATAAATAAGAATACCAAATTTGTAAAAAAGTAAACAAGCGAAAATAAGGTGTATCAATTCAAACCTCCAAGAACCTTATCATATCGAATATTGTCTTTAGACAAGCTTGGCTATTAGTTAAATTAAAAGTCAAGTCTGCTAAGTATATGCGACATTACCTGGGAAATTTAAGCTTTGGTACATGGGGTTTGGACTGTATCCACGATTGCTCTGACCACTGGTGACCTATGCTAAATTACAGGTAGAGATGATTGCAAAGAAGTGCCTTACGCACACCAAAAAGTGACTATTCTTCCAAAATGCTTTAACATCACCGCATTGCATGGAAAGAAAATCATACTACCATTTCCAATAACATCAACTGTTTTGCAAGGGTTGGAGCCAGATAGAATCAAGCTTTTGATTAAGTTCACCTCTGATGTGCTACCATCCCTAATCGTCCTCGTGAGGTGGAATGTGACAGCTGCAGACAACTGTAAGTGGGGCCTATACGTTGACAAAAACATGCTCTGTCGAGCTGTGATTTGCGTCTAAAGGGGGGAAGGAGGAGGAGGAGGAGGAGATACACCTGACGTGATCAGATGCTGGGGGGGAAGGGGGCATCATCCAACCATTGAAGATTAAATATATGAACATATAACGACATATGAAGGGAGGCTCCCACTGAAAGAAGTCCAGGGTGAAGTAAGGAATGATGATGGAAAGACTGCCTGTCTACTGGAGCTGATAGTTTCATAGGAGTCAAAACGTGATGTGAAAGAAAAGTGTTAAGTGAAATTATATGCGGGCTTCTCGGTGCAAAGGAGAAGCAGGGGCGTGCTGCAAATAATAGCCATCTAGTAAATGGAGTAAAAAATATGTGGGCAGAAAGGTGTTACAGCTTTTTAATTGGGGGGGTGAGCTCCACAGCAAACGAAGTAAAACAGATTGGGAAGAACGTGCCGAGGGCTGCAGAAAAAGCATAACTTAGGATGTGGCACAAAAGAGATGATTGCAGTTGATTAAAGAATGCTAGTGTAATAGGTCAGTGAGGAAGAGTTGCTTATTGCACGCAAGCAGATGCTCGGAGTAGCTGGTTACACATTAAAAACGCGTGGTCATCAAATAAAAAAGTATCAGTATTGACGGAGCTCCATCAGGGAGTTTTACCCTCACAGTGACGAAAGTGCTGCCAGAAGGTAACTGGTCGAAACAGAATACCGATTCTCCTCTAATGGCCTGAACCCATGCTGTATCCAAGTGTAGAGCTGCTGACGTGAAAGCATTGGTGAGTGTCACAGTGTCTATTTCGTCTTGGATTAAGGTAGCATATACCTACCTGTGCTTTTTGGTCTCTGTTCCTGGCATTTACAAATATAAATATCTAAGTGAAGCTGAAGACCAGCCGCTTACATTAATCAACTGTCAAAAATATTCTAGCTGACTACCTTCAATAATATTCATCCAAATATTGGCGGGATAAAATTTAGCAGTTAATTCTGTCAGACGACGGCTGAAGTGCATATCCCAAATTGCGTCTCCATATCACTTATGGTTATTTCCAAATTTCCCTCTACAACTCGTTCTATCAATTATCAAAACTATCATGTATCAACTTTCAGGTTTGTTTACTATGTATCTGGTTCATAATACAGATAGTAAGGTGATAAATAATAATTTAATAATAATAATAATAAAATTATAATGAATAATTATCTTAATTCATCCATAATCATCATCATTATTATTATCATTATTATTAACATTATCATTATTATTATCATTATTATTATTATAATCATTATTATAACTATCATATTGATAATAATAACAATCTATGGTCTATCTGTGAGCAAATACTACTTTCACGGATTCTCACAGATGGTCTTAGGTCTGCTTCTACCCTACTTCCTCGTTTTCAGTTGACTTTCATGTCTTTTATTATTGACCATTGTACCAATTGTTTAATTTCTTCGTTTTGTCTGTGTTTGGCAATTACTTACTGCAGATCAATTTATGAAAAACATGATGGATATTGTGAACGTGTCATTAAGAAATTGATTACCTAAAATTATGTCTAACTCGCATACATCCTTTTGCTAACAAAGTTTACATTTAATTAATACTTTGTACGGCTGCATTCACAGGGCTCACGCTTCCAGTAAAACTAAACCAAAAGCAACCCCCTTCATTATTATTCAAAATAGGGTCTAGGTATACCCTTCCAAACACTTTGCATTCCAGCCTTTTCGGGCTATCCAAATACAATTAGGGAAGAAAACAGAAGTTAGTGGCTTTATATGAGAAATCGCCACAGGTTTACTAAACAGAAATAAGCTCTTTAAGGACAGTCAATATATATATATATATATATATATATATATATAAAGCTTTCGATTCGGTTATTCGTATTAAAGTGCTCAATACATAAATGCAGAGCGTAATATAAGATATCTTATATATATATATATATATATATATATATATAATTCACAGTTGCAAGTCTAATCAGATATCAACAGTAAGATTTGATAGCCATTTCACCAAGTTTTCGTTGAGGTTGCATAGTTCATCCATTTCACCAGCAAGTCAAATTGATGGGCAGGTTTCGACGATGTCCTTGGTGGAGACGCCCATGTTGCCACACACGTCAATATCATACAACTGCAAAACTATAGTTGTAGTATTGATAAGTTTTAACAATACTACAATGGCCTAAGTTTTCATCATAGTAAGAATGAATAGGCAAAATATTACAGCTTTTATCTGCATCTATCCTACTTACTTGTTTTTCTAGGGCCATAATGCGACCTTCAGCTCTCTCCAGCTTTTGTAAAAGCCTTAATCTTTCTTGCATTTCTTCGGAGCTGCCTAAAACGAGTTCTTTCACACTAGAAATACTAGTGTTTGCAACCTTGTCAGCCTATATAAAACAAAAATGAATTTTCGAGTAAAGAGCAAGTATGGAAAATAGTAAGTAGGATTTTAATTCTGTTGCTTCTCAATGCATAAATCAAATTTGCAGTGGGAATCATTGTATTATGTTTAGTTTCATGACAACTGCAAGCCTGCTTTTTTTCTAATGTTTGTAGGCGCCATAGACGGCCAACAAAAATATGACCAGGAGGATTCAATTAAAATTAACGCTCACATAAAAAATACCTTAAAAATCAAGCACAACTTGCTTCTGCAATGATTCACTAGAAAATAACATTTTATAGCCATAGTCATCCAGAAGGCAAATGTCAAAATAAAAATACATTTTGAAGTTTAAGACCAGTTGGTGCATTCCCAACGGAATATCAGCACCTTTTAATTTGTTAATGCAGTAATGATTCTATTCACGACAGAATTTGTGATACCTGACTGAACGCAATAGGATACTGTTTTCTTAAAACTAGAATCTTGTCAAGATAGTGGCCGTTTGGTCAAAGCAACGTTATGGTAGTTATTTCTTACGGAAGTAGCACTATTGTCAATAATATAATGAAAGTGGTATTCATGACATAATGAGTAATAGAATATATTTCAATGCATTAGCATCATTAGCAGCAATCAATAATTATTTGGAAATATTGTTTACTCCTGTGAATAGAAGAAAAGTAACAATGTAGTAAATAAATCAATCATCAGAAATTACAGGTCAACGACAGTTTGTGACCAATCAGCTTGGTCACAACAATATAGTAAGTTTTCGGCTTTTGGACTCTTTTTTCAAGTTAATTTTATTATTTCTAACAATCACGCCACCGGGTAGCTTTCTGAGGAAATCATTCTTTGTATATAGTTTTCATAGACAAATGATTGCCATGCTACAAGTTTAACTAGGTGCCTTGTTTTATGAAAATAAAAAATGTAATTAAACTTTATCTCCAGCAGCAAACAAAAAAGTGTATTTTTTACGTATTACCTACCGTCATTGCTTACTGCATTCAAAAAGATTCATTCAACCATACAAGTCGTAAAGCTACTGATTTTATATAATTGTGATAGAAAAGCGGGCCAGAAATTCAGGAAAGAGAGTTGACCCCAGACTTTAAAACACTCAAGCCATATCACGAAGCAATGCACTTAGAAGCCAGAAAGTGCCACAATCTAACCCTCGAGAGACAACAACTGCATCAGCATGAAGAAGTTGAGAGAAAGTTGGTACCTGCGAGAAAAGCTCATTAGAGCACTTTCCATATTACCTGTAGAAAGGCCTAATGCAAGCGACCATTCGTCGACGAGACAAAGATTGAAGAGTAACAGCACGATTTGGGCCTCTAAAATTACAAACACGTCTCTGCACGTGATCAAGAACATTAAAATGAAACAATGGTGCATCTGTCCAGATGTGAGAACAGTATTCCAAGCAAGGACGATTGGCAGGTTTATGGAGATACGAAGTAGCCTCAGGCGTAAGGTACCCTCCAGCGGGATACAAAGAACAAATTTTTCTAGAAAACAGACTTAGTAATAGAATGAAAATAGGAAGCCCAAGAAAGCTCTGGAGAAAATGACAAACCACGCATCCCGATTGATTAGCATTTCTCAAGGGGAAAACAAACCTCCCGAAGGTTAACATCTGAATGACAGTCCATAAAATTGGAAAAAAACAGCTACTTTCTCCTTCATTCCCTGACAGCCTAAAGTTCGGAATTAAATTTTCCGCCAGTTTGCCTTGTGGCCAATGCCAGAATTTCAAGGTAGTGTCATCAGCATAGTTGTTGACGAACTGCAGAAAGTTCCCAGGAAAATCATCAATGAAGGACCAAAAGTTAAACCAAGAATAGCGCGCCAGTAATTAATGGAATGCTCAACAGACGCTACTCTATTGTGCCACAGGAATTCATAATCTGAGAGAAAAGACTGAATTGTTCAAAAGACTAATCACCAAAACCATAAGCAGAAAGCTTACGAAGCAAGCCAACATTCGAAACCTTAAGAAATGCCTTAGAAATTTTCCAACTGCAGCGCTTTCTTCACCAGTTATTAGTAAACCTATGGACACGTTCTATGATTACTTCCAAAAGGCCAGTAAGTGGAGTGCAATCCTTTAAATCCGTATTGAATATCAACAAAGAGAACCAGGCTTTGCAAGGATTCCACTGGTGTATTGTTGATAAGTCATTCAAAGATCTTACTAGAGAAAGAAAGGAGAAAGAAATTTCGGTATTTGCCAGAATCATATGGATTACCTGCATTATTGACGAGAAGGGCAGCATTAGAAACGTTCCTGCATGGTGTAAAACAGGAAAAGATTAAATATTTGGGCAGCAAAGAAGATAGCTCAGGACTACACTCTTTCATAACAACTGCCGGGATCCAGTCTATACCAAAAGCTTTAGATAGAGCTTTAGATAGAGCTTTAGATAGACCTAGCTATGAATAATCTTAGCAACCAAGGTTGGAAAAAGTAAGAAAGTTACGGAGTTCGATTATCGCCAAAGTCAACACTTTACACATCATCTGCATTAAAAGACTGGTACAGATAACATGACTTTTTAATGTCTAAGCGTCATTTTTAATAATTTTTTTTTGTGAAGAAGGGCATAAGATGAACAACCGTCCAAATATACCTGTAAAAACTGCCTGACGATAGTGAAACGAGAATTAAAACTTCTTTCACTAAAATAAGCTATGAAATTTTTATGAGTGCAACAGGAAAGAATTATGTCCAAAAATGGGCAGAAATAGTAAGAAATAGTAAATGAACAGTGTTTAACACAATAGTATTCAGTAATATGATATACTGGCTACGACAAAATGCTACGTTGCTAACGATTAGAAAGTTAGTGTTTAACACATCTTTCGAAAAACCTTCCCCTAAAACAATGCCGAAATAATTTTAGATTTTAAAGTATTGCTCTAATATATTATTAGTGCAGAATAAACTTCATGAATTTCGTATTCTGTAATTGGTGAAGGATGGTCTAAAACATTAGAGTTATAACGCCTTGTGAAGCCCCATAAATTGAAAACGTCAACAGCGGAATTTCTGCGAACCGACTGAATAACTGAATGATTCAAGGGTATTTGTGATGCAAGATACTCATCAGAAATTATAGTAACTGTGGCTTTGGGGTAAATAACATAGTGTACAGCAATTGGGCTCAAAGGATTCTTTAAATATGACTCACCATTTTGTTATCACTTTGAAACACACGTGAAGCTTCCGTTACAGCAAGGTCTCTGAATCGTACTTTCGTATCTCCTAAGTATAAAAGGAAATTCATTTCGTGAAGCGAACAATGAAATACCTCATCAGTTAACAATTCTTGAAAAATTACCATTATTACTATTATTATTATTATTATCGAGTGGTTACACACCATCTAGTGATGGATGGGTGAAAAACCCACATTCAGCGCCCAACAACAAGCCAGGAAAGTTGAATGCAGGCACATGTACTGTAGCCACAAGAGTGAGATAAAATTATTATTATTATTATTATTATTATTATTACTATTATTATTGTTGCTGTTGCTGTTGTTGTTGATTTGCTATTCACCCACTTACAAATTCTGGTCATAAAACTGACAATCCCCATGGTAGAAAGTCAGGTGCCTGAGGGTCTAATGACAAAACTAAAGCCAATAACAATTTCTTTTAAACACCTCATTTTGATATTTTTAACAATAAAACACAGTGTTAAAGCTCTCAGTAACTGGTAACTTACATTAGCTAGCTCCATTACAAAAAGTAAATACTCCAAATAACAATAAAGCTTTCTATTAATTATATGGCAAAAAAAATTATAGTTCAGGATTGCTCCATGCCTTGTTACAACAACAGAGAATCAAGTATGTACAAAGAATGACGGTGGCGGCAGTTGTATGATGAGATAGCGCTGGTTCGTTACATTCATAACCAGGAGGCATTTTCACAAGAAAGTCACAAGGATGACCAAAGATTCCAGAAACTGACAAAAAGATTTCAAAATGTGACATTTTCTGGCAGGTGGTGGTAAGCATGGGCTACAGAAATACGATTATCATGAATCTCCTGGTGAAAAGCCAATGAGATCAAGAAATAACATAAACAGAGTGCGTTGTTTAGTGCAAATGACATTGGTGGTTTGTTGACAAGACATTGGGGTATATTGAATGTGAAAGTGGGTTCATTTAAAGTGGGAATCTAGTAAGAAATTGAAATGCATCTGTGGGAAGATGAGTGAAAATGATTTTATAAGTTGTTTTATCCACTTACTTCTAGTGAAGAAAGGGACAAAGATGTATCATTACTGAGGATAGTCTTGACAAAGGCCCAAAAGTTTTTATGAAGACATTCTTTGTAGTTAATTGTGCCATTAGTAGTGGTCGACAAGACCGGTACCTTAGGCAGTTTATTTCTGATTTGGCTATGACACAATACTGATTCCTTCAGCGGGGCTATTTTTCAATATTAATGACTTAAGTTTTAAGTTCAATTCCTTAACCGTGCTTTGTCCATAAATGACTCATTTTCTTTCAAAATTGACCATCACTTTCTTTCGGAATCGTTCCATGCTTAATTTAAAAGTAGTCATAAATAATATATAACATCTGGTCCCCTGTGGTTTTGACAGAGTCGTGATCAATGAGGAGTAAATCAAAGAAAATAAAAGGTGCTTTAATAAACTCGTTAGCATGACTATCAAAATCAGTTTTTGTTTGTCGAATTTCTTCTTTTCTTTTGGTATACTCTAAATCTTAATAAATGAAGAGCATTTTCCTATTCAACTCAGTGTTCATATTGACCCTTTGTTCATTACAGGCCGGTTGCTTGCAAGCTACGCTTTTTGCATTGCCAAGCATGGTGTCTAAGTTTACAAAGTTAATCCCACAAAAAGCACAGAGGAGAAGATGGAAAATTAACCAAAGAACAACTAAATCATATATAGCCAAATCAATTTTCACTTCATAACAAATCAAATGATCCTAAATATGTAACTTTAAAAACAGAAACGGGAATGACTTGGAAAAATTAACCCTGGCCGTGTACAGAGCACGTCTTTCCCCCATTGATTAACGATAAAAAATAACATATAAATATAAAATAAATAGTAACAGTAACAATAATAATACTAATGGTATTATTATTATTATTATATTATTATTATTATTATTATTATTATTATTATTATTAGTAGTAGTAGTAGTAGTAGTAGTAGTAGTAGTAGTAGTAGTAGTATTCTATCCAAGTGGAACCCCAGTGTATCTTCTTCTTTCTCTTCCTGGTTTGAGCCAGAAACCCTTCTTCATGTTGTCGCCGGCTGCAAAACGTACCTTCAGGACGGTCGTTATACTTGACGACACAACTCTTCATTACAGTTTTTAGCATGACCTCTCAAATCTCTTGAAGGCTGTATAATATACGCTGATATCTGTGGATTCTTATAGCCATGCATTATAATTGGAGATGCCTTCCTCTTACGTACTTCACAAAAACAGTTATATATACTTAAATTGACGGTGGTGTATGAAACAAACCTGGATAAAAATGCTGCTCGCAAATATGAAAATTATCGTTTTTGATTCCTTATTTACATTCCAGCTCTTCGAAAGTTAGCTTCGTAAATCTTAGGCTCTTTGGGTATATTCTGCCAATCTTGTATTACTTTCAGTGAAATGTGCAACGCTTTGAACACCGACAACAAACATGAGTGCTTTCTTTCCACCAAACTTTTCAAAATAATCATTCGCATTATATATTACATATTCTGTCGTAGAAATCAACCATGGACAAAACCTGAACTATTGTCGTTAATAATTTTGTTAGTAAAATACTTATTTTTGTTAAATAGCCAAGCCAATGCAAACTACCTTGATTAGTGAGATTTATAATTGTATGTGTTTGGATGAAAAAATTAAGTTCCCATTATTATCTGAGTTCATTTCACACCAAAAATTTTTGGTGGAATTTTCTTGAAGTTCCGGTGGCGAGAAGCTTCCTTAGAGCTCAAAGACTTTCCATATGATCCTGGCTGTGTTCAACAACGCGGTGGTCTGCAAGGTTTCAATCTTCATTTCAATTTAGTTTAATCTATTTTTCAATGACTTTAGACCTGTTCCCAAAGTCCCAATAATTATTGGAATAACATTTACTTTCTCATCCCATAGAACTTTTAGTTCCCTTGCCAAATCTTGATATTTCTCTTTTTTGGTGCAATCACAAGTGATATGCATTACCGTTTCTTCTTTTTGTCCACACATACGACAGAGACTATTTTCCTGGGTATTATCTACTGTTGCCTTGATGTAATTTGTCCGAATACATTGATCTTGTGCAGCGATAATGAGTGATTCAGTTTCTCGTCTTAATGTTCCACTTCTGAGGCATGCTCATGAGATATCATCTGTTATATCCTTCGTTTGCCTTATGAACTGTTCATGTATTGCTTTTCCTTTCTAAGTTTCCTTTCTTTCTGCGGCCCTGTGTCTTTTAAGGGTATCAGCTGATTCCTCAGATTTTTCATACTAGTCTTTTGCTGCTCCTGTTAGTCTTCTATTACTTTTCTCAATAAGTTCTTAAAAAACGAGCACTGAATTTTCAAGATACTCTTCGATGGAAATGAGTCCTCTTCCGCTATCCTTTCTTCCTACATAGAGTCTGTCAACATTCTTTGGATGGAGAGCTTTGTGCATCGTTTTATGGTTCTCCTGTCCATTGCTTTTAGCTCATGTACTGTCCAATCCAGGAAGGGAGCAGGATATCTCATTAGTGATATCGCCCAGGTGTTAATCCTTTTTATCAAGTTCCTGCTGGCTTTCAGTACTTTCCTTACTCGGCGAAGATAATCTTTACTGATTTTCTCCTTCATCTTATTTGTCATAATTGTATCACTCTCTAAGACTCCTAGATATTTGTATCCTTTTGCAGCATTTGATGCCTTAATGATATTTTCATACAGCTGTTCCATTTGAATTTGACATTTTTCCTCTTTTCATTATCGCTACTACGCATTTCTAAATTTCAAATTCCATGCCAATATTGTCAATATCTGAGCTGAATACACTGACTGTTAGAATCGATGTATCAAAGCCTGCTTCTTCCTTTGCAAAAATCTTTAAAGCATCCACGAAGAGCAAATGGTTGATTTTATCCTTTGTTCTAGAAAAGTTATAACCATTCTTGTACTTTCTAAAGATCAAAGTGGCAACGCCATGACAAACAGAAATGGAGAGGAGGAATTTCCCTGAAAAATTCTGTTACACCTGCATGATCTCTTTTCAAAAAGACAGTTTCACCTTCTAAGACTTCATCACATTTTTACTAGGCATTACACATTACCAGCAACTTAAAACATGTGTAGGCATTTCAAGACTCAAGAGTGAGGCATCATATTAAATGCTTTGCGGTAAGCAATCCAACCAATAGCAATATTCGTCCGCTTCGTCTTTACTTCTTCCCAAAATCTTTTTATCTATAAACAGCAGATCATTTGTATCTCTACATCCTTTTCGGCACCCTTTTTGTTCCTCCGGACAATTTTCTTTCTTCCAATGATGTGTATACCTCTTCTGGGATTATACCCGTCAATATTTCCACATCAAAGGGAGACAAGTTATCCGGCGGTAGTTGCTAGCAATATGTCCTTTGGTGACGTCCTTCTCTTAAATTCTTTAACCATTTTGTGTCTCTTGGATGTTCTTTTGGGTTATCCCAGATATCACTCGAAAACTTTTTTGCCTCTTCTGCATTCGCTTTTTCCCCCTCTTTGTCACTCATTTGTCCATTTACTTTTTGATAAAATCGCCCTTCATTCTTTTGAAAGGTAGGATTTTGATTGTATTGATTGATCCTATCCTATTCGTTATCTTTTCAGTTTGCCTCTTTGGTTATAATTCATTGCCTGATTTCCTCCAATACAGTCGTCTTCCCCTTTTCGTTCATTCTATGTTTTCGTTTCAATCTATCAACGTGCTTACGTTTTACAGTTTCATTTCCATTCAATGTTTTCATTCTCCTTTTATCCTGACTCAGGTTTCTGATTTGTTACTCTAATCGATGCTCCCAACCGGGTTTTTATTTCTTGGTTTTTGCCTTAAACATGTTGAGCTTTTCTCCAACAAATACAGGACAAGCATAAATCAAAGCATTCATTTTGGTTATGTCATCTATTTTCATCTGTTATAAAAGTTTCCTGACTTTTTGACTTCCAAATTCAGTTTGTTTTATCAACCCCTCGCATTGATGGTGCGCTTTTTCTATCCTCCTTTAGAATCTCATCTAGCCTGTTCATTTGCTCTTTATCTTCGTCAGTTAAACTTTTCAGACGCTGTTCAGTTACAACGAACATCCTCTTTTCCCTCCAAAGACATAAGATATTTTTCCTGTACCCTCTGCAGTTTGGTACACTTCTGTAATTACACTCCAACACAAACATATTTTCTTCTCTCGACCACTTCTTCCTTATTCCTGTTCTGGCAGTAGCTTGGTGACGACTGGGCCTGTGCTTCTCTTCCACAGGACACCTGCCGTGCAAGAGAACCTTCACTATTTTAACCCTCATCCTCGAGTGGCTTTTAGCCCTGATATGTGATGATTCACTAGTACATAAAAAAATCAAAAAATTGCTGGTTCCAGTCTCATTAACGCGGTTATTTGCTTCTTCTTCTTTCACGTGTCAAGCCTGCTGCAAGCATCGACGATCATGGTTTTGCAGTCCTTTCTGCTAACAGTTAACTGGATGAAGGAATTCTTGGATCAATTACTACCTGTTGCAAACCTGTTCAGGCTCTCTAGAAATGCTGCTCTTTGTCTTCATAGGTATAAGAGAATAGAATTTTAGGTTGCACTACCACCACTGCTTTTTTTTCGAGACACCTCTAGGGGAATGTCAACCAAAATTAAAGAGCCCTCCAACTCACAAGACAGACTTAGCCCCGCCGGACGTCAAACCGATATTTCATGGTCTCAATGAGGGAGGAAACAGGTACAACCCTTTGCGCAAGTGTGACCCCTGGACGTAGTTGTGTCAAAGGGTAACCTCATTCACCCACGTCGAAACTCCACAACCGGATGCAGTTTAATGTCAATACCAAGGACAAATTATTATTATTACTATTATTATTATTATTATTATTATTAATTATACGACCGGATGCACGAGTGGTTAGACTCCTGCTAATTTCTGCTCCGTTAACTGAAATACCTTTCTTCATTCCACAGTGCATGCAATCTCTTTCTGTAACCTACACGATCTGGGCTACTTTTATAAAAACATTTCACAACGGTCCTATTTAACTCTTTTGTCCTGGTATTTTTATTGTGACACCATCACTAGGGAGGTTGCCAACCAAGGCTAAAGAGCCCCCCTACCCATGAGGCAGACTTAATCCCGCCGGATGCCAATCCGGTACTTTAAAGTCTTGGGGTGGGCTGACAGGTGCTAAGCCTTGCCCAAGGGTGACCAGGAGGTAGTTGTGACAAAGGGTAATCTCATTCGCCCACGTCGAAACTCCACAACCGGATGCAGTTTAATGTCAATACCAAGGACAAATTATTATTATTACTATTATTATCTTCAATTTGCAACTAATGCACTGGCTGATCTTAAGCCGTTCTGTGTGCGAGAGAGCCGGTTACAACCAGTAACCAAAGGTCTCTCGTCATAGTCTTTCCCTCTCAGTGCTCTAATACCTTTCGCAGAATCCTAGCTGTTCCTAATAGTGTTGTTTTCTGGACGTCGGCAATGTTGATCTCAATCCCAATTTTTTCCATGTATTTGGTTAAATTTTTCGTCACACTCCCAAGAACCCCCAAGACAACAGGTACAACGCTAACTTTTTTCAGATTCCAAAGTCTTTGGATTTCTCTTTTAATTTCCTGATACTTGTCAATCTTTTCCTGTTCCTTTTCACTTATCCTGGTGTCTCCGGGGATGGCAACATCGATGACGATCGCAGATTTGTCAACTTTATCAATAATTACGAGGTCTGGTCGTCGTGCCTCGATGACATTGTCACACTGGATGTTCATGTCCCATAATAGTTTGTGGCTCCCATTCTCTAATACTGTTTGAGGTTTATGCTCATACCATTTCTCGGCTCTTTCAAGATTCAGTTTTCCACACAGCTTCCAATGGACAATTTTAGCGACGTTGTCATGTCGTCTTTTGTACTCTTTCTGAGCAAGCTTTTTACACTCGCTCAGGATGTGGTTTACTGTTTCTCCCTTTTCTCCACACAATCTACAATTAGGCGAATCAGTGGTTTTGTCAATGTTATACTTAACATAATTTGTCCGTATTGCTT
>RDPX01000191.1:404774-450236 GCA_003991215.1 Morbakka virulenta | reverse complement strand
TTGCAGTTGGGGCCTGTTTAGGTTTCCCAGTTTAGGTGACCCATTCTGCTTAAAACGGTCTCCGTAGCGAGGCTTCACCCAAGACCTTAGGACTAAGTAACAAAGTAAGAACTCGGTACTCAGCCCTTCAGAACAAGAGATCCACGCTCACGACACCTAGATATGATGCTCCCCCACTACTCCCGCCCGTTAAACAGAAATGCATGATGTGTCAGCCCTTATTATTATTATTATTATTATTATTATTATTATTATTATTATTATTGTTGTTGTTGTTACTATAGGTCATTTTTACGACAGCCTGCACGAGTGGTTAGACTCGTCAGGAATTTCTACCCAGGCACCCGTCGATGTCCCGCGGCAATGAAAACCAAGGGTCACGAGGTGATACTTCTTCTTAGGATATTGGTAGTTTCAAAGGCCACAGACGTCACTAAACCATCCAAAACACCAGGAAAATCCAGTTTCTTCAGTGATTCTATTAATCTACTGGATGCCCTACTTAAACTGTCCACAACAACTGGCACAGTGGTGGAACTAACTCCGTGCAACATTCGTACCTGATGCGCCAACGAGGAATAGTTGTTCACTTTCTCCATCTCCTTGTCATACATGTTGATACCAGATAAGTACTGCGAGGTAAATGATGTACGACCCGCTTTCTGACATGATTGATAATAGGGTCAGCACGAGTGCAGTCCATTTGTTACATTGCCCCAACCGGTCTGTCCCACCATATTTCAATGTTCCCATTCCCAATTTTTTTTACTTTATTCGGCAACTCCTTATACCATTTTTCTGCACAACTCATTCACGATCAGAACGGTTATTCTTTTTACTTCCGTTATCCACTCCTCTTTCTTTCCTTTCATTTCAAATTCTTTTACAGTTCCAGGATCTTGCACCGGAAATCTTACCAATGCAAGAAGCCATTCATTAGCTTTTGAAAGTAATATTGTACCCCGAGCAATGCTAAACCAACGCTGTCCTCTGTGAATAACAGTATGCTTTCTCCCTCTTTTCGAGGAAAATATAGCCTTGTAACACTACCTTCTTCTTTTCCTTCGGTCTTCTTCCAACTTAAGTTGGGTGGGCCGCTCGGCATTTCTTTTTCCACATGCTCCTATTGCTTGCATCGTCCTCTTTAGCGCCCACTGTTTTCATATCAATCTACACTGTCTGTCCATCTCAACGTCTGGCGCCCATTTCTTCTTTTTCCAACTACCTGCTGATGGTATACTTGCTTCACAATAATTCCCTCCTCTCTCCTCATTAGATGCCCAAACCAACGGAGCCCAAGCCAGCCTCTAGCCTTTCTCCCCACTTCGACTACTTTGGCGTGCCTTCTCAAATCTACACTTGTTCTGTGCTCCCACAGAGATCATCATCCTTATCTCTGTGGCTTCCAGCTTCCTCTCTTGTGCTTTCTTCATTGGGGGAGTTTCACCTCCACGGCCCATCAACAATATCCCTTGGTTATAATGCTCGTGACTTTTTTATAACTTTACGTGTGTCCCAGTTCATTTCTTGCTATGCTTGTTTCATTAAGTTTGGACGTCAAGATCTTTTTCAGTCTGGGCTTATATTATTACAATCATCTCTCAAGGAGACAGTTAAAGACACAATTGGGTACGTTAAAAGAACAAAACATTCACCAAAATGACAAAGTGATTCGCTTTTTTAAAAAAGCGAATTTTAAAAAATTCTAAGAACAAAGTACATAAATAAGAAAGTACTTTGATTGACGATTTGGAAAATAACCTTGAGAGCGAAATTAAGAAATAGTTTTAGAACTACCACAAAAACAATCTCGAAAAACGTGCTATTATTACTTCAAAGATAGCTTAAAGAAATGAAAAAAAGCAGAGTGAATTCCCTTCGTAGGTGAGTCAATTAAAAGCATCTATGCAGGTGTTTAATTGTTATACTTCCGTAAATCAAGAAGTAAACAATATAATAAAAGAAAAAAAGAGCAAGTGAATCACCAAGTCCTCACGATCAGAAGAGTGTAATTATGCTAAAAAGATGTCAGTACCTACGAACAGCGGTTCATCGAATAATACCTTTTCGTTGGAAAAGTAAAATCTTTCCAAAGAGTAACTCCCACAATTAAAAATTCACAAACAAGAAAGCAACAAAGAGTCTTGTAACTTTAGGCTTGTGGGTACCAGTGAGGATTATGTCTTTGACAGACAGCGGTGAAATCATCTCATAAGCCGTGAAACCCCGCAAGGGAACAGAAGTCGATACAAGGAGAAAGTAAGTCAAGTTAGTGCTCAAGCAAGGGTTGGAAATAATAAGAGTTGAACTGTTTCGATACGAATATGAAAAAATCCAACGAACAGAAGCATGAAAAATACGAATACTTACAAAGGAATTGTAAAATAGAATACATAAAATTTATAAAAATATTTACTGACCCGGCGTCACTCGAATTTAAAATAAAAATTATTATTCCTCTGAAGGAAACGTTGAAGTTAAAAAATGTAAATACTAAAAGAAAATTTACGAAACTGCAATACGTTCAATTTACTACGTATATACATAGAGAAATAAAGTATGGAGGGGCGTTGAAATTTGAAAATTTTATTAGTGTGTTTGTCAAAGTTTGTTTACATTTGGGTCGTAATGACTTCAATTCTGATTTCATTAGTTAAACCAATACAAATTTTAATCTTTGTTTCGACTTTTCAGCTTGCAGACCTGAAGGTTTTTTTAACTTAGTAAACAAATGTAAACGGAAGTTTAAAAAAATTATAATAAACGGTACACACAAACATGTATGCTGATGTAAAAAAACAAAACATATTGGGGTCTTTGTTCTTAGTATTGGATTACAACTTGTTCTTTGAGATATCAAGAGCCTTTTCTTACGTTCTCTTAACCAACCACGATTTATTATGTTAATTTCTTTTGTCATATTGACCTAGTTAGATTCACTGCCTTTGCTGTTTTAGCAAAACAGGTTGGGAGGATATAAAAAAGGGCAGGGGTTGCCAGGAAACATTCCCCCCTAAAGAACACAATAGTATACTCCGAGACCAAAACCGTGTAATACCCATCCCAACCGGTGATAAAGAATATCAATTTTTGGAGAATCTTAGCTGCTGTACANTTGGCGTGCCTTCTCAAATCTACACTTGTTCTGTGCTCCCACAGAGATCATCATCCTTATCTCTGTGGCTTCCAGCTTCCTCTCTTGTGCTTTCTTCATTGGGGGAGTTTCACCTCCACGGCCCATCAACAATATCCCTTGGTTATAATGCCCGTGACTTTTTTATAACTTTACGTGTGTCCCAGTTCATTTCTTGCTATGCTTGTTTCATTAAGTTTGGACGTCAAGATCTTTTTCAGTCTGGGCTTATATTATTACAATCATCTCTCAAGGAGACAGTTAAAGACACAATTGGGTACGTTAAAAGAACAAAACATTCACCAAAATGACAAAGTGATTCGCTTTTTTAAAAAAGCGAATTTTAAAAAATTCTAAGAACAAAGTACATAAATAAGAAAGTACTTTGATTGACGATTTGGAAAATAACCTTGAGAGCGAAATTAAGAAATAGTTTTAGAACTACCACAAAAACAATCTCGAAAAACGTGCTATTATTACTTCAAAGATAGCTTAAAGAAATGAAAAAAAGCAGAGTGAATTCCCTTCGTAGGTGAGTCAATTAAAAGCATCTATGCAGGTGTTTAATTGTTATACTTCCGTAAATCAAGAAGTAAACAATATAATAAAAGAAAAAAAGAGCAAGTGAATCACCAAGTCCTCACGATCAGAAGAGTGTAATTATGCTAAAAAGATGTCAGTACCTACGAACAGCGGTTCATCGAATAATACCTTTTCGTTGGAAAAGTAAAATCTTTCCAAAGAGTAACTCCCACAATTAAAAATTCACAAACAAGAAAGCAACAAAGAGTCTTGTAACTTTAGGCTTGTGGGTACCAGTGAGGATTATGTCTTTGACAGACAGCGGTGAAATCATCTCATAAGCCGTGAAACCCCGCAAGGGAACAGAAGTCGATACAAGGAGAAAGTAAGTCAAGTTAGTGCTCAAGCAAGGGTTGGAAATAATAAGAGTTGAACTGTTTCGATACGAATATGAAAAAATCCAACGAACAGAAGCATGAAAAATACGAATACTTACAAAGGAATTGTAAAATAGAATACATAAAATTTATAAAAATATTTACTGACCCGGCGTCACTCGAATTTAAAATAAAAATTATTATTCCTCTGAAGGAAACGTTGAAGTTAAAAAATGTAAATACTAAAAGAAAATTTACGAAACTGCAATACGTTCAATTTACTACGTATATACATAGAGAAATAAAGTATGGAGGGGCGTTGAAATTTGAAAATTTTATTAGTGTGTTTGTCAAAGTTTGTTTACATTTGGGTCGTAATGACTTCAATTCTGATTTCATTAGTTAAACCAATACAAATTTTAATCTTTGTTTCGACTTTTCAGCTTGCAGACCTGAAGGTTTTTTTAACTTAGTAAACAAATGTAAACGGAAGTTTAAAAAAATTATAATAAACGGTACACACAAACATGTATGCTGATGTAAAAAAACAAAACATATTGGGGTCTTTGTTCTTAGTATTGGATTACAACTTGTTCTTTGAGATATCAAGAGCCTTTTCTTACGTTCTCTTAACCAACCACGATTTATTATGTTAATTTCTTTTGTCATATTGACCTAGTTAGATTCACTGCCTTTGCTGTTTTAGCAAAACAGGTTGGGAGGATATAAAAAAGGGCAGGGGTTGCCAGGAAACATTCCCCCCTAAAGAACACAATAGTATACTCCGAGACCAAAACCGTGTAATACCCATCCCAACCGGTGATAAAGAATATCAATTTTTGGAGAATCTTAGCTGCTGTACATGTAAATATGGTCACAAAGCTCATCAAAATAGGTCACAAAGTCTTTGTACCTGTCTTGAGTACTGTGCCATTTTTACCTCCAGATGAAGTTTGGAGACGTTTTTCAAGCTCTTCTATAATCTAGAACGTAGATATTAGATAAAATGTAGTAAAATAGAATTTCAAAAATGTGAATAAAAATCTAGGTAAAAACAATTACTAAAATAAATAAATAAATATTACCAAATGAAGTACTGTGTCAGGGTATTTTGCTCGCTCTCGCGAGTTTTCGAGGATAAGCTTGTGAAACTGGTATACGGGAATTAATGTGGTAGCATCAGGCAAAAATGGTCAGCAAAGCAAAAAAATGACATACTTCAAAATTACAAAAAATTAAAGTGTTTTGTCCCAATCGATGGAAGTAATCAAAATGTCCGCAAAATTCAGAAGCGTTTCCTAAAACTGAAAAAAGGAAACAAGATACCATCGGACGTTTATGCAAAAATTAGACCGTTCGGATTTCAGTAGCGTAAAATGTATGGCGTACCCAAAATTCACAAAGATGGCGTTCCTGTCAGTCCTGTTTTATCAATGATTGTCTCTTCAATCGGTGCTAGAAAAACACTCCTGTTTTTGTGTTAAGGACTGAATTTGCTAGTGTAATTCAAAAGTACTCAGGAAATTCTGTGCTGCTTTCCTTTGATACCCAAAGCCCACTTATTAGCGTTGCTCTGCACGTGGTCATTAAAATTTTGTTTTAAAACACTGTAAGATGAAAGCAATGAGTTACCGCCTATACCAGCACATGTTTTTGTAGAATTGATGAATTTCGCGACCAAATCAGTCATTTTTAGTTTTCGAAGTGTTATTTACCATCTAATTGATGGTGCATACATGGGCACACCAACAGATCTGACTTCGGCTAATATTTTTTAGGCTACTATGAAAAACAATGATTTGAGTCTGCACAAAAAGTAGGTATTATGTATTATAGATTCTTCCATGACACTTTTTCTGTATTCAAAAATGAAAAGATAATACTTAGTTGATTGATTAACGTTAACAGTATTCATATATTCTTGATGTTTACTGTTGATAAAAAAGAACAGGATAGCTTTTTACCACTTTTAGATGTGTTGGTGGAAAACACAACCCTTACCTGTTATAAAACCAGTGTGTTTCAAAAGCCAATTTTCTCTAAACAATACATATGGTGGGGCTCATTTAGTTCAACACAGTTTAATATTCTACTTATAAAAACTTAATTTCGTACTGTCGTAATTTCCTCTCTAGGCAATGTGTCAGGTAAAAGAGGTAAAGTTAAGCAGATTCTATTGACTAATGGTTACCTTTAAGATGTGTTGTACAAAGTTACTCGGTATAATTTTCTAGATTCATTTTAAACATGACCCCCCCCCCAAGTGCCTGTATACCCAAAATAACCTGGATAGCCCTGGTGTTCACTAAATTCAAAAATAAAATTTACAGGGCAGTTTTTGAATGCTATTGCGCTAATGCACCCAAAGTGATTTTCACTTTGCGAAACAAGCTGCTTCCTTCATCCACAAAGGATATTTTGCCTTCCACAAACTTAGGTATAGTTGTTTATGAGTTTGAGTCCCAGTGTGATGCCAGGTACATAGGCTGGGCGTCCTTAAGGTTGATAGATAAAGTAAAACAACATGTGTATGGTGTTTACAGTGAAAAACTGAGAAGTTGGTCGTGTTCTGTCAAAAAGACAGTGTACCACTGTACACAAAATTGTTAATTATAATTAAATTATAGTACAGCATTTACTGCTGAACCGTAAATGTAGTAAAAATTTCAATCTAGCACAGTTCAAAATAGGCCTAGAAAGGCCTGGCTTCCTTTCAGGATTATTGGAGGCAATCCAAAACCAATTATCATCGCCTCCTCTTTGTAAACAAAAAAAATTGAGTATGGTTTTTAAATATTATAAACAGCCAGTCACAAAAAGTGGCGGCCTTTCTTGATCCTCTGTTTCCGTATCGATAAAAACTCACTTTTCTTATGTTTTTCTCTTGGCCCAGTGGAGTACCGGCGAAAAGGTTTCGGCCATAATGAACATCATTTTAACTGCGATATTCAAGTTTTGTACCAAAAGTCGTCTACTGTACTTTTATTGCCAAATTTCTCTTGTGTCCTGCTCTTTTGTTATTAAACAGGGTCATATACAATTAACACCCACTAATATAGCATAATATAATTATAATTTTGTATTATAACATGAAGTATCACGGTATAACATAATGCGTAGAGACTTGTAGTGACTGATTTTCATATTTACCTCCAAAGAATCAAGGGAAAATTTAGTTTTGTCAACGGATATTGAATTTTCTAATACATGTTTTACTGTTGTTATTGTGAAAAAATATTTTGACTATACTTTCACTTTCGCCTCCGGAAAAGAAGATATTACATCTATATCTGTAGAAACTTTATTGTTTAAACTGGCTACTTGTAACAAATTTTCAATGTCTTACTTATATCCCAGCGATTACTATCTCTGCGACGTTACACCTGAATAATGTAGACTATCTTTTGAAAAGTTTGCCACAGATAAGGCCAAGCGCATGTCAGTTACAAAGAAGTTCGGTTTCATCTGGCTAGATTAAAAGAAATTAAAGACAGTCGCAAAGGGTTACATGCGATTTTGACTATCATCTGTGAACACAGTAAGTAGTATTTTCTTTTGATCACAGTAATATGATGGTAAAGACATCGTCTGAGCAGGAATTACTTCATCATTTAAACGAGATTGTTTTTTCAATCTCCCATTTTAAACGGCTTCAGCCTGTTCATAAAAATATCAAAGGCAGTTATCAAATCCGCAACAGGTGGAATCAAAAGTGAAAACGAGTAGGTGAACTAGGTAGCAGCTGGTGGAAAGTTAGGTTATTGTTGTTGTTTTTCACAATAAATTTGAGCGCGCCAGGCTAAATGTTATTTCTCGTCATGGTGAATTTTTTTGACTGGTGCCCAAAAGATGAAAAAGCAGCCAAATACAATAAAACATTCTTCGATTGTATACGTTGTGAATTGTGAAAATTAAGGTTTTTTCGCGAAATCTACCAAAATAATAAAATAACAATTGTAATAAAACTAATTTACAATAACAGTTGTTTTTCCTGAGTAAAGTTATTTTGAAATTTTTATCTATATGTCCTTATTTTCGGTTATTTTCATGACGGGAACGCCAAACAGTAGCCTAGATTTCAAAGAAATGCAACCCACATAAAGTGACAACAGAAAACGGTTAACTTGGTATAATTTCACCAATAAGCCAAAAAAAGTTTTTTTAACTGTATACAGAAAATGACTTTGTCATGTTTATAAGATTTCAAAAACGTTGCGGACAGCTGCAGCAGAAAGACAAATCCAATTCATCGATTAACCACACACGTTAAAGCAAAATAGCACCTTGACACATTTCCGATTACGTTGTCAACGTTTTATTCCCACTACCACATACTCGTTAGTAACATATTAAGTGTTAAGTGTTGTAAACCAATGACGCAACACTTATTCCTCATCACTATCTCTTCAAATCTCTTACGTATCGAAGTAACGTATACCGTGATCTAAAAAAAGACATCAGAATCGACCGTCGTACACAAAAACTACTGGTCTTTTCAACCAAATATAAGCAATCGCGTACAGGTAAATTTAAAAAGAATGTAACAAATTAATATTTCTGCCTCCCTTGCTTTCATCATTGTTCCTTATCCTTGTGCTTACAGGGGTATTTATACAGAATTATGGTTTATTTTTAAGAAAACGTTGCATATAAAGCGTGAATTGCAAACCTGCGGTGAGTTGCAAACATAGCGCCAGAGGGTAAGTTAGAAGAATGACGCTACAGAAATAGGAAGGCTTCCTTTTGCGTGGAACTACAATAGCATTGATATGAAGACGCTGGGATTTGCAAGTGAGGCAAAAAATAATCTGGTACCAAACAAGCAATTTCATCAGAACATTTCTCACACCAGTGACGATAGACATGACGGTAGAAATGACGACAGAAAAACTTGGGAACGTCACGTTGACGTTTTGTAACATTTCAATTAAAATTTGCGAGGCGCTTGGGGAAAAATTTTTAAGGAAGAAGCTAACTCCCTGACTTTCTTTATCTCAATTTATACAAAGAGCTCTTGTATTCGAGGTTAATATTAGATTAACAAGTAAAAATAAAAAAATATCTCATTTCACGTGCACAGGAACAAAGGTCCATCTTTTTTACATTAGGCCTAGATTTTAATGTTAAAATGCTTTCATAATTGGTAGGCAACACTCTTCTAAGTAGAAAAGCAAGATTAGATCGCTTTCCTAGTTGTCAGTCCGTGCAATATTCCAAAACGTTTTACTTTACCCAAGTTTACATAGATATATATACATACATACATGCATATATACATACATACATACATACATATATACATACATACATGCGTACGTACATGCACACAGTACAATTAGGTAGAAGGGGAACGTGAGAGCCCCATAAGTCCTACTCAAGGATATGGGCTCCAGCTTCTACTCCATATCGCAATGCTCTATCACTATGCTCATGCTATAAAGATATTCATGGGCACTGATTCTATATTACATTTTTTTCAAAATGCTCCTCTGAAGTTGTTGCTCTTAAGCCCTTCCTTCACTATTCTCTTTATGGCACTTGACTGCCTGTCGACTTTCATCCATTTACTGTTGATGTTAACTACTGCCATCGGCATTTTTACTCCAGCAGCTTTCATCCAGTGCTGTTTGTCTCTAGAACTCTCTCCTTTCTTCTTACTTCCGTGGTCAATATAACTCACGGAAATTTAAAACACGTATCAATCCCAGCCTCTTTCCCTATCTCCTATCCCTTTGCTTAATTTTTTCTTTTTCTTCTTTTCAGGTAATCCCTTAATTAATAAGTGTTTTCAAAAACTTGTTAAGGGTAAAGTCACTTTAAAAGTAGCAAGCAATAGCATAAAGTAAGTTAATACCATTTCTTGGTCTTTACATGTCTTTTCCAGCAAACTGTACTTGGCCAACTTTGTCTAGAATATGACATTGATAAAAAGATAAATGAATAATGAGAAAACATGTGAAGAAAAACACTTGACTGCACATCAAACCATGTCACTGGAGCTTTAAAATCTTTATCATGTCTTTGGGATCACTCGCGGGTATACTCGAAAAAAATAATATGCATGAGTATATATTTATTTATCTAATTATTTATTTATTCTGAATGTTTAAAATGGATATAAAAGTCGTGTAATTAAATGTTAATTATTTGTCTATTATTGTTTCCCCAAATCCAGTCAATTATATATGCTGTATTAAAAACAAGTCTAAAACGTATAATATCAAATCCCATTTCTACGTGGCTCAACAAAATTATATACTCAAGTATGTACTATCATTATCATCACTATAATCACCATTATCATCATCACCATTATCATCATTATCATCTTCTTTAACGTCCATTTTTCTTGATGGTTTTTTCCAGGAATTACGGCCTTGTGGTTGCTCTTATCCTATATACAGCGGTAGAAAATTCTTAACGCGATGATGGCAATACCTAAGAATCACAAGCCTACAAAAATTTCACAGAAAACAAAAGTTGTTCTAAGGGGCAATTAGATGGGTGCTACCATCTACCAACCTAGACCGAATTATATATTCCCTTTTATCTGACATAAGAACAAGGTCAACTAAATTCCGGTACGGTTTCAAGTAACACATATATTATTAAAAAATCACTTTATTACCAAATTATACTTATGTTTATTCAAGTAATACTGAATCTAAATAGGTAACTGGGAAAATTGATAAGCTATTGTGGATCAGCCCTCGTTATGACATTCATTAATTCAAATCCGTACAACGGAAAATACATAGTTATATTTATACATGGTTATATATATACATGGTTATATATATATATAATTGTATCACCTGGAGTTGTTGTACTAGTGCTTGCTGGGACTGATGAGCTTGTTGTATCTTCAAATGTTTCCTTTCTTTTTCATTAGCCTTGATTTATATAGTAACAGGTCAAAGTAAAAAAGTAAAACAGATTAAATAAAGGTATGCAGTTTTATCTGCGGAAATAATCGCATTTTTGTTATCAATAAGCCGGCAGGTAAGTATGTACAAATAATATATGATAGCAATAAAAATAATATTTATCACATAAATAAATGACATTAAAATTATGAAAAATAACGTTATCTGGGCATTAAAATATGTAAATACCGTAATACCGTGCTTCAGCATCTAATGTAGGCGCTGCCTATAGTCAGCCATTTTCTTATTCTCGCTCTTGATTTCTTTCACCACAGGTCAGTCTCCCTATAGTGTTGTATCTAATAACTTCAAGGGAAGACATCCCCTTCCTATAGTCCAAGATATCTCATTTTTCTCCCTACATCATCTCTTCATAAAGTTTCCTATTTTTCATGTTTGATTCTTTCCCTTCATTTTCCTCTCTAGCTACTTTTGACAGGGACTTCACCTTCCCTCTTATGTTGATCACTGTAAACCTTTTAATCCCTTCATTTACAACTAAGAGTCAGTTCCATTTTTCAGCTTTTAACATCTGCATTTCAATAGTTTCAGTTAAATCTTAACTAGTATCTGCAGAAATCTTATTAAGTCCATCTGAACTAAGATCGACTGCAAATTAAAAAAACTAAAATTATTGTTTAAAATAGAATCTAAAACAAGAGTATTCAAAAACAACAACGAAAAGTATATTTTTTTCCAAAAGGGCAATGGCAGAAAACAAAATGAACATGCTCAAAAGAAAACCACAAAAGCATGCATTGTACAATTCTTCCCTGCCCTTCATTTTCCTTTTTTCTCTTCTTTTTCTTCTTCTTCTTCTTCCTTCTTTTTATTCTGCTTTGCGTTTTATTGCTTCATTGCTTAGAGTCGGCCGCTCTAATGTGCCATCTCCAATACCTTCTCTTAAATGCAGTCACCTCTTTCAGTCAACTGTCTTCCTGGATCTGACCTTTTTTTCTGTTGATTCCTCTCTCTCTCTGTTAAGTCTCAGGCAGGTTTCCATCCTCTCTCCTCTTAATCTTTCCATTTTAAACCCTTGTACCATATTCCCGTTAACTACAGTAGCATCAGTCACGGCATAACTTAAGTATCTAATGTAAAACTACAGAAACATACCACACTTTTGCTGTAAATACGTCTGCATATTCATACGCAGTTTTTGTAACATTGGAATATTATAATGGAACTAAAATGGTGTATCGTGGTTGTTCTAAACACAATAAAAAGCCAAAACTTAGAAAATGAACATTTCATTACATGACAACCGAATGCAGGTTTCATTTTCATTAAATCAACATTGTCCCAAGGAGAAGATTAGTGGTAGAATTGGTATACACTGGATATAGCGTAGAGGAAACAGCTTCTCTCCTCGATGCTGTGGGTAAGCACCAGGCATCAGGGAGAGCAGCTTGGGCAATGTATCGTGTTTTTTGGCAAAGGTCGACCAAAACACAATGTTCTCTGAAATTAATCCTGTAATTTCTCTGAGTAAACCCCCTAATTTTTTTTACATCTCTTATCCTTATGAAGCGATTGTTAATATCAAATTTATGCAATAGTTGCATATATCAATAAATATATCTATATGGTTGTATCACAAATTCTCAAACTTCTATACATAACTAAATTTATTGAAACAGAAAATTAAATCACTACTTAAAAAGACAAAGAACAGATGGAAATCTAAAAATCTACCTATTCTTAATGCTGACGTGAAAACAAAATTATGGGAAAGGATTTCGAACTCAAGTGTAGAAAAAAGGCAAGAAAGGGGTTTTATCCCTGATTTTTAAATCCTTTTCTTCTGCTTCATTGCCACGTTTATCATACCTCACTTGTTCTACGGGTGTGGCATTATTGGCTTAGGAGGTAAGTCACCACTTTCTGGAAAGCTCAGTCATCCATGTGTAGCTTTAGATCAGATGACCAACCACAGCAAGAGTACCATCTCCTCTACTACTTTTGCATCCTCATGAACTTAGTCTCAAATTTAGCTTTAAACACCATATCAAACTCAATCTAACGCCACTGTCTTCCCTGTCATTCCCATTACATTAGGATTGATTTCAAATTTATCGAGTTTTATTTCAAGTCTAACGCTTTCACTCACATTTTTAGCCAATTTGAGGTTTTTATTTGACATTTCATGAACCCTTCTTTACGTTCTTCGGGAATTAAAGTCCCACTCTTCTTCAGCAACAGCATACACTATTGCATACATCTATCCCTTATCTACCTTCACAATATTTTGTAATTCACCCTCCTGCTCATTGGTAAAATTAGCGTATCATGACGTTTCTTGTGTTTTATAACTGTTACATTGATAACCGCGTCAGTCATTCTGAACAAAGGTCTCGTCGGTCACAATATCAGGGTTTTCTCCTTAAGTATTTCAAGATTCAAAATACTCCCATTTTGATGAATCCTACCTTACATTTTCCTCCCATTTCTGATTCTTGATCATTGATCCAATTTTACAACAATGATTGACACCTCAGTTCTTACAGCTCAGAGGGAAACCAAAAATTCACGACGGCCATACACTAGCTCAAACGGAAATTGAAGGATGTAAAATTATCCACACTTTTTGCTATCAAATATTAAAGTAACTTCAGTGTTTTTCACAAATTTATATCCGCAGATAATGGTCGACGTACTAATTGATTAAAATGACTATCGATCTATATATAATCTTTAGGAAATAGACGTCTGTAAAGGTAAACAAATTTGGCTGACCTTTTTGTATAAGATCAACACGGATATCTACATTACACGTTGACAATGAAATAGCATGTTATTAATTTTTGAGTGACTGCCATCTAAAAATAATGCAAACTCTTAAACAGCACAAGTTAACTCACGTTTTCATACTGATCAACCATTCGAGCCATCAAAAGGCGATACCCTCCACATACATTTGCACCTCTGTTTTTCGACTTTCTATCCTATCTGAATGATACCTTTGATAATGTTCATATTACCCTGCTGTCTTCTTTATAGTGTTCCTGGTTTTCGATTTGTTTCTACCTTTCATTCAATCTTTTGTTCCCATTTAATTGTTACTATTCTTGTCACATGCCTTGCTCACTGTCATTTCAGTTCCTTCAATTTTCTAACCATCCTTTCGGTTTGTTCATTTTCCGATTTCAACATTTCCCTTGTCTTTTAAAAGTCAATGTTCTAAATAGATTTTTTTGTAAACAACTAAAAACTACACGGTAAATGAAAATAATATTTAGTTTGTTTTGACTGCATAAAACGTACCTTAATTAATTCATTTTGTACAGTCTCAAGCCTTTCGATAAGTTCTGAGGTCCGTTCTGTTTCTTCGAAAATCCTCTGTTTCATGGAATCTAAAAAAAGTTTAGTGTGCAGTAAAACTAATCGCCCCTGCAAATATATTTCAAACCATGATTTCTCATATTGAATAGATCAAAATTCTTGTATGGGTCTACCATACCGACTTCTGCAACAAGAGTAGTCTCTGATAGGGTATCTCTGTGAATATTTCAACCTTTTTTAAACACTTCTTAAAAAGAACATACCACCAAAGCAACTACTAAAAAAACCAGCCATGAGCAATAACAGATAAGATCAGCGAAATCTGTCCGTTCCGTTAGACAAGGTTGACGAAGCGGAAATGAACTTGCTAGTTATAGGATGGTATGTAAACGATTACATTAAGATCTTTATGTTGGTTGCCAAGCAGTCAATGACGATTTATGATGGCAGGATAACCCTTCTTGATCTACCAACGAAAATTAGTTGCTTAAGATGGATGGTGAAAATGTGGAGGATCCGAGATCAGTCAACCTGACCATGGTGAAAAATATTTTACCCTGACAGGTAAGTATTAAAAGGGTGGGCCACAAGGAATACGGATTTTAAACATGTATGAAGTAATTTGAAAATATAAATATTAGGTGCAGAACTTGATTGCTGCAAGCAATAAAAGGTATAACAATAATAATGTCTTTTAATACCACATACAATTATGATGGGATCAGGTCTCTAAATCAAGATCCCAAAAATGAATTAAATGGCAGGACTTGTACATACTACTCAGAACGTAAAAAAAGCTGAGGTGAGTTGGCTTGGTAATGTTGTCAGATGGAGTGGGTGGGTGAAAAGTGCAATAAATAGAGTACAAATACAGTAAAATTGGATGAATATGGAGCAATGAACAAGAACCTGAATGTGATCAAGGATGGGAAGAATATCTAGAATATGACGTGTATAAAGAATTTAGTGAAGGTCTGTAAAATGGGAAGTGAAGAAGCTGAGGAAGAAGCTATTGTTTGAAAATAAGTAACTGGCCGGTAAGTCTCCAGTAAGGTAAAACACATCAATTAACAATGATTGCACATAATTATACCACTTGATTAATCAATTAAACTTAGTTGCTCATTCACAATATTAACTAATTTAATTTAATAATAATTTAATAATTTAATAATTTTTGATAGATATTGATTTCGTGCTTACAACACAGAGTAAGTTTATCCATTTGAGACCAAATCTCTGTTCCATGTTCGGAATATAGGAATGCTTACTGCATCGAATAACCAAGTGTACAAATTTGAGCTAAAACTCTTAAGTGTACAGAAAGTGATAAGTATATTACAGCAATCACTCTCACAGAATCTGCTGAAAACAAAACTATTCTCATAATTTTTTTTGGGCTCCTCTAGTACAAGATACGGCTAAACTGTTACATTAAATGCTATCATCATAGTTCTTTATTTTCCTTTTCAAAACAATTTAGCAAAAAGTAATAAATGAGTTTTCTTACTGTTTTGTTCACCTCCATTTAACTTTGTTAAATCTAATTTGCCAGCATCCAAATATTCCCCTGCATAAAACAGTTTTGAGCGCAAATGGTTGTTTGCCGCCTATGGCGAGAAAATCGAAATTATTACACAAATCGGTGTCCAATAACGTTAAAAGCACTCGTTACAATTTTTTATAGGATGTTACAAAAAATACAGTCTAGTGTGGGTCTCTGGAAAAATAACTGGGTCCACTACAAAATAAACACCATAGGGACCCTGTGTTCTGGCTTCCTTCTGAAAAGTTGTCTGCATTTTACGCCTTTTCTATTGTGGTTATCACTCCACAATTTCCTCGATAAAGAGACATTTGCCATTTTTTCCTGTCGAAGGAATAAATTAAATTTAGAAACAGACACAGAGGTTTGTACAAAGCAAAAAGTTCAAACCAAAACTACGCATATATGTCATCTGTCTTCCATACTGTATGTGAATAAATGTCAGGAAAATATTAAATGATTAAAAAAACTACACCCGTCATATCATAAGCACAGTATTTAATTACAATAACAACTTGTGAATTAATATCCCAACAGGATTGTTGTTGGGTCTACTGTCTGGATTGCTAAACTGATGTCATATTGCCTATGATATCATCTGTAACCGCTGCGGCAACGCCAGAGATTTGGAAAGCATCTGAAATCTATATATAGAAATCCAATATATAGAAATATTATTAGAATTGAAATTACAGACAATACCTATATTATTGTCAATAACACGAAAAAGAATGTACACTTACGGTACATTCTCAATATCCCAATATTTAGAAATTGGTACAAATGTATCTCCCGGTTTCTTGGAGACACTGCAAGCAAATACAAATACAAAATTACCACTTAGCATAATGATTCCAGACTTTAATACTTCTAGTAAATCTTATCTTTAATTTTAGTACTGGTAGTGACAAGTGGTATTCAACCCATCCTCAATGCCGATCTTCATGCCATGTCAACCTTCAACCGAATCAAATTCTCTCAGGAAGTGAAATTTCTGAGTAACATTTAACTTCTGAAACTACATACTGTAACTAGAGTTTTAATATTTGAAAGTTATTTTTCAAAAAATACAAACCTCAAGCCTCGAAACTTCTTGGCGCTGATTCATAAGGTCTTCACCTAACCGTCTGATGGCTACACGGTAGCGATCTAATTCCTGTTTAAAAGAAAGTATCCGCATCAGAAAAAGTATCGACAAACTATATTACCGCTTGTTTGTATAACATCATTTGTTTTGAAAGACAACAAAATTGCAAATTCCTATATTAACTGTTATCCAAATGAAACTACCATATTCCTACCTACTAGCGTCCCATCTCTTGAACCTCTCTTATTGTTCTCACTTGGGGAAAAGTAGATTATATGTGCCTCTTTCCCCCCAGTCTTAAAAAAGTTAAAGAATAAATAAATAATTGAGGGGAAAAAAGATGTTGGAGTAATGCAAAGCAAAATATTCAACTTATGCATCATATGTCTTTGCCACAGTACAATATCAACAAAATAATTATCTAGATTTTTTTTTTCTGATTATTGATAGGGCCAAAGATATCGTTTTTGTTGCGAGGTGACGGATACTAAATGGTCACATGTATAATATAATATAATATAATATAATATAATATAATATAACATAATATAATATAATATAATATAATATAATATAATATAATATAATATAATATAATGTAATGTAATATAATGTAATATAATAAAGTATAACATAATATAATATAATACAATATAATATAATATAATAAAATATAATAAAATAAAATATAATAAAATATAATATAATACAATACAATACAATATAATATAATATATATTCAGAATACAAAATAAATATAATGACAAGCAACCAAAACGTAGCTATTTAGAAATGATATTTATCTACCTTGGCTTGATAATCCAAAACTGACACAACATGAGAATCGAGGGATTTTCTAGCCTACAAAAAATGTTTGGAAATAAAATCAAGAAACACAGAAGGAGTAACACAAGAAAGAGTGCTAAAAAATTTCAAGTTTTGAATTTTGACTAGTTGCAATTCTCATTGACCTGTTTGACTCAAGAGAAATAAAAATTTGTGCTCCACTTTGCCTGTGAAAATAAACTCAGCTGTAAACAACAAAAGTTTGTAAGTTTTAGATGCTTATTAAGTTTTTAACTCCTTACCAACACGTTTTTAGACGATACATCGTTTATCCACCAACTTCAAAATGTGATTTCACCCTTATCCTTTCACCAAGTCAAGTCCCGTCTAATTTAGCCAACCTTAAGCACAAGTCAACATAGGTAGAAAAAATTGGGCTTTTCTCATTTATATCAACTTCTCTCAAGTAAAAACCAATTCTTGTAAGGAAACAAGAAAAAAACTGAACATTTTGAGCTTTTTAAAAACTGTGATTCGCGCTTGTTTCACATAAGTAAATTTGGCAGGACGAGCATAAATATTTGTCTTATACAGTTGATGGTATCTTTTCATTTATAGCTTATTTTCGAAGAAAAAACACCTAGTTAGGTACCACATGCAATCGATCCAAATATTCATACTCATTTCCATGCTTAACTATGTCATACACATCAGTAAATTTGCCTATTCTTAACATAAACGCTTAAAATAGGCACATTATCTGACAGATTCAATACTTATAATTTATAGATAATTTTTTCAGTTATTTAGTTTTATTTTGAGTTTTACAGTGAGTTTTACTACTTTTTTCTCTTGTTTAATAAAATCGACGCTGCAGATGGATTGAGCTTGTAGTGCCGAAAGAGATTAAAAATGTCTTTAAAAATGCGCAAACACAAGCGGGGCCCCTCTCTCAACAGAGTTCACGCAACAAACTTTGAACTAATTCATTAGGAGCAAACTTTTTTCTTACACTCAAATTCTTTCACAGTAATGTTCATATCCTTGAGCATTTCTTTTGTAGCCATCAGTTGGTTGCGCAAAACCAAGGTAACTTTCATTTTTGCATAACGTTTCTGAAAGCCTTGCTCTGTTGATACCTAACAACCGGCGAAAATGCACTTTATCTCTTTTTCAAATTTCAATTTGTCAATCGATCCACAGAGATATTTAAATAAGTTGAGCTCCTATCTTTAGACACTTAGTTTTCTTCTAGAGTTATGAAAATGCCATCGGAAAATCCTAATAATTCACAAGGACACCAAGCATCCAAAATTAAAAGTTACATCACTCTGCTCAAGCTAGATGCAATAAATCACGCAAAAGTTAATGAAAACCATGACACTGCAAGCAAGTTTGGAGTTGCTGTAAAACAAATCCAAAAAAATGGACGACGAAACAAAAAGAGATCTTCACGGGGCAAAAGTGAGATCTGTGGCAATAGCAGAAAAGGAATTGATGCTGGAAGGAGAAAAATCTATTTAGAGAAACTGGAAGAGGATTTACTGAGTGGATATTGAAAAGACGTTAATGACGAATTAATAATGAAAAAAACACAGCTTATAAAGAAAGCTGAGGGTATTTCAGTTGTAAGTGATTTCAAAACAAGCAAAGATTGGGTCGAGAAATTAAAAACAGACAATGGCTTAAGTTTAGAAAGGAGAACAACCCGGCCACAAAGAGACTCAAATTTCTTATCGACAAAATGGTTGCCTATCTCATGCAGACAAGTTATTCCATACAAACCAAAATTCACCCAGTAATAAATGCCCAGCCTCAAATAAATACTACAGGATGAAAACCGGCATTTATGGGAAAAAATAGAGAAGATATAACAAACACACAACTGCTCAGTTTATTCTTTTATTTTTCATCAATTCCATAAAAAGGGTGTTTTTTTAATAGTGGGGAAGGCAATTAAATTCATTGTTTCAATGGAGGAAGACCTAGTACAAGTAGATTTTCTTTATTAAAAGATCAGCTTCAAGTTGCAGAAGTGATGACACTGATAATCCGTTTCAAAGACGATGCGGCTGGGGCATTTCATCTCTTAGATGAAGACAGTGATTAAGACATTGTTACGCAATTATAATGGACTGATTTTATTGCAGTTTTTCCTTATCAATTACAAAATAATGTTTTGTTTGAAAAAAACCCGCTGCTTTATCATAAAAATCGCGAAAATATGATTAAAATTTAATAAACGCCGTGGCGTTCAACAGAAGAAATACGGTATCACTATTGAAATTGAATTTTGTGCTGGAACGAGGGATTAACGAGAGCAAATGATACTTGTTTGACACAGAGTACTAATCAAGGCGGCAAGGCGAGGTAAGGCAGGCATATTAGGTACTTCCCGTTAGGGTTTTAACCCGATGCTCTGTTATAAGAACAACAAAAACGACAATAATAATAATAATAATAATAATAATTTTTTTAACTTCATGTTTATTTGTCAAAAATCCTAAACAAAAAATATGATGCAATTTCCACCGCACTAAAATATATATATCAGTTTATCTGAGACAGTAAAATATGTCTTGCAGTCCTGATACAGAGTGAATTGCTAACAAAGTTTAGTAATATGTCAAAATTCCTTAATAATAATAATAATAATAATAATAATAATAATAATAATAATAATAATAATACACTTAACAGCTTAAAATAAGCCAAATGACATCATTATTGCAAAAGACATGTGTGCTTGGGACAGCAAAGATGATTAGGACTCTGGACACCTAAGATTGGGGGATTTAATTGTCTGCACAGACAAAAGCCGCCAAACAACAAAAGGTGCTAAGGAAGGGCAATAATAATAATTATTATTAAAATAATGAATAACCTAACCTGCGTTTTACCTACCTCATCTGATAAAATGGGGATGGAAATTTTGGAGTGAGTTACTGATCCTGTACCTGGACGGGAAGCTGGTACAATGGTTAAAGTGTGTTGTGCTGTATTGCTCAAAGTTGTGTTTGCAGTGTGAGTAGATAAAATCTGTTCCCTACAGAAAAAGAGTGATCGATTGCATTACTTACCACGCATTACTACTCATGTAGTTTAATGTGCAAAATATGAAAGGCGGATAAAACATAAATGGAACTTAACAATATAGATACGCAGGGAAAGGAATCATGCACCTTTTGGTCCTTTGCATATAAAGACCATATTAACTTCCTGTTTCGATGCTGGACCTTGGTAATAGGTAACCAATCAACTCACTCTGTAACGGTGATTCCGCTCTATGAATGGAAACAAGGTTTTTGCTATTGTAATAACGAATTTTGGTCAAGGATGACACAAAATGGCCACCATCATGTCCATTCTGTTCAGCAGTGAAAAAATTGCTTTTCCCATTTCTACGGTATCTACCTATTTTCGCACCATTCATGACTAAAAAACTCGTTTTAGTATGTAACTCGACAGTAAACGTTTGGTAGCGGAGTCACCAATTACAAACTTGACAGTAGGCTCGGTGTTCTAAATTACCAATTCATAAAGCAAGAAAACAATTTGTGATTTTGGAGGCTTTGTAGATGGCAACAACAGAATTCTATCTATGGAAATCATGAACAGAAGCTGTCTGTCTGTCTGTCTGTCTGTCTCTCTCTCTCTCTCTCTCTCTCTCTTTCTTCGGGAACTTCCTCTCCTAAGAGTGTCAGTGTCCCAGCACACCAGATCAACCAATCATGAAGTCATGGATCCAGAACTCACAGCCCAACCAAGAAGTGAATATCGGCACTAAGCCAATCTTAGCCAAAGGTCGAAAGGCGATTTGCGTGATAGTGATCACTGTGAATATTGTCATTTAGTTAATAATTTGATTGCTTACCAACAATTTTCCAATATACATGTAAGTGGCTCGGAAATGCTTCCTAATAATTTTTTAAAAACTTTATTTTGATGCGTATAGAGTGCACGGCATAGTGGTATTCTGACTATTACAAAAGCCAGATGCTGTAAAAGTAGCTTGCCATTAGCGAAATTTCACGAAATTTCACGATGATTTTTCCGGCTTCAGAATACGGTTTGCTGAGCCCAGAAAAAAAAGTATCCTCGTCTTTACACTTTATCTGGTACCATGAAATAAAAAAATATGTTACTTTCCAAACCAAAAATACCCAAATCAATGATCCATCCTCCAAATTTTACCTTGGAATTTATTAGTCAAATTAATATAGTATTCTCAGAATGTACTATAAAATCTCAAGTAGAACATGAGCTTACCAGTGGTTCTTGCATAGTCACACTTCGACCCCGTATGTTTTGTGCTCAATTTTGTATTTCGTCAAATATGGAAACGTGGGGAAAGTAACCAATTCACATTGCATTAAAAAATCCTTAACCAAACTATAAATAACATGATCCTGTCAAGTCTTAATCTGAATTAAAAACCACCTTTTTGTGGCAATAGTATAACACCCCTTTTCACGTACCTGCTTTACCCTCCCTTGTACCTGACATTAATATTACACTTGCCTGTGAATTACAGGGATATCCCCCTCCACCCCACCTCCCAAAAAACAAATCAATATGAAAAAGTTTTTGTTCGAGGGAGAGAGTGAAGCGAACGACTGAGAACACCATACTACAGACCATAAAATATAGTGGGTATAGTACGTGGGAAAAATTGGACCAAATCGCCTGCAAATTGGGCTCATGACCAAATAGTTAGAAATACAGAAATATTTACTAAATCAGTTTTCAACAGTATGAAAATGCGCTTCAGAGTTATTAATCAACTTTCTCAAAATTCACAAAAAAATGACAAAAAAGGCGCAGAAATTACACCAACGAACGATTAATTGATTTGAATTTTCCAGGCTTTCAACAGTAGAGAATGTAATGTAAACAATATTCAGTCTGGCGATTTTTTTAAAACAAAGCGGAAGTCAACTGCAAAGCTTGAAAAACACAAAGTTAGAAAATAAAATAGAGAATTAACGTATCCAGAGATATTTTTGAGGTACATTTTTGACAGTGAAAACCAAACCTTGCTTTTTAAAAGCATCCTGTGGAAAAATGGATCTTGAAGGTAAGTTTTTGACTAACTCTACAGTAAATTCTGGAAGTTTGATTTCAACCATTTCTTGATCAATTTCAAAAGTAAAAACAGTTTTAAAAACTGCAGATTCGCGGCTTTTTTTTATTTTTATTGAATTTTAGTTTTTCTGACTTAAAGTTTGTGAAAAATTCAACCTTTTATATCAAGTGCTTTGGATGAACTTGAATGGCGCGATCCGCCGGCCAAGTTTATGGTGAGTTTTCTTTAAAAGGCTTTATTTTCAATTTTCTGACTTAAATCTTGTCAAAAAAAATTGAAATTTTTCTAAGAGATCTCAATTGAGAAGGAATGGCGATGGCCAATTCTCAAGTTTATGGAGTTTTCTTTAAGAGGCATCTTTTTGAACAGTTCAAACCTCATCAGGTGATTTTCTTTGGTTGTGAAATAAAAATTGACTAAATGCAAGCTCGCTCCCTCGAACATGTTTCAGTGTGGACGTCCATTTCCTAGTAAAAATACTCAATTTAAATATGGTAAATATGGCAATGCAAAGCATTGTGCCAAACTTTATTGCATTCAAAGTCCGAATTTCAGAAAGGTATGAAGAAGAAATTGTTGGGTCTATTTATTTCATCCTTATAGGAATTTTACAGTGAATAGCACATATTATCAACTGATTGTGACCTTCCGAAACACTAGAAAAATAATTTCTAAGATAATACAAATAATAAATAAAGGTAAATGTTAAGAGGCAAAGAGGAAGCGGTCGACCACAAAAGAATTGGTCAAATGTACTTAACAAACAAATAAAAAATGAGGGGCCTAAGGATACCAAATGCTCATCAAGAGAAAAGTTAACGTAACAGCCTGGGGAGAACGCTAAATAGACAAGGGTTTTGATTTCTGCTACATCCAGCTCCCCAGTTATGTCAGGCTTTTATGCCCGCTTTTATGTCCGCAACTTTGCACTATACTGTAGTTTGCATTTGTTACTATTTGCATAGGTTTAACCTTGTCCAGAGACTATTTTAATTGCATTAATTTAATGACTTTTACTTAGACTTTGCATATGGTACCTTCCATTTTCTTGTGATTTATTGTCATTAGCAAACTCTGGCTCTTTTATGGGTACATGTGCTGTAACAGTTGCTGCGGAATTTGGAGGTGACTCAACTAATGAGTGATACTTTGGGAGTATGCTCTTTATTGCATCCACAGAAGGAAAACTGTGCCCCTACAACAAGAAAATTTAAATCCAATGCTGAAATCATTAAGACACAGAAAATATTTGTAATGGTAAATATGAAAGAGACAGTGCCTTTCCTGATTTTTTGGGTAGTCCACATTTTTATTTTTTTGAAATAACAGATGCACCAGTCCAATACAGCATTGCATTTTATGACAATTTTAAATGGCTTCAAGTTCAAACAACGGTGAAGAAAATATGTCTTTATTCCAAAACACAAGTCAAGATATCCCACATAAAATGTTTTGTCCTGTCGGCTCATTGATTCTGCTAGTCAACATAGGGAACTTCAAGTAATAAATTTACAAACCAGAAAATATAATCAGAGATTTGGAGACAAAGGCAGTCATTTAGCAACATTGCAAGTGCGATAACCAAAAATCAAACTGAATGTTAAGCTCTCACTACCATTACCCAATAAATAAATAAACTATCAAAATATTTGCATTTTTATCCGAAAGACAAAGACGACAACAACAATAACAACAACAATAACAATAACAACAACAATAACAACAACAACAATAACAGTAACAAAAACAACAACAATAACAATAACATCAACAGCAATGTCAACAACAATTACAACAACAATAATAACAACAATAATAATAACAAAAATAATAACAACAATGATAACAGCAATAATAACAGACTCTAATTTAACTGTCTTCCCTCTGGGATACTACACCTACCATTGCTACAAACAAAGAGAACATACCATAACATTTAAAACTGGATTACATACATGCTAAACAGTGGCATAACTGAAATAAAATACAAATAAAAATTGAGAATCTATAAACAGCGAACACCATGAAAGTCCTTAGTCAAAGTAAATCACAAAATTTCTATGCAACTAATAAGTTGTTTCAATTACAAACGTACTTTTTAAGAAAACGTATTTCACAGCCTTATTTTTTCATTCGACAATGGCTGATACTAATCAAATGTTCAATAAATACTGTTTCATGGGCAATAGGTAGTGATTCTGGTATACTGACAATAAAACGGAAGGGGGTAATATAGGCTGTGTGGGGTACATTTCATAAGCACCAAGGTCACTAACGTCACAAAATGGTATCATAAAAAGAGTATTTGGCTTCTATTTACCATCGATTCAACAAAAGTTGTTGCAATAGTGAACAGCTGTTTATTTGATACTTTAATTGCGGCTCGATCTCCACTGATGGTGTGATAGGTAGAGGGGAGTGTCATCATGTTGTCATAGGACATGCAAGACTCGATACAGATGCCGGGCATTTTGTCCGCTGGGCTTTTATTATGATGACTTAATGTGTAAATTTTACATTGTGTCGATTCTTGGAGAACCAAATTTGTTCTAGTAAATTTATTATTCCATTGACTCACGAAACGTTTCCCCCGTATATCTTTCTTCGTTTCCAAACTACGTTCATAAACATGTTATTTTTCGATCGTATGATGCTATTGTGCCTTATGGACACACACACACAATTGTATATATATTACGCTCCCTTACGAAAGTTTGGTTGAGCACTCTATCTGAGATTTGGGAACCTGTTGTTAGCGTAATGCAATGCTCCCTACGCATGCGTGGTTTGAGCACTCTGACAGGATCCCACAATAACTCTTTAAGCTGTGTTTGCTCCAGCAATATGGCCAGAGAGTTATGTCTCAGAAGCTCTGTGCTGCACTGATGAGCCCACAAAGGGCGAAACAGTACTGTCTGCAGATTGAGTATATATATATACATATATATACATATATATATATATATATAGTTTTATGCCTTTCACAATCTTCAGCTGTATACAAATTTATATATATAAAGATAAGGGTTTAAATTCACTCAGTGTTAAAAGAAATATAACTCTGACGTCAAAATNACAGAGTGAATTGTTAACAAAGCTTAGTAAAATGTCAAAATTCCTTTTTCTAACCACGTTTTATTTCTTTGTGTATATAAATAGTATGAACATCGTAAGGCCGTTTCACTAACTTTATTAATCAGTCTTTGAGTATTTATATTAGAACTTTTTAGAAAGGAGAAGAACAAGTCATTTTGCTTTGGCACAAATCCCAGTGATATTATATTGATATATTGATAATTATATTAATTATATATTAATGCTCACTACGCATGCGTGGTTTGAGCACTCTGACAGGATCCCACAATAACTCTTTAAGTTGTGTTTGCTCCAGCAATATGGCCAGAGAGTTATGTCTCAGAAGCTCTGTGCTGCACTGATGAGCCCACAAAGGGCGAAACAGTACTGTCTGCAGATTGAGTATATATATATACATATATATACATATATATATATATATATAGTTTTATGCCTTTCACAATCTTCAGCTGTATACAAATTTATATATATAAAGATAAGGGTTTAAATTCACTCAGTGTTAAAAGAAATATAACTCTGACGTCAAAATTAACTATCGTTGTTTCTTCTTATAGTGCTGAGGCAATGATACTTCTCTATTTACTAATAAAAGAGTAACTCCTAAGTTCGCATCCATTTATTCATAAAGGAAGCCAATACATTGAAAATGGAAGTAGTTTTGATGCTAAGTTGTGTCTGGTGCCAGTAAACATACTGAAGAACTATGTTTCGGAACCTGTTTCAATTCCCTTGTGGAATCATTGTTGTTGTTTTTTCCTTATCCTTTTTCCTCTTTAAATCAGTAAACTTCGTTCAAAAATCAAGAGTAAAATAATTAATTTAGGATATTTAAGATGAAACTGTACGGTAAAATATCGACCAAATTCTACCTAAATATACATTTTGTCAAGAAAGAAATACAATATACAAAATGTTTAAGCTTGTGCAACATCTGTGCAGCTCCAGTACCGCTGGAAACAGAATATTACAGTTAAGAATATATGAGCGTTGGATTATGTAGAAACTGTAATTCAAAGGTACTCGAATTATCAGGTGAAGATAAAATAAATCTCTTTAATCGGTATTTAAAATAAAAATGCGATAACATAAGTCGTGGAAGACGGAGCATCCTAGTACTCCCAGCAACGACACCAAACAATACTAAGAAACATCTTTAACTCGTACAACTACAGCTGCAACTGCTGAAAAATTCAAGTCAAAACGTGCAATCTGTTCAGTTTCAGTGGTTGACATACAATATCGAGAAAAGTGAAAAGATAAATGGTATGAAGTGTAAAAATTATGAGGTGGAATTCAAGAACTTACCAAAGTTTAAACAAGTATTTATTAAAGGATCACAAAATTACAAAAAGTACGTAATTGAAGAACATGCCAAATGCAATTCTCATTGTGTTGCTAGGTCAATAGAACTCCTCTTGTTAAGCGCGATAAGGTGTTGTCTGAATTTGAAATTACAAACACTGATATCATCACAGAAATAGCTACGATGGGCATAAGAGATACAGCAAGAACAAATGGCAAATTTGAAGTAGTTTACAACAACAACAGCAACAACAACAACTCTTAATGACAAATTATCATGACATCTTGAAACTCGAACAAATGCACAGTGTTAATTAATGCAATTAAAAGTAGCATTTCTAAAAATGAATTACTTAAATGATCAATCAACATTACGGCTAAGGCCTGATGTAAATGTAGTATTTCATACCATTGGTATAACTGAAACTAACATGTTAATTGACTTCACATCCGAAGGCGCTTCAGTGAACAGGGAAGACAAGAGCACTAAGAGGCCAAGCTGAAGATAAATCATACAAACCAAAAGACTGCCATGAAATGAAACGGTAGCTAAGAAAATGGTTAAAAACAAAATCCCTTTCACCAAAGCACTTTTTACTGGAAATACCATCTAAATTATCACTTTCCTTTCAACCAGATATAATCGATCCCGCACATGCGTTTCGTTGTTTATTTGAAGTCAAGGAAAAACTCGATCCATTTGATAAATGAGAATTTGATAAACTACTTTACTTCAAGAATATCAAGCGCCGAATCACCGTAAATGACAAAGGTGAACACGTTTATGAAAACACTAAGTGATTTTGAGGCTGTTAGACAGCGCATTTCAGTGAAGAAAGCCGACCTTTCAGAGAAGTTAAGAAATCGTATTATACAGAGTCTACAAGAAGAAAGTGACAGTAAAGAAATCTTTAAGCACGTTCTACAAGTTCCTAACATAGAGGGTTGAATAAGAACCAATGAAGACGAAGAAATAGACTTAGTAGTCTGTCGATGCTCCTCTTACCTATTTTCCACGATCATTTCTCCGTACCTTTATTGAATCCTGGGGTGACAATTTCAGTTGCAGTTTTGAAAAACCAGTGGCCTCATTTAGCACAGTATGTACAAGAATTCTTGTGCGTTACTTCGACTCATTATCAAATGTATTAGCATTGGATTTTTAACTCTCCAAGGTGTTCATTTTAGAAAGATACCTTTACTTTAATAGAGCTATTGCTTAACATGCAAGGTAGTAATTCTTTCGCACTATATGAAAAAATGTTTTCGAAGGTAAACAAAGTTAAAACATTGCATTGTGCATCCTTGTTTCAAAGTTGGTTGGAAAGTCTACCACAAATCGCTGAAGATGGTCCGATAGTTAAGTAGTACAATGTCTTATCCGCAATGAAGTTTTGGACGAGCGTAAAAGCAATATGTCTTAATCAAAACCAAACTAAACATTATAAAAAACGTAATAGTGAAAAACGTATACTAAGTTCACTCAGTGACAGTGGCTTTGGCGGCGATAATTATAACGCCACAGTAAATCTGACGACTGATTTAGTTTTTTATGTATACGCGTAGTCTGAAATTTCATTCACTCAATTAAGCAAAGCTAAGTTTACTCAGGTAAAATGTTTGTATTTGTGTTTGTGTGTTTGTATTTGTGTTTTTGTGTCGGTAGTTGTGTTTGTATGTTTGTATGATTTATCCATTACACATAGTTACGAGAGTTTGTATCGAGTTTATCTATGACATTGTAAAATAACTGAAACACTTGGTTGTCATCTGTATTCGTTATTTCGTTACGTTTTATTTAACGTAGCAGTAAATACTAACGTAGCAGTAAATACTAACGTAGCAGTAAATATGCTATGTTTATTACATATCTTTTGGTTTAGTTAAACGTAAAAAGTATTCAAAATTACGGTTATTCAAACCATGTACTTGTTTTGGTTTATTTCTTTGTCGACATCGAAAGTGAAGTGTGGGGGACAACAGCATTTTCCAATTTAATTATGCTATTGACATCGGAAAATACAAGCAAATTCTGTTTGAAGTGCACTCCTTATTTAAAAGGTAGTTATATAAACCTCGTCATTAAACTATATGAACTTCCAAAAAAACAAAAATAGATCTTTCGTTGAATACATTTTCATTCATTTTGTTGTTCAGTACCTGAAAAGAGCAATGTTTAGTTACAAATTAAATTATTATCTCCACGTACTTATTTGACCACATTCCCAGGTTTTATTCAAAAGGGAAACAGACATCTTTTTTATGTGAAATAAATATAAACACCTGTCCAGACGTTCTTTGTGAATGAAAACATTCCGTGCACATCACGTGAGTTGATTATGTGTTAAACTTCATTCTTTTAATAAAAAGGTCAATAATGCTGCAGACAGAAAAAGAACGTGTTTTTTGTAAAATAAGAGTAAACCCAGGCTCACACTGGTGACGCAAATGAAGACGCAGACGCATACGCAGACGCATACTCAAGGGCTGTATTTTGTGTTTATTGTTGAACATCTCTGGTTCAAAATTTAAGCACACATGACGCAAACATGTCAATTTTTCTCGTTAATAACTGTCATAAAATGAAAATCATCACTTTTCATGCTTACAACTCCCGCGTCTGCAACTGGGGTTAACATGAGCCTTACGCGTTGTTACCGCGTATGTATCTATGTATCTACACCAGAAACTCGCATCCTGTCCTTGTTTTGAATTTCTGTGGGCAAATGTTGAGGAAGCCTTTCGAAAAAGTGACACGTATTTTTCTTGTTTATAATAAAACTGAATACGCCATGAGCAGTTATGATGGATGCAAAAGATTAATTTAATTTCTTCGATGTTTGAACTTATCAATGAAAATGGCATATTTCAGTGTAATACAAAATGGGGCAAGCAACAGGTAGTCCGGAAACTCAGAACTGCAAAAACCGGGTGGCTTAGATTGATAATGCCTTTTGTGGTGTAGGCATACAGATTGCCGTCCCGTTTTGTGAAGCTAAGGGGTGTGTGGGAAGTATTTGTTACGAATCTAGATTAACATATTACATCTTAAAATAGTAACTGAAAATGCTCAGAATCACAAAATAGAATTGCTTGCCAAATGAGAATGTATCTATAATTCTAGTTTCAATACTGAAAAAAGTGTCAACCAAATCCAACCTCATAAGTGTCGATCAAGCGATTTTTTTCACCTTCCGCATCCACAGGCAATATCTTTTCCTCTACTTTTGATGAATATGACAAGCGTACATCTATCGAATCATCCACTTTAACATTCTAAAGAGCAACAAGTAATAATGTAATAAGTGATCTTTTGAATTTTAAGCAATCTATGTGGCTTGATGGAAATGGAGGTTGGTTAAGTTTTCGTAATCATTTCAATTTGGATAAGACTAAAAACGTCTGCGCCAATATTTATGCTATTAATTTTCTTATATATTTTTTTTGTTATATTTTACTTTCCTGTTTTATTCTGCAGCAAATTCCATAAACTCAAATATATGCCACTTACTAGTTAGATACCGAGTTCAAATATGTGCAGTTGCTTGAAATGATCAAAAAGGTTATTGAAGCGATCTGTTAATCAGTTTATTAGTACCTCATAACTGTAAGTACAAAAACGCTATGCGAATACACTAGCATATAATGTTGATCTGCATGAGCAAACCAATGACAAAGATTCAAAACTAGTCCATGTAAATGATGAATTCCTACAAAAAAATCAATCTACCTGCAAATATTATTGGAACAGGTATACCAATCTCAACATGAGTTGAAGATTGTGATATCCAATTAATTTGTCGCAATTAAATTAGAAAAAAGCAAAAAGGCATTTTTATTAGAGGTCGTCTTGCATGACAAAACAATTAAACTCCAACAAACTTCGAACGCTTACTGCTGCATACCCCTGACTTGGCTGCAGGTTGCAGGTACCGAGTCAGTATGTAATACATTATTGTAAATATCCAGTTTACAATAAACGGTACAATGAAGGCTGGCTTTTCAGTAGCAGACCCTTGCCACACACCTGACTTACCAATCCAGTCAGCCTGTCAACATAAGTAAATAACAATCATTGTGCTGACATTTCAGAGTTTTCGATCAAGAGTTCTTTCCAAACATAGACACAGTAACTGAGTTATGTATGAAAGTATGTAACGACAACACATTCATTGTTGTCCAATGAATGAACTGGTTTGAATTCTGTTCGTGGCATAAATATTTTTTTGTTTTTTACAATTCCAAATTCTCTCGATAAACATTAGTTTCTGAAAGACAAATTATTAACCAGAAATTCTACGCCTCGGAGGTTTGATCCAGGGTGCAGCTATTTGTCAAGACGGCCATTGAAATAGCTAAAAATATATAACACTTCTGGACTTACATAAACTAATAACCCATTTAGATGGAATCGATGTAAGGCAACAGGGTTTTTCGTTTCCATAGCAAACCTGTTCTTGAATCAAGGTAAATATTTTTATGTGCAGGTAAAAAAATGAGCTGAGCAGCAAATCCTGTAAAAAATCGTATAGACATAATGACAAATATTTGATGAGCCAATAAAACGATACACAAGTAGCAAGATGGACGATATCAAGATTCCAAGAAGATATTCCAGTGGTGTAAAACAATCACCAAATATTAATACTGGGTCTTTCATTGATGGAACCCCTGGTAAACAGTGGGCCCATTTTGTCTTTCACAGATATCCATCTATGAAAGACCCGAACGGAAGGAGCAGATCAAGAAAAAGAGGGACAGAAAGCGTGCAAGACACCATAAAATGCAAGACATACGGATCGCCCCTCCAGGACCCTCCGTAGGAAGGTCCTTCCTTCTGGGTTGGTCATCAGCCAAAGCTCAAGCACCTCAAGACGACCGGTCCTGTGTGGTTGGGCCCTATAGCTGTAGACCCGACCAAGGAGAGACCAGAGCTCTACACTTGATCTTAGCCAAAAGGCCGAGAAGCGATACTGATGAAGAACAGACCAAGGGGGCGAGCCCCAGCCTCTCTTGCACCATTTGTGACCGCAGTCAAATGCCATTTACAGGGCCATCCTATTGCCTCGAGTTTGGCACCATTGGAAAGCTCTTGGCGTGCTGCATCATTTGCAAGTTGTTTCGTCTCTCTAGGACGTGGTAGGCACGAGATACGGTCAAAAACGTTCAAGAAAGATACCGTCTAACAGGTTGCTCGCTCATTTGGGTGCTGCTGTTGCTGTTGCTGTTGCTAGCTATTGCTATTGCTATGGCTATTTCTCTAGCCAGCAGCCAGCAGCTTGCAGCTTGGGCAATGCCCATTTTTTATTTCATTTTGGAGGTGGGGCTGCAAGTCTGCCTGTACTGCAATAGCAGAGCAACCCCTTGGCAGTGGGGAGGTGAACCTCTTTCCGACTGCCTAGCCCTAAAAATAAGGTTGATAAGAAGGCTGACCAATGGCCAGCATATCAGATATCAAGCTGATAAGAACAGATACTGGGTCTTTCATTGATGGAACCCCTGGTAAACAGTGGGCCCATTTTGTCTTTCACAGATATCCATCTATGAAAGACCCGAACGGAAGGATCAGATCAAGAAAAAGAGGGACAGAAAGCGTGCAAGACACCATAAAATGCAAGACATACGGGTTGCCCCTCCAGGACCCTCCGTAGGTAGGTCCTTCCTCCTGGGTTGGTCATCAGCCAAAGCTCAAGCACCTCAAGACGACCTGTCCTGTGTGGTTAGGCCCTATAGCTATAGACCCGACCAAGGAGAGACCAGAGCTCTACACTTGATCTTAGCCAAAAGGCCGAGAAGCGATCACCAAATATTAATATCATGTGAAACTACTCATCTTTACATAAATTGGAAGTCCCCATAATGGAAATCCAATACTTGACGCCGTCCATAACATACAGATAAAAAAATTGTTAAAAACTTATTTAGGGTATATGTTTTTCAAAATATCGTGGTAAACTCAATAATAGATATTCCTTTAATTACAATGTACCCGCTTATTCTACTGAAAACTTTTCTGGAATAGATAGAAAAACGTGCATAAAAGCAATTTTGAATGGTGTCGTAGCGCATGTACTGGATTTATTAGCTAGTCAATAATTTCAAGTCAGGTATACCTCAAAAGACTGCCTTTCCAGATTTGATGCTCGGGATTCTTTTATTGTCTCCGCGAAATAATCTGGGTATGTCTTGTCTTCGTTGTTAGGTTGTTTCCCCTTGTTATATACGTCATTCTTCGGAAAGATTTCCTTTACTTCATTGATCTCTTGAAACGACGACGGTAAAATAGCTTGTTCTTCCGGCAGTGGAGTCTCTGTGTCTGAAGGAGAAAATTAGTTCAAAATTTAATCTACTATTGAGTTTAAAGTGGGTAGAGTGGGTGGGAGAGAACTACCTATTATTGAATACCACAGGATTTTTTCGAAAAAAGGAAAACTACAATTGCAGCCTGAAACCTGGACGTTAGAAAAGTGCAGGGAGAACCACGTGTAGGGAGATCAAATCTGACCGTAAAGAACTTAAAAGAATGTCTTGTGAAAAGAGTTCAAAACTAATGAATACCTCAATGAAAGTCTGTATCATATTTTCCATGTAATTAGAACTTGGTTAAATTCACTGATCATCAGAGAAAAAACGATGAAACACCGTTGCATCGACTTTTGTTATGGGCGTTTACATGGGTAAGTAATCGAGAGGCTCTTTATTCAAATACTACTTGAATCAACTGGGTGATGATATCAGCCTTCAAAAAATGTCCTCAAAAATAAGCAGAATACTATTCGATGGCGATAATATAGTCATAGAATATTGTTACGAGATCGCTTGAACAATTCACAGTAATAATAATAGTACTGCAGTTTTTGTTAATAGCTTGAAAGGCTAATAGATGTGTCCACGTCAGCACTGGACTTGCAAACAAGCTCTCTTGTTGCATTCTATCCTATTCCGTATTCACATTCGATCCCATTTCATCCACATTCGCTACAGACCAATCATAAGTAAATAAAGTTATTAGTTTAACTGAATTTAGGGCATGCCAATGTAAAACACAGAATTGCATATGAACAATTTTTTAAGTTCCGCGCATTACATATAATACAATTTCCGATGATTCCAAGATTTGAATTTTACTTGACATTTTGCATCAAACCAACAATGCGATGTTATTCGTAAAATAAAAATTTCGTTACTATATAAATAATAAACGTTAATATTATATCTTTAAAGGACAGCATGTTTGTTCTTGGCGTAATTAAAGGCACAATACTGTGTTAAGTTTGCATTATCAACTATTTCGAGTAATGAAGGTAATTGACTTCATAAAATATGTTAATTGATTCTTATACAATTCATCTAATGAATGTTTTCGCTCTTTTTATAGTCCCCGCTAACAAATACACCCTCTACAATAATTCTCCCTTACAGCACTAAATTCTTTCTGAATGATCATGTAGATATCACAAAAAATGTTCCTATCGCATTACGTAAGAAACGCCTTCCTTCGTTTTATCACCTCCAACAAATGCCACTTGGATAAATTCAGGCGGTAAGGGTCTTCGGTTAAGAACTCAGAATATAAATTACTCCTTCGTTCTATCCTTTTTTTCATCCCTTTCTATTCTGCCGTTAATTTGAATTTGTATTCAGTTTGCATGTAAAATCTGCACGAGGTTACAAATTCCGAGTAGCAATGACTTCATATCATTAAAAAGTCATACGGCACAAACGTAAAAAGAAAGGTACTAGAAAAAATTGAGAGTAAAGTTCTTACCAAAACCAAAGTTCTCTGTTGACTTTTCACTTCCTGTTTCCTTACACTTTAAGCTTCTGCTTACATTGCTAGCTATATAATTTAAGCTACACATACTAATTTCTAATAGATTCTGTGCTGTGATTCCATCGTCAATACGAAAGGTCGTTTGCTGTGGACTACTGGCTTTTCTTACTGGCTTTTTACTTGGCTTTTCTACTCGAACTACAGGTACTGAGTGCAGCGTTGTGGACTCCTTGATACTACTGAAACTTTTCCTTAGAGTGAATTCATCCTCGTCCAAACCTAGAATGCTTCCACTCGCAAGCGCAAGCATTTTAGTAACTGACTCGCTCTGACTTTCATACTGACTAGGAATATTTACTGACTCTGCATCTATCTCTGCTGAACTAAATAGCTCAGTTTCCTGAGCAATAATGGACCCATCTATGAGAAAAATTAATTATAAATGTAATTCACAAAACTCTTTTATCAGAACTCAAATGAACGAAGTAACTCAACAATGTTCAAACTACCCAACAAAAATATACTGAAGAAAAATATGAATACAACTGTAAAAATCGACGTGACTAAGATATTTAGTGTATCTGGGCTTGATTCAGGTCACAAATTTTATCTTTAAATTAAACATCTTGGTAAAAAAAATAGAACTGTTGGAGTAGGCAATTTAGAAATAACACTCTTCCAAAGTTAAGTAAAATACAAATGCACATGTTGCTGTCACTAACAAACTGGTATTGTACGATAAAAAATAAACATGTATAATGAAATGTAATAACAGATACTTAAAAAACATGGTAAGTAACTTAATAAGACAGAGAAAATTTTTTTTGATATATTCCACAGTTGGCATCTTAGAAAAGAACTTTAACCTTTAACTCCTCTCAGTTTTATATCACAAACTTTTTACAGAAACATCTGTATATGCAACTAAATATAAAAATATACAATATATAAAATATGTAATAAATAAACAGTTCTTAAATCTATTTCAAAAATTCAGAAATGTATTCTAAAAATGGGTGATTTAACAAAATTTGGTTTTGTAAAATTACTTTTGAAAAGGAAATTCTGAATCCCAATTTTGGTTGATATATTTCAAATGCATGTTTAGTAGCCTGAGAAATATTCACTCCATACTGCCTAAACTAATTTAGATGGCTTATTTCTAAATATCTCAAAAAGTTCGTGGTACAATTTTTTACAAAGAATTTTTCACTCATTAAAAATAAGGTTCTACCTAGAAACAAGAGCTTAAAAAATATGATAAACTTGATATATAAAAAATGATAGTATTTTTTGAAATGTTACCATCAGATTTGAAAATCATTATTTCTTTGGAGAAGCTTTTTCAAAACGAAATTTGTTACAAGGGGCAAGTACCCTTGTAGAAATTTTAGTTTTGGAAACTGTAAATCAATGTGGCACTAAAAGTGTTTTGCTTAAAAATAAGTAACCAAATAGTAAAAGGAGGTTGAAATGGTGTAACACTTTTTCCAGTATGTCATTGAAAAGTACACGTGTTTATAACACAAACTTCAAAAATTCATGTGCATGGTTAAAAGTGGCATCTTAGCCAAAAGCATACAAAAGCGTGTGGCTACACAGAACATAACATGCTGCGTAAATCAAAGACAATTAAAAGATGTCAGGATCCTATGGTCTGCCATTTTGATGAAAAAGGGGCTCAAAGGGGTGGGGACACTAAATACAAGACCATAAGGTAAACAAATGACAGCCACGATAATAATATTACCCATTGGAAACCAAAATGTCGGGTTGCACTTTTGTCAATGATTTTTCTAAAACTTGCTTCTGTTAACTATGAGCTTGGAGAATTACGCTACATGTACAACAATGCACAGCTTATTTTTAAAATTTTTGAACAAGAGGCAAACATGGGACACTTATCTCATTATTTTCTTGAACATATTTCAATAAGTATTCTTAAATGGATTTACATCATAGGGCAACAAAGCTGGGACATATTTGAAAGGCAAATACCCTATAATCTCGCATAAAGGTGCCGTGGCGCCTCTATCCAGCCCAGTTTTTAAAATATTAATTTTCTTATATTGACAATGAGAAATAACATAAATAAGGCGATTTTCATAAAGCATATATGTATCTTAAATTAGCCTTTTACATAAGTCTTAAATAATAGGCTCTACTTTTGAGAAAATATGCTCCGATAACTTGACAGTCACTAAACAATATTTCCTCTTTTGTTTTCTCGTTTTCCTGACACGTAAACTTTCATTGAGCCACCAGACAACAAAATCAGGGTGCACGTCTTAGAAAATAGTTGTGGACTGTGTCCCACAATTTCGCCATCCTTCAGAACTTTCACGACATGTTCATCGTGTTGATTACCAGGCTCTCTTTCACAAGTCAGCTGCTCCTGAATATGTGGCGTCCATATGCCTTTATATACATGATGTCCAGTAATAAAACAGTTAAACTCAAATACACAGGGACGACACCTAGTTGCTCTCGCCATTGCAGATTCCTCCAGATTCCAAAAATTTACACTAGATATAATCGTTCGAATCTGGCCATAACATAAATTTTGAATAATAACATTGCTTTCGAAATTCGAATGCAATTATAACACGTGAAACATAAATTTTGAACCAAAACATTGGGACACAATCATAACACGACGAAATTCAAGCAAAATTAAAAATTGTTTTATTGTGGAAGGAATTGTTTAAACATGGAAGACAACGCCACGAGAAGAAGCTATTCTCTGTATGATAAAAGAAAAGCAGTACAAAAAGCCATCGAGGTCGGAATTCGTGAAGCATCAAGACAGCTAGGTATTCCGAGGAAAAATTTGCAGCGATGGAGCAAACAAACGTAAGCTTTCAAGTCGGCTGCTCTTACTCCAAGAATAAATAAATATACGAACGAAAAGAAGGATTAGACAGTCAAAAGTTAGATATTCATTACTTGAATCTGCTTTATTGGGCTACGTCAAAAAAGAGAGAGGCAACGGAACTCTGTCACTGGTAAGCAGGTACGTAAAAAGGCGTTAGTTTTATTTCAAACCATATATCCAGGCAATAATGAGCGCTTTTCTGCTTCTTTTGGATGGCTGCATCGAATGATTAGACGGAATAACATCATTTCGACGTGTTACAAGTGTTGGACAGAAAATTCCTGCTGATGCCCCTGAACGTTGTGATACATTTTTAGCTGCGATTAAATCTTTGGATGATGTTAATATTATAATGAATATGGATGAGACCCCGTGCTATTTCGATATGCCATTTTCCGTCACTTTTGATTTAAACGGGGTGAAAACACTGGCAATGAAAAATTGCGATTACCGCTGTGTTAACTGCTGAAGTACGCAAAATTGATGATCATTACGAAGGAATATCCTTGCCACCAATGGTCATCTTTAAAAACCTAACCAAGGCCCCAAAAGGTAAATTCCCTAAAGGAATAGTGATTTAAGGTCCAGAACAATGGAGAGACCGACCATGATATTTTCCCAACAGCACAAATCTCTTCTGGTCATGGATTCGGCCAAATCTCATTTGGGAGATGTGCCTGAATTTTTAACGAGATGCAACACAGAATGTAAAATCATCGATGGTGGTATGACTCCATTGCTCCAATTTCTTGATACGCGTGTCAACAGGCCATTCAAAGATATTCTAAAAGGGCGATGGGCAGATTGGATCGCAAATGGTACTGAAGAGTTCACCAAGCAGGGAAAACGTCGCCTTGTATCTTACGAAACGATTTGCCAGTGGGTATTTGAAGCCTGGAAGTCAGTTGCAAAACCAACATTCATTGTCAGTGGATTTCAGCAATGCGAATATATCGAATGGAATGGTGATTACCAGACGCTTCACTCACGATTGCGTGATACGATTTTGAATCGAGCTATCTCTATAGAAGCAATATTAGAGGTAAACGAAATGTTTCAAATGAAATCTACGAAGATGAAGATCATAACACAGACGGTGAGAACGAGAAGAAAGGCTCTGTGTCTGATGAGGACGAAGGATCTGTGTCTGATGAAAATGACGAGGACATTATTATAGACTTATAGATAGTCCATTGTATCTTTTAATCTGTGATATTTCTGAGGTTACGAATCCCAAAACAGTAATTTTTTTTGCTTGCTCAAAAGAATCCTTATAAATAGGGCTAAAGAATAAGGTAATTCAAAGTGATATTTAGCAAAAAAAGATATAGGCGCTCGGCACCTATATGCGGCCCTACTTTCTAAATTTGAAAATGTAGAATTTCTAAATATCTGGATATAGGCGCCAGCGCCTTAATGCGACATTATAGGGTAAAATGAAAACATATCAATAATGCTGTTCATCAGAGATATGCATGAACAACAATCAATGCTCAATTCAAGATACTGCCCACTTTTGAGTAGCAGTGACTACCTGTCAATAATGGCTACTTTTGACACCCCCCCCCCTTTTGTTTTGTCCCCTGAAAATTCTTGTTTGCATTTGGAACACATAGTAGCCTGCTGCTGTGCATGGCCGGAAACAACTAAATTTTATACATGGTCATCCATCAATTCCCTGAACATCATCCAATGGCTTCACATTGCCAATAATTTGCATTATGCATTAACTTTAAATACTGAATGATGAGCTGATATAAATCACATTAGAAGTTCCTTATATGACCCTGTAAATAAAGACCAACCTCAAAATTTCTTGTAGTTTGTCTTTGTTCACTGGTCTGGAGTGGAATCACTTACCTTCTACTTGAGCATGATCCCATGTCAGCATAGAGTAAAAAATTACACTTCCTTTGGAAACGTTGACGTCATTATGGTTTTTTGTGAATAAATGCATCCTCTTCAAAAGGGATAGCTTATCATTCTCCTCATTAAGAAGATAGTCAGTAGTCTTGAGCAACGTTCTTGGAGGGTAAATTATCTGTGATCCTGATGCAACTTTAAAAAAATCACTTTCAGCTTGTCGGGAACCACCTGGAGAAGGGTTTGGACCCATTTGAAAAAGTGTAAATTCCACTGCCATTTCTGAATCATTATCTACAGTATGAGATGATATTAGGCAATTACTTAAATAAAACACAATTACTGAGCATGTTTCTTTAAAAAACCTAGTCTATAAGTTCATCATCATCATATATAGCCTTTATGGGAAACCAAAATGAAAAAGTGAGTGTGAGTGACATTTGTTACAACAATTCTATCAACTAATACACTAAAATACAATCATTACCTGATAAGCAGCAACAACAAAATAAAGAATACCATACATGCAAAAGCAACAATGATGACCATTTCAAGAATGGTGCCTGAGTCAGACAAGTTTTTTTCACTTTACTTGCCCACTCCCCATCCAATGATCAAATAATCTTCAATGACTTTCTAAAAGAGCTAATACTTCATGCAATGGATTTTGTCAAAGCACCAAGAAAGTAGAAGGATAACCACCATTTTACTTTTTTGATTATCTAGGCTAATTATAATTAGCCTAGATAGTAGCTCTCAAGGGATCCATCTGGACCCAGTTACAACAACTTCTTCTTCTTCTTTACCTTTTGGCTGCTCCCTGTTAGGGGTCTCCACAGCAGATCATATGAATTCATTTTGTGCAGTTGGCAGTGTCTTGCCTTCTCACTCCCAAACCCCTCATGTCCTCTTCCATTGCATCCATGTAGCATCTCCTTGGTCTTCCTCTCTTTCTCCTCCCTGGCAGATTCATGTCTAACATTCTCCACCCAATATAGTTCTCTTCCTTTCTGATCACATGCCCATACCATCATATTATTTGTTGTTGTATCCCAGTTACAACAACAACAACAAATAAATAAACTTTAATGGGACATACTCTCCTGAAGAGGTTTTTAGTTTGCAACAGACATAATGAAAAAATATGAATACAAGTCAGATACAACTTTAAAAAATGACACTTCCTATCTATACTTTAGTGTAATGCTATTCATACAAGCAAAATGCATTACACATACAAAGTACAAAGTTGCAAGCCACTTGAGAAATTTGAACAGTAGTAAAACAATACCTCAAGAATATTTTTGAAGACTTGAAAAATGATAAAATAAAGTGATTTCATACCAGGTGATGTGATATCATAGTTAATATCATTGGTGGGTATCCAATTTAGGTCTTCATTTTCCAGTACTTGCCACTTGGGAATCCTCCACTTACCACCAAATTTGACCAAATGTGTATCTGTAGCTTCATTTTTACATGCAACTCCATCATTGTGGATTAAAATTTCTCCAAAATATTCACCAGGTGAGGAAACATCAATCTGTCTAAACTGTACATGTAATTTGATTGGCATAATATGATGTCAGGAAAACATATTTTTGGCTACTTTAAGTGATGACTGTATTTACTTCCAATTTCTCTGTACAATGTGGAAAAATAGGTAAAAATAAAAAGTGAAATTAGAAACATTTTGCACCTTATAGAAAATATGGCATCACTGTCTAAAGTCTTTAGCATATCTTACTGCAAGCTACCAACAAATATACAAATAAAAAGACAGCTTGGTTTATACCTTAGCCGGAAGTTGGAGTACCTAATAAAAATCTATAGATAAAACATTACAGTAAGAGGTAATTGGAAGCTCTGAACTATGCTCCTTGAGTTAAAATGGTGGGAACTATATGAAATCTATTTCCACATAAAATGTCCAATTACCAATTGTAAAAACATCAACATTTTTCTTATTCCTGCATCACAAAATAAAAAAAGCACATTACAATACACAGTAATAATTATCACAATCACTGCCAAAAACTGTGGAAATCAAAACAGAAAAAGAAATTGATTTTGTTGACAGAACTCACCCTAGAATGTGTACTGTACTGTTCAAAATATCTATTCTACTTTTATATATTATTATTAATTTCAACTTTATTATCAATATTATTACCAAGGGTTCAGCACAACCCCAATACACTTTGCTGTTTGGTTTAAAATGTCTATTTTAATGTGATCTACTCTCATTGAAAACTGATGCAGTCGTTTGGGAGCAAGGGGAAGCATGAGCCATTACCTTTCCCATTTTTGCAAACTTTGAGATAATTATAAATAATTATTATGTGTCAAAAATTTAGTCTTTTCAGAAACTTGTGATCCAAAGGATAACCACAAAATGCCAATACTATCTGACCCCTCCCCACTCCATTGACCTTGGCTTTTGATAATTTTTTCAAACAAGGTTTTGCACCTACGTCCTTCTCCATTGCATAGAATTTTTATCCTATGTGCTAAAAGTGTGCAGAAGGCAGCAATGAAATCTCTGGGGTCCCAGTGGAGTCCCAGGGATCCCTGAGGCCTCTGTCATCATTGATAATGATACAACAGAAAATTCTACATTGGACAGTTGACCTCATCTCACAAGGAGAAAGCAATAATACTACCACATCTACTACTGCAATCCAAATGATCAAAGTGGAAACCACTTTCAGCTTAAAGAAGGAGAAAAGTGGTAACAAAAGAATGATGATTCTAGAGTGGCTGGAATCATCGAATCATTGAGTGTCAGTTTGATGAACATGTGAAAGAAAGTTAGTGCCTGTGACAAAATGGCCTTGCCATTCTAAGCATTTTAACAGTGCTCGTTTGACAATGTATTGGTGTAGGTGCACACACTGATAAAAATTTAAATTTTTATCTATTTGAAAAGACAAGGCTTGAAAGCTTTGAAAGCTTTAGCTTCTTGTTAAATAAAAACAAAGCCTTTGACCCAACATTCTCTGAGAGCAAAGATATCTTGTTTGAGCCTGAAAGAANGAAAAGTGGTAACAAAAGAATGATGATTCTAGAGTGGCTGGAATCATCGCTCTTTTTGGATTTGAAACTGGAAGAAAGGAAACAAGCAACTTAAAGATTCTAAAAAAAATATAGTGTTAGCCACAAATATTCATGTAAAATGTGCAAGGAAGGTACAAGCTAGCATTGAGTGTCAGTTTGATGAACATGTGAAAGAAAGTTAGTGCCTGTGACAAAATGGCCTTGCCATTCTAAGCATTTTAACAGTGCTCGTTTGACAATGTATTGGTGTAGGTGCACACACTGATAAAAATTTAAATTTTTATCTATTTGAAAAGACAAGGCTTGAAAGCTTTGAAAGCTTTAGCTTCTTGTTAAATAAAAACAAAGCCTTTGACCCAACATTCTCTGAGAGCAAAGATATCTTGTTTGAGCCTGAAAGAAAGTGTCTGATCGGCAATGTAAATGGCTTTTATTGCATAATATATGACAAGTGAAGTGCCGTTTCCAGGATTAAACAATGTTCTTCTCCTGTTCTTCTTCAATCATGATTGTGGTAATGCATAGATTTTTTCAAAAATTTGTTGAGATTCTTCCTTGTGATGACAATATTGGATCTAAAGCCCTACTAAAATATAGGTGATATTTTGACATGTCATTTTCCATCATTTGTCTGGGATGGCTTTAGATGAAAGATCTGCAATGACATACCTAGCAGACCTAAAGGAAAAAAACTCACTGCATGCATTGTATATTCATTCCTCTTCTTCAGAAGGATCACATTGTTAAAAATGGAAAAGTGGTTAACAATCATGTTCAGCTTGGTGTTGGCTACAACTTTAATGTTATTACTGAGTTAGATTTTAAAACTCACTATGCCTTCACCTTTCTTACATTACCATTCAGACGTTCCGGTGTAAAGTACTCGTGATATGTTTCAACTGAAGTAAATTCCATGTAATTGATAATAACTTCCATCCTTTCAGTTAAGTTAAGGAATTCGCCAATAAAACATGAAATTGTATCAGAGTCTCTACAACAATGAAATCACAACGAAAAACAGGTATTTTAAAGCTGGGGTCATTATTTCACTTGAAGGTCAATTCAATTAAAACTGTTTAACCTTTAATAAAGGAAACTTGTGTTTCTTTGTCACATAAATTTTAAATCATCTAAATCACCATATTGTAATAGATGTTTAGTGACGGTTTTTCCTCGTATTTACTTTAACATTTAAACTCTGAGACTACTACAAAAATAATCATGGAAATATGAGTACATTGTGTCAACAACTGTTTAAGTTTAAACTCATTATTTGCGTTATTCATTTGGTAGGCTATCATTCAATTTTAATCGCTCACCTTACGACTTTATTTCTTTAGCTATTGTTTGCACCAGACAAACGAAGTAAGAAAACACCAGCAATTCTCTTATTCGGAATAAACACATTACATCACCATTTTGTCACAAATGTCACCGTTGTCAAGTCAAGTCAGAAATCAATAAAAACTTGATTTCTGAGGAATTCCCAATAGCAAACCTCGTTTTAGTTCTTTAGACTCTCATTCAAGATACAAGAAGTGAAAAGAAGATGAATAATCAACACATTCAGTGTCAGTTTCCTGTTAATGTGTTATTTTGTGTATTGTTTTTTTTATTTTGCTGTTGTTTCAACTATTTAATTACAGAAAGTAGGACAAATGTGAATAAAAATATTTGCTTCAAAAACTGGAATTATTTAAAGCCCTAGTGTTTAATTAGTAAAAGCTAAACATGAACACCGCAGCAAATGATGTGAAGGGTGGTGGTGATGTGTGGCAAAGAAAGTTGGAATTATTGAGTAAGCGCATTGCCCTGATTGAAAAGGTAATACAAATCATTCCATTTATTACTTTTTGTCGATGCTACTTAGGATAGCTGTTATTCACTTGAATAGGTTATGTAAAAACAGAAAGTGGCGCACGGCAATTCACTAGAAATTATACAGCCGATATTTTAAGGTAAGTTGGTATACCCATATAATATACCATATAATTTTCGTTATACTGTTGTTGTCATTCCTCCAGCACACAACCAGTTATGTAACAAACAGTCAATCAACAATCGGACTTACTAGCCATATCCTACCATCACTGAAAAAACATTTATTCCATTCATGCAACAGTTTTAACCGTGGCTACAGCTCACTTCATTCAGTAACTCTTGTGTTGCTTTTATCGGGTGACATTCAGTTAAACCCCGGCCCCAGGAATGCTTTAAAGAGCATCTACCCTTGTGGTTTATGTGAAATACCCGTTACTTGGAACTGTGAGGGTGTATGCTGTGATGACTGTAATATTTGGCACCACAAATCCTGCATTGAATTGTGTTCATCAGAATTCGAACTATTAAATAGAAGTAATGTACAATGGCTATGTTGCAAGTGTGATAACATAAATGTAAGCTCATTTACCTTCAGGAGCTATGAGATAGACTCAAACTATTATACACCAATTGAAGATCAAGACATAACATTAGACTCTGTAATGTCAGTATTTAGCCCAATGAAAGCAAGCAGCCCCATATCACCAGTTGACAAATACAACACAACCACAGACAAGTCCGCAAGTCATAGGTCTAGTTGTAACAGAACACACTCGAGACAAAGCTCAAAATCTACACGTAAGGAAAAACATCATCATAACTTACGCATATTAAATGTAAATTGTCGTAGCATACGAGATAAAGCATCAGAATTCCAAACATCAATCAAGTATCTTAAACCAGACATCATCTGTGGAACTGAGTCATGG
>RDPX01000191.1:375488-393070 GCA_003991215.1 Morbakka virulenta | reverse complement strand
TTTTTTTTTTATTAATATCACAATCAATCCAATCTCAGAGCTTTTGCATTAAACTTGGCAATTCACTTTCAGACTTCCCAATCTTAATCCTCTTCCAACTGACGCGATACTTTTTATTTTTTTCATCAGCAGGACCCAATGGTAGAACAGAATCTATTTATTTGTAAATTATTTTGTAAATATGTAGATTTTGAATTTGGCTATCCTGTATAAACATTCGTGATAAATAAATAAATAAATAAATAAACCAGTACCTGGTAAACCTTTATTGCTCAGGGGATGCTAAGAATCTCTGGACCCAAGGCTCAATCCACATCTAAGATTGCAGACACAAGGTATGGTAGTACTGGGTCTACACTGACATGGAAAGAACTGTTATCTTGAAAAAATACTCACTCCTTAGGTTTCATTGGTACCAGAGATCTTCCATCCAATTTTTCTTTTGTAAAAACTTTACTTCATTCTAAAACCCCTTATATTTGTGCCCTCTTCTCTTCATCAAGCTGCTGCCATTTTGAGAAAGGCATTATCTGCATAAGTCACTGGTTGAAAGGTAGCTAATTACTTTTGGTAACGTGTTGTTAACTGCATCTTAGGTTAATATGTCCAGACCAAATCAGATCAACAAGCCAAAGATTGTAGATTCTGTAAGAAAATAAAAAAATAAGAATTAAAGCTCTGGCAGAAAGAGGATGCAAAGTGTATACAAACCAGTGGGTAAGAAAATTGGCTTTTGTTTCATCAGAGAGCACTCAAGAAAGAAACCAAAAGTATTTTGATAAAAAAAGATGCATAAGGATTATACAGAATGTGTAGAAAATAGCCCAACAGTGACACCCCACAGCATAATGTTAAAATTTGTCTTGACACAAATATAAGTTGCAGAGACATAAAGCTGCCCAAATTATACCTTGGAAGCTATGCCAGAAATTTGAATTTAATTGTACCGATAGAGGGTACAGTGTACGATTCTGTGGAAATTTGTGATTCACATGGAGCAGATTTAACACAACAGAGCCGACAGTGGCTGATTATTGATGTTTCCTGACCATTTGGCGTGAGAGTCAAACCTAGAGAATAAAATAAATTAGAAAAATATTAAAAGTGAAAAAGACGGAAGCAGGTGACTCTTGCGCCAATAATTATTGGGACATTTAGGAACCATAAATTGGTGGTTTAAGAACTCACAGTAAGAGATCAACATTAATTGCCCCGTTGGACGGCTTCAGAAGGTATGCTTGCTGATATCAAAGAAAATTCTATGAAAAGTACTGGATACCTAGGCTATGCGATGTAGCTTGCTATTCAGAAGTAGAGCTGGTTGATAAAATTTACAGTCTATATAGAAAATAATGATAATAGTAAAGTTTCTCTGGTTAAGAACCACAGAAACCCTAAAGCCACATAGTGCATGGAATTGTAAAAAAGAAGGAAAAGTAAGGACATAAAAAAGGCTACTTAGACTTGAAAACATGTAAGTCATGCAATGAAGGAAGGCACTCAGAAGCCAAAAAGCTCCACAATCTAGTTATTTGAAAAAAAAACTACATTCATAGGAAGATTTATTACAGCGAGGAGGAGCAACTGTATACTAATGAATGTGTTGAGAGAAACGAGTTACATAAGATACAACAAACTGAGCTGATATCAGTGAATAATGCTCATTAGAATGTTTGCCATGATAATATGTATAGAAAAGAGAANTAAAAAAGGAACAGTTTCTCTGAGTTTGTGAAAAATTATTGTACAATGCCAAATAACTTTTAAATTTAATATTTTCAATAAATTTATGAAATTGTTAATGACAGTCAATTGCAGGAAAGTGTTGTTCTGGAAAAAGCAGACCTTGAAAATTTTTTTTCCCTTTCCAGCCATACTCCTCAAAGGGCTGTAAGGTTAAGATGGTTAGAGCCATGGATAGCCACAACATATATGGTTTATTAATACTTCTGCTCTACAGCTCTAGCCAGGTGCCCATTTATTGTTGGGTGGACAGAGGGATGCTGTTTGATGACAACCCAAACTAAAAATTTGGAAGACTGGGGCTGGGGCTTAAACTGGGGAGGGGGTTGACACTGAAGCCCAGTATGATAACATTGAAGCTTCACCCACATTTTTTTAAAACAAGGCCTTGAAATACAAAGTTGGCATCTGGTAGGGTTAAGTCTTATCTTATTGTTAAGAAAGCCTCGTCAGTCTTGGTTGGCAGCCCTCGTAGAGATGGTGTCTCAATAACAGCTTTGGTTTTTGTGTTGCCTTAACACCACCCCTCTTACATTGTGGAGTTAACAGTATCTGCTGTCACAATTTATCTGCTGTAGGGCTAAGTTGACTTTCTGATGACCTGGGTCTAGGTGATGGGGCTGGACATCAATTTCTATTTTCATTTTTCTTTTTGACAATTTCAGTTAAAGGAAAATGAATGAAAATGGCCACCAGTACCTGGCAAACCTTTATTGCTCAGGGGATGCTAAGAATCTCTGGACCCAAGGCTCAATCCACATCTAAGATTGCAGACACAAGGTATGGTAGTACTGGGTCTACACTGGCATGGAAAGAACTGTTATCTTGAAAAAATACTCACTCCTTAGGTTTCATTGGTACCAGAGATCTTCCATCCAATTTTTCTTTTGTAAAGACTTTACTTCATTCTAAAACCCCTTATATTTGTGCCCTCTTCTCTTCATCAAGCTGCTGCCATTTTGAGAAAGGCATTATCTGCATAAGTCACTGGTTGAAAGATAGCTAATTACTTTTGGTAACGTGTTGTTAACTGCATCTTAGGTTAAAATGTCCAGACCAAATCAGATCAACAAACCAAAGATTGTAGATTCTGTAAGAAAATAAAAAAATAAGAATTAAAGCTCTGGCAGAAAGAGGATGCAGAGTGTATACAAACCAGTGGGTAAGAAAATTGGCTTTTGTTTCATCAGAGAGCACTCAAGAAAGAAACCAAAAGTATTTTGATAAAAAAAGATGCATAAGGATTATACAGAATGTGTAGAAAATAGCCCAACAGTGACACCCCACAGCATAATGTTAAAATTTGTCTTGACACAAGTATAAGTTGCAGAGGCATAAAGCTGTCCAAATTATACATTGGAAGCTATGCCAGAAATTTGAATTTAATTGTACCGATAGAGGGTACAGTGTACGATTCTGTGGAAATTTGTGATTCACATGGAGCAGATTTAACACAACAGAGCCGGCAGTGGTTGATTATTGATGTTTCCTGACCATTTGGCGTGAGAGTCAAACCTAGAGAATAAAATAAATTAGAAAAATATTAAAAGTGAAAAAGACGGAAGCAGGTGACTCTTGCACCAATAACTATTGGGACATTTAGGAACCATAAATTGGTGGTTTAAGAACTCACGGTAAGAGATCAACATTAATTGCCCCGTTGGACGGCTTCAGAAGGTATGCTTGCTGATATCAAAGAAAATTCTATGAAAAGTACTGGATACCTAGGCTATGCGATGTAGCTTGCTATTCAGAAGTAGAGCTGGTTGATAAAATTTACAGTCTGTATAGAAAATAATGATAATAGTAAAGTTTCTCTGGTTAAGAACCACAGAAACCCTGAAGCCACATAGTGCATGGAATTGTAAAGAAGAAGGAAAAATAAGGACATAAAAAAAGGCTACTTAGACTTGAAAACATGTAAGTCCTGCAATGAAGGAAGGCACTCAGAAGCCAAAAAGCTCCACAATCTAGTTATTTGAAAAAAACTACATTCATAGGAAGATTTATTACAGCGAGGAGGAGCAACTGTATACTAATGAATGTGTTGAGAGAAACAAGTTACATAAGATACAACAAACTGAGCTGATATCAGTGAATAATGCTCATTAGAATGTTTGCCATGATAATATGTGTAGAAAANTTTCTCTGGTTAAGAACCACAGAAACCCTGAAGCCACAGAGTGCATGGAATTGTAAAGAAGAAGGAAAAATAAGGACATAAAAAAAGGCTACTTAGACTTGAAAACATGTAAGTCCTGCAATGAAGGAAGGCACTCAGAAGCCAAAAAGCTCCACAATCTAGTTATTTGAAAAAAACTACATTCATAGGAAGATTTATTACAGCGAGGAGGAGCAACTGTATACTAATGAATGTGTTGAGAGAAACAAGTTACATAAGATACAACAAACTGAGCTGATATCAGTGAATAATGCTCATTAGAATGTTTGCCATGATAATATGTGTAGAAAAGAAAAGGCAAGACATATTTCGTCGATGAGACAAAGGTTGAAGTGTAGCAGCAAACACGTCTCTGGAGTCGATTAAGAACATCAAGGTGAGATAAGAGAGCACTTGTCCAGATGTGACAACAGTATTTAATACAAAGATGAATGGCAAAATTATGGAGATACAAAATGGACTCAGGCATCAGATAGTCTCTAGTGCGAAAAAAAGAATCAACCCTTTAAGAAACAAACTTATTCATAGATTAAATACAAGAACCCCAATAAAAATCTGAAGAAAACGATAAAGCCTCATTGACGAACATTCCACAAAAGAAGAAGCAACGTTACCACAGATAACATCAGAGTTATTGCTCGTGAATATTAGGAAGTAATAAGTCTGTTTTCAACTGAACGACATTAATTGCGATTTCACTGCATTGAAAGAAACCAGCCAGACCCTCGCCCATTCTCTGACAGCCAGAAGTCCAGACTCCAAATCTTCCGTAAGTCTGACTTGTTTTCTGCGGAATTGTTTTGCGGCGAATGGCAGAGTACAAGATAATGTCATCAGTGTAGATGTTGATGAAGTGGAGCATGTTACCAGAAATGTCATTTGTGAAAAGAGAGAAGAGAGTTGGGACAGAAATCGAACTTTAAGTGACACCTGCATTAATGAAACGCTCATCAGATCTAATTCTATCCAGTATGACACCCATTTACGATTAGAGAAAAAGGACTGGATGATACAAAAGACTCTCCTGCAAAAGCCACTACCAGAAAGGTATGAAGGAAGCGATCTTGGTACACGTTATCAAGTGCCTCGAAAATAATCAGCGCTATAGCACGACCTTCACATATCTTATTCATAAATCCATAAATACGTTTTGTCATTACAGTCAATAGGTCATTAATGGAGCGCAGTCCTCAAAATCAGTATTGAACATCAACAAAAATACCCAGGTTTTACAATAATCCCACTGGTGCATTGTTGATAAATCGTCCAAAAACCTTACTGGTGATAAAAAGAAGACAAAGGTCAATATTTGCCAGGACCAGATGGATTACCTGTATTCTTGAAGATAGGAACACCATAAGAAACCTTTCAGGAACAAGAAAAAAGAGAAACGGACAGGCCACGATTAAATAGGTTGGATAGTAGTGAAGATAGCTAAAAACCACACTCTTGAAGAAAACGATCGGAATGGAATCTAGACCAGAAGCTTTAGACTGATCAAACCAATAAATATCCTTTGCAACCAACCTTGGATTCATGATGACAGAGGCCAAAATCTGATTAGTTTGTAAAGGAAATTCCAACATTAAACACCAGTGTCATTTAAAGGAATTGGTGCAAAACAATTCCTCTTAAAAAATAAGATATATTACAGGTAAATACCCATTCATAAATTGGTTATTTAACACGTTTAGCTTTTTAATTACATTGAAATTGCCTTTAAGGTTCAATTTCATTAACTTGAAACAGATATATTAATAGAGCTTAGTAGAAAAACAGATGCCAGGAAAACAGTACTGTTATGGTACAATTCCAGGGGAGAAAGCCAGGTAGAAGGGAGGTAGCAAATATTGGCACATTGTAGCCTGGATCAGTGCCTTTTTCCTGGAGCTGGAAGAAAAACTGTGAAGCTGAAAATATTTCCTTAAAACATAAAAATTTCCAGGCTTCTTATTTCTCGTGTAATTTTTCTTACAGCAGTTATAATTTGTATATTTACATCTTGATACATAATATGCAAGTTTATAAGTACAATATTGAGTAAAACTGTAGAAATTTTTTTGCATGTTATATTTTTGGTTTTGAATTGATGCTTTCGTACATTCTAAACATTCTTTGGACTTCATATATGGAGTTGGAAATTTACCCATAGTATACTATGCAACACATTTATAGTTATTTGGGTGCTGCAGAAAAATGTCATTTTAGTCTTTCTTGTTTATTTATCCAGCATTTTTGTACTTGCTGATGGCTATAGAAGAAAACTTTAATCGTTGGGTATAAACCAGACTTGCTAAATCATTGAAATCTTTTTATATAAAGCTGAACTTATACTGTGGTCATTTTCATCCATGCCCAACAGCAGGCGTTTTAAATTCAGATCTATCCTTATCACATACAAATCATGATCATTGTCATTCTACTTCCTTTGTCAGTATGCGTAGTTGTCTGTCTTTCACTGGGGCTCCTATCTTCTGAAATTTAGTTTCATTGTTTTATTGATTTTATTGTAAACGTGCTTTTCGAACACATTCGAAAGGTTGGAGCTTTGCAAAAGAAGAGGGATATAATTTCCTTTTTGATTTATAGGAGTAGTCTGGAAATTTCTAATAGCACTCCAGCTTTAATTTGTATATGGAGACGATTGCTTAAGTACTCTTATTTGTCGGGGAGTGAGGAGGATTATTGGAAACTCGTGTTCAGTGGCAATTCTAGGAAAGCATTTGGCTAATTTTTTTGTATCCTTTTAGATTGATGTCCTAAAGGAAAACCCGATGTCATAAACCATCTTCTCACAGTGAAAGATCGTCAAAAAAACCGAAGGCGACTGTAACAGGCAGTTCTATCGTAAAACAAGAAAAGACGGCCCTAGAGAAAGATCCAAATGCTCCCAAAAAGCCTGTGAATGCCTTTATTATGTTCTGTCAACAGAAAAGAACGGAATTTCTTCGTGAAAATCCTTCCATTGCACATCATGACCTAAGTAAACTTTTGGCGAAAAGCTGGAATATGCTTAGAATGGAGGACAAGCAGGTACTGCCAGATTGCACTTCAATTACTACCATCTGAAAGCTTAAAGAAGCGTATTGATTTTGTTTGGCTACCGTAATTAGCCTAATACTTGCCTTGGCGCTTACCAACTTTTTTCCTTTTTTATTGGGGCACTTATTTTGAAATTGAGTAAATGCATGTCCTTAAAGAAATGAAGATGCAAAAGAACCTAATTATTAATTAACCTTATTATTATTGATAAAATGACGGCCTAAAATCATTCAATGCCCTAAACTCTGGTGTTTGTTAATTTTAACTAAAATTGAGGTTGCTTGTACTGCAAGGGGATTGACCAAAGAAAAACGAAATTGTTATTTGCACTCCATTTTATTCTTGTACAGGGGTGCTAGTTGAAACATCAAGAATAATTCTGGTCATAAAAACAATTTTATTCTTGATTTTTTGCTGACAGTTTTAAATACGTTACGTAGCAATGTATTCCTGAAACAACGTTTAGACAACCCTTGCCAATCTGCACCCAGTAACAGAGTCATGACATGACGTGTCTCTTTGCTTATAATAAATAATGGTATTATTGGTTTGAAGTTACGAACCTCAAATGAAGTATTAGGAAATAAAAAACTACATTGTTTACCCAAAATGTTCACATTCATCATGTCTAAAGCTAGTTTTACTTTTAAACAGGTTGCACTGTATATTATAATCTGGCTTATAGCTTTGTTATCAGGTGCTTAATGTACAAATAATTATCCCATTGGACCTGTTTTCAAGCGACTTTGGATTTTCAGGTCTTGCTGTTTACATCAATTTGTTGAGATACTTTTAGGAGCAAGGAGTATGTTTGTAGCTAGTCGTTATAAAGACCAGCATCTACTTAATGCAAACTGTGGAATGACATTTACTGGATTTTACCTACCTTTGGGATTTTTTATTTATTGCATCCATCACTACCCCTAAATACACTTCGAACTTATTGATCTGCCACTTTTAAAGAAGAAAACAAATTATGTGCAGTATTTCGAGGGCAGTACAAGGCTGTACCAAAACCCTGCCCACTGATAAACTAATAATTTACTGTTTCTGCCTCTTCTGCACCTTTTTTAGTTCTGATTGTGTAGAACATGAAATAAATAATATTTGAAATTTCTTATAAATGAAAAGAAGGGTACCATTAATATTGATAAAGACCGTTGTTTACTTTGCGAATTTGTCTGTCAGGAATTTCTTCTTTTTTCTTCTGCTTCCTTTTTTCTTCAACATTTTTTCTCTCGTTTTTAAAAGGCATATAACTAGCGTTGAGTCAAGCTAAGAACGGCATTTGGGGAGGATGTTTTACATTAATGCCCATTATTGCTTAGATTTTTCATCGGAAGTACAGCAGGCACCAAGTAATAAGTCATCAGCTTAACACGTAAGAGGGTTCCATTTTAGCATGACCACTACCTCAGAAGTGGTCCATCCAGCTTGTTTTTTGTCAACATTGAAGTTTTAAACATTTTGGGGGGATATAGATTTGGAAGAAGGATGAGTTTAACATTAAAAATGATTAAATACTTGGAACCTGTAACACATTGTATTGTAGTGACTTCTGTCCTTGATAAACATGAAATAACACAAATACAATACCCCTACACTGTATTTCTTATGTGTTTTTTCTTTTAGACGTATTATGACATGTATGAGAGAGATAAAGAAAGATACGAACATGAACTAGAACGATATACTGAAAAACTTCATTCTCAGGAACTTGGCAAAAAGCGGGTGACAAGCGTCAAGCCACTGCATCAAGAAGATATGGCAAGTTCACCAAATTTCGGCTGTCGTTCACAATTCATTAGCAACAGAGATCCACGAATTACAGCAGTTATCTCACCAACACTATCAGATTCCTCTGGAATAAGCTTTCCACTTGCATCTATTCCCTCCCCAACAATGACATCTCAGGAAGAGGATTCATTTGCAATTTCTAATATTCCCTCGCCAGGGTTTTAAACAATGTGACTTTTTGATTTTTTGCAAATTTGTGTTGATATTTGATAACTAATAAAATGCTTCTTTGTGCTTTTTAGAGTTGTTTTTGCCTACATTCTTTGAAGTGTCGAGGGAATTAGTGTTTATTGTTAGTTTAGCCACTAAGGCAAAGAAAGTGATATAAATCGGGGAAAAATTGTAAAATATTTATGCTACATTTGAAGCAATGGAACCACTATTGTAATTGACTACTAACAATGGTTTACAAAGAAAGTCTTCCTCTCAGAGGAGAGCATAAATGAAATAATATTTTGGTCGAGATTTACTTTACAATACGTCTTCTAAATTGCACTACATATTACCAAATATATGAGTGTTTGGGCTATTTTCCATGGCAAATCAAACTATTCTTTTCTTTACTCCGAGTTATTGAGGTGGTAGTTTGAGGACTCTTGCCAGTCACAATCTTCCACTTTATAAATGAACCCATACGCATCAGTGTTTTACATTTTGGTTTGATGGTTATTGATTGGGACCAATCTATAGATTCCAAACATTCAGAGGGCTTCAAGGCTGTCTGATGAGCTGTTGGAGAGCAACAAAAACACTTGTCTGCAGGCTGAAGTTCTAGTGAACACGTGACTACAAAGTCAATTTTCAGTTAAATGTAGAGTGAAGCATGAACGTTTATTGGCAGAATGAACCTTATTTAATCAGAAAAAAGCCTATTATGTAGTACCTTATGACTGAACAACTCGGAACACTAATCGGGAGACCTGCAGAACATTGGTTATTCGATTTGACAACAGATTTGCTACTGTTTAAGACTAATCCAACAACATGCCAATGTCACCTACAAAAACTTGAAACTGCGTTCATTGAAGGAGCTGTATACATGAGCACATTGAAAACCAAGGAAAAGAAGTGAAAGCCGTGGAAAGCTAGAGATATGGCAGGTATGCGAAGACCTTTGTAAAGTTGCAGAACTATAAAACTCCGTACCATCACCTGAAAACCTTAACCAGTATGAAGAAGCTCATTTACTGCAGCACTCATAACTGTCGTAACCGAATGAGCTGAATGCCTGAAAAACAAGATCAAGCACATCAGGAGCACTGTCAGCAACAAAATGTCAGCTTAACCCTTGAAAACTGTGAACGAAATGAGCGGCAGGAAGCTGACATGCTACCAACAAAGAATTTTATTGCAGCACTTCTATTGCCACTTAATACAACAACAACTGCGGCTTTCTTGTAATTGCCGGGGCAGCAAAATCCGACTGCGAAAGTCGTATAATGGAAACTATCTCATAGAAAGAAATCACAAGAACAACCGAGGAACTCCTGCATCGACCAACTGACATGATACTGGATGTAGTGCGGACAAACTGCCTACTGCTCAGAGCGGCAGGGATGAATGGAGAGAGCGTGGGCAATGTAGATATCCTTATTGGTCTCTTTATTACTCCTGAAGATTTTTGTAATTTTCAATACTTGACTCCTTATTCACAAAATATAATCTTTTACTCATGATTACTGAAGATCTGGGGCAAATTTTCGATTAAATATGAAAAAGCTATTATGTACACTAAGCGATAAATGAGAGCATGTTAATTGCCACAACAGAACTGATGACATGGCACAAGTTTTGCCGTTGATTCATAAACTCGTACCTACACAGTGTGGTTGGTGGACCAAAATTAGGACTGCACAAAAGATATCGCGCTGGTCAACAATAAATTTGAACCGCAGACAGGAGCTTCAAGAAGCTTGAGTTATTTTTATGGATCTATCAAGCCTATCGCCAATCGGATGCTTATAGCATGATCTCCCACTTTTTTGTTGAATAAAAGATTTTAATTCGGACAAATATTTATATAGATTAACTTGTAATATTGTAATACATAAGCAGAAGATTAATTTTAGCAACAACGGGGGAACAGGGGGTAGGAGTAAAAGAAAAAGTTATCTATTCTTGCTACCTCACAGTTTAAGATCGGTGGTGTGGGCCCTGTGTATGGATCGTTAAACAAGTTTTCTTATCGATGCAGCTTTTTGAAATTTAAGAGAAATAAAAGCCCATATTTTTGAATTTCCAAGACCACATGTGGTAAAAAAACACATTTTAGTAGTGAGTTCCATCAGGAAACTCAAATCTTGACCCCTGGAATGAAAAAAGAGAGTTAAACTGGCAAACTTTCGCCCCAGGTAGGCAGAGTTAGCACTAATGGGGACTGCAAAATTGTACGAATACCTACTCACTTAACATCGAACTTAGTGAAATGTTCCGAGTTAACATACTCTCCTTCGATACAACGCTACCTTCCCTGCTAATGTAAATTGTGTTTGAATCGCCTTGACTGTCAACCCACTTCCCGAAAGGAATTTTATCTGAAACTGAATGGCTGCAGTACACGTTCTTCCAACACAGCCTCGTTATAATATTTCCATTTGATGTGCAAACTTCAACCGATTTCCAGCCTTTTAATCAAATGATTCTAACGAAAGGGAGGCTACAAAATAAAAAGGGCGCGAAAAGTAGAATTGACATTGTTTACACTTGAATTGGACATTCCAAAGCTGGCTGGTTTATGTGTAGTTAAAAGAATGTAAGTATAAATGCAAACTGTTTAATGTAAAGACGATAAGTGACAGATTGATTAGTGTGTTTTGAAAGAGAGAAGTGACTGTAAGAACTGAGACGATTGATGTAATTGGTATCTTATTAATTTATTGGAAATTTAGTTTGTTCACTGGTCGCTATTACCTCTAGAGTAATTTGATTAGCATTTATAAATAATAATTAATTGTATTAATTCCCTTTATAAAATTTCGAAACAGATTTAAATTTAGAAGGTTGTGCCATTAAATTAATCTTCATTGTTTTTAAATTGACCCAGACTGGAGCCACTAACATGTATGGCTGTATCGTTCTTTTTTCTTCAAAGAAAACGTAAAGATATTGAAACATGGAGTCTGGCATTAACTGATGAAGTCTTAAGATTTATTCAAATGACCAATACTATTTTGTATCGTAAAGACAATGTCATTTATGCAGGCCTCTGCTCTGCCTCGAAGTGACAAGTCGTTGTTTAGCTAAACTAACATTGGTTTTTGTGTTGTTTTTATGTTCACAATTATTTTATCATGATTTGTGTTGTTAAAGTTAGGCCTAATTGTTGTAGTTCTACTTAGACTTATTTTGTTCATGTAGATTAAACTTTATTTATTTTATCTTTCATAATTTGTTTATATTCAAATTTAGTGGCCGAATGACTTCACAACCATGAGTTGATTTTAAAAGAAATGGAGCTTATGGAAGATGAGGTACTTTAATAGTCGTTTCTTTTCTGGACTAATATTTATTTATATGTATTCACTTTATTCTTTGTTTTTTCCGTTTTCTTGGATTAAACATGTGTTATTAAAGCCCTTAAAATCTTAAATTCAGATATTTTTTTTATCAAAAAGAAGCCCATGCTAATACTGTAAGAATTTTTATTCATTAAATACTACATTGATATCCATTTTCGTTGCAGAATCGTAGTATTAAATTAGAAGCTTTGAAGTTCCTTGGGTAATTTACAGTAAAATTGTTAGAAGTTCACTCCTCAGAGAGCCATTTGTTGTGATATAATCCCATGTGATAACCAAAACTAGCTATTCATTTTTATTATCTTCCAAGGCAAGAAATGTGTGATTACCATATATAGTATGTTGCAAAAGTACATTAAAATGGCAATGTAGAAATGTAAGAAACCTTACTGTGTGGCATTTAACATAGTTGTACTGCTATCTTTGAAAAGAATTGTTGTAGCTCTTTTTATTGATTTGCAATCACAATTTTCGAATTAAGTATGTCTATATGAAGTAATGGGTATTTAAGCCTTTTTAGGGTGGCAGTAGCCTAGTACCTTTAACTTTGTCACCTAGTGTATAGCATTTAAAATTAACATGTAGATACTTAATATTTGATCTGTAAAGTACCTTCTTGAACCTTTTCTTGGAAAGCTCTAGTAATATTTTATGTATGACTGAACAGTGGCGATAAATATGATTTCAAATTTTTCACTTCCTTCTTTGCAGGTAAGTGATTTGAAACAGTTTGTTTTTATGCAAGTAATTTGAACAGGCTGTGCTTACATTAAAATACATTCCGCAAATGCTAACTATTTAAATATCCATTAAGAGAGGAAACCCTAACTTTTAGTGCCATTCCTGAAAGCTTGGATTGCTTTTGTATCAATTAAAGTTAAACTATTAATCAATGTGCATATGTAGGACATTATGAATCTGACAGGTGTATGGTCACAAGCTAATTTTTACCTTTCCCGCAATAGATTTTACCTTCTATTCTAGATGTATTTCAGCATATGTTAGAGCTTAGACATTTACTTAATTTGTGTATAGAGGTATTGGTACTAAGCTTATTATTATTGTTTAGCTTTGTACAACGCATAGTATTTGAAAGAATGGAGAAACAGGTTTATTGCAATGTTTTATGTCAATTTTTATTTCTGATATTGCTATTTAACATATTCCATTAGGGCAATGAAGAAAACTCATGCCAAACAAATGGTGACCTGCCAAAAGTGACATTATTTAACTTTTTTAAAAAGATCCCAAAGAGCACTAGGACCAGCAAGAATGATACCAGTGGGAGTCAGGCATCAGAAAAACAGAAAGTGAAAAATGACAATAAAACAGATGTTCCTCAGGCCAAAGAGGAAGAGCAATGTAATAAACTGTTGGATGATGATAAAAAAGAAGAACTAACAGGTGAAACTGATGATGAAGAAAGTTCAATTTTTGAAGAAAATTGTAGGAAAACTAATAATAATAAGAAGAGAAAGAGACTAATCACTGATGACATAGAAGAGGTTTCTCCTAACTATAACAATAATCAAAATGATAGAGACCCTACTGATTCTTTATCCTTAACAAAAAGTTGTGATAAACTTGGAAACTTCTTAGCACAAAAAGAAAAGACTGAAACAACAGAAACCACTACAAATGAGAACAGAGACAGCACTTATTCAAATAAGCATTTACCACAAGTTTATACAAATTGTGATTTTTTAAATGATGTTTGTGAGGATGGAATATCTCAGGAAATGGAGAATCTAGAAAATCAACAGTCTGATAGTGTTCAAGTAAAAGAAAAAGCACAAAATGTTTTGACTATTATGGGATGTTTTGATATTTCCATAGATAAAAATGCTACAGTTATACCCACTGATAAGCAAAATATCACTGAAAACAAAGTGTTAGCTGCAAAGGAAAAACTTAATGAAACCAAAGCAGAAAAGAATACTTTTTCTCCTGGGACTGACAAATGCACTGCACTTGATAACACATGTTTGACAGAAACAGTATTGAATACTGATACTTTGAGCTGCACTTCTAAATTAGAAGAAGGTATACCAAATACCAAAGAGAGTAGCCATGCAATGTTTGTGAGTGATGGAGACAATTCTCTGATAGTGCCAGGTAACAAAACTACTGATTCTGAGAGGGAGAAGTCTTGCATGCCTGCAGGATTTAATGGCACTGAAGTCAAGCCAGTAAGACCAGAAATAAAGAAAGAGGAGGAAAGTTGTTTTGAAGGTTTGGATGACAAAACCATGATTATTCCATGTTGTCAAATGGAGTCAAATGGAAGAGATGACAAAACTTTAAAAAGCACAACAGATTATACTAAAGTACCAGATAAGGAAGATAAAAAAGAACCTTCCTCAGCACCAATGATCAAGGAAGAATCAGAAAACAGAAAAGGTACTGATTTTGATATCCTTTGTGTTTTTGTATCTATTTACAACAGGTTCCCCAAACCTTTTAGACCATGAAGTAATTCATTGACTTTTGATCAGTCACACACCCCTAGGACTGTAAAAAATAATTGAAATAATAATATAGGTGGAATTCTCATTTGTATAGACATTATTGGATGGGAATGCATAAAAAACCCTGATTTTCCTTATACACAAGTAAAGTGCATTGCATACCAAACCATATGAGACTTGTTTTATACCTCCTTTTAACAGTGTATGCCCCCATAAAATATATGGAAGCATAGATAAAAAATCCTCCAGTCTTTGATGTTCAATTCCATGTGGCAAAGGGTGTATTACTGAAGTTTTATTTAACACTTAAGTAGAAGTGGATGGCATGCTTAGCCATATGCTGATTATTGTTTGTTAGAACCTTTAACTGACACTGCTAAATTGAGTTATAATGGCTGGGGCTGAAGCAGGTTTGGTTGACTCATTGGTTGGGTTGGGGTTTTTTGTAACATTTAGCAGAAACATTTTCATTTATTTCATTAGTAATTAAAAATTTTTCTCTCATTTTTGGTGTGCTTCCTTGTCGTAATAGACGATCTTCGCTTCAATTGACATTTAATAGGACATTTTATAGATTTTGGGTTCCCTGTGGACTACGAACCTGTTATTGTTATTGTCAGCGGTCATTTGTATTGTTAGCCGCCATTTTGTACACTGAGCTGTTTTATTGTTGATTAAAGCCCAATGTGAGGTCAATTCGTAGTTAATCATTTATTACATTCCTCTACTGTGAGGACCATGGAGGCCTTTTGCAAGTACAGTAATCATGTTTTGATATCTGCTGCAACAGTGCCAGAGCTGATTATTTGCCCGTTGTTGAATGTAGTGTAGAAGAGGATTTCCACAAGTGTTTGTTGAGTAGAGTATTTGTGTTTCTTCTTTCAATGATAGCCTTGTGTAAGACCTTGGCAGGATTTTTTTTGAAAATGCTTTTGCTAGCCCATTGGCTTTTGGGTCTCAAGCACTTTTTGCTGATTTGTATTATTTGCATGGCTACTGTAACAGGTTGCATACCTGTGTAGGTTAATCTTCCTAGGTATAGAAAGTAATATTCCTATTCCAGTAGAATAGTGATTCATCAGTTGTATGTGGCAGAATAAGTTCACTTTATTATTTGTAAATAGACACCTAATCAGTTTGTAAGAACCAGATATGTTCTTTTCTTGTATCATTCTTACTGGAAATCTACTGAGTGGTATTTCATCAGGGGCAAGATATAACAGGGGGCAAATTTATATTTTTACCTTTCCAACTACCCTGTGTTCGAATGTCCAATTGATGGTTCAATTACACAAGTGTCACTGTCCAGATTTTGGACCACTCTGTGTACTTGTGTGCCCCACCTATCCTGAATCTTGTATCATCCTTTGATGGTGTGAACCCTCACCAACATCCTAGTCACAGCATGAATTGGTGGTTCCTTGGTCCTTTGGTTTATGTCAAACCTTGTTTTCAATGCCTCTGCTTGTTGCATCGTCAACTTGCAAGCTCTCTGGTGAGTTTTCCTCAATTCCTACCAATGCATAATCACCCAGGTTTCGTTCCCTGGTGGTGATGCCTCTTCAGCCTTGAATTGGACTAATCTGTCAATTGTTAGTCTTGTATCCCAGTCAAAGATCATGTAGTATTGTGAGAATTCAGTAGTTGTATGGGAGAGTGCATTTTATCCATAGCATAGCATTTTGAGGTGCTCTGACTACCTTCTCTTCTGGACTGTGGGTAAGGTCCTAAGCCACACATCCAGTGTGCAGTTGAACTTCTTACATTTGCCATATCCCTCTCAGTGATATGGAGTGGTTCTTGTCTTCTTGATGCCACACAATGGACAGAACTTCTTTACTGTCTATGACTGAAAGGAACATCCCAGGTCAGAATGGATCTGCTCAGGTATCTCATAGATAATGAAGGATTCTTGTAAAAGTGGCTTTATCATTGTGCTTAACCATTGGCCTGGTTACAATAACCGCATTGTATTTTGTCTGCCATGACCAGAAAATGCTTTCTTCCACCTGATACTGCTTTCATCTGTGTGAAGACCTCCAATAAACTTAGGTTGTTTGGTGGCAATGCTGTTGCCCATGGGGGTCCATACTAAAAGAAATGGTTTCTTGACTATGACACACTATTCACATTCTAAAATCTATTTCTTCACATCTGGGTGAATTCCAGGCCACTAGCATTAGTCTTTATGTCACTTGTTTGGCTCACTTAGTACAGTAAGAATCACTGAGAGTCCCCTCTTCTTGCCATCACTGAATTTCAATGGTATCAACAGGAGGCACCTCTTACTCCTGTACTGCCCAGGAGGCATCTCTTACTCCTGTACTGCCCAGGAGGCATCTCTTACTCCTGTACTGCCCAGGAGGCATCTCTTACTCCTGTACTGCCCAGGAGGCATCTCTTACTCCTGTACTGCCCAGGAGGCATCTCTTACTCCTGTACTGCCAAGGAGGCATCTCTTACTCCTCTACTGCCCAGGAGGCATCTCTTACTCCTGTACTGCCAAGGAGGCATTTCTTACTCCTGTACTGCCCAGGAGGCATCTCTTACTCCTGTACAGCCCAGGCAGTTCAGCATCTTTGCAAAATCTGTGGACACCTGTCATTGTTTAACTGGGCTCAGTCTTCTCCTTAGACTAAGATAGTATCTTAACCTAGTCAGAGTAGTGCCCTTCAGCTGAAACTCCTTGATCTGGTTCCACTGCAAAGCTGGTAGATTTGTTGCCTTCATTCCAATTTCTGCAACTCTGAGTGCATTGACCATCAACTCTAATCTCAAATCCCCTTAAACCTCAGTTGCCCCAGCTACTGAGCAAGGATCTTTGATACCAAC
>RDPX01000191.1:364366-375277 GCA_003991215.1 Morbakka virulenta | reverse complement strand
CACTGAGAGTCCCCTCTTCTTGCCATCACTGAATTTCAATGGTATCAACAGGAGGCACCTCTTACCCCTGTACTGCCCAGGAGGCATCTCTTACTCTTGTACTGCCCAGGAGGCATCTCTTACTCCTGTACTGCCCAGGAGGCATCTCTTACTCCTGTACTGCCTAGGAGGCATCTCTTACTCCTGTACTGCCCAGGAGGCATCTCTTACTCCTGTACTGCCCAGGAGTCATCTCTTACTCCTGTACTGCCCAGGAGGCATCTCTTACTCCTGTACTGCCCAGGAGGCATCTCTTACTCCTCTACTGCCAAGGAGGCATCTCTTACTCCTCTACTGCCAAGGAGGCATCTCTTACTCCTGTACTGCCAAGTAGGCGTTTCTTACTCCTGTACTGCCCAGGAGGCATCTCTTACTCCTGTACAGCTCAGGCAGTTCAGCATCTTTGCAAAATCTGTGGACACCTGTCATTGTTTAACTGGGCTCAGTCTTCTCCTTAGACTAAGATAGTATCTTAACCTAGTCAGAGTAGTGCCCTTCAGCTGAAACTCCTTGATCTGGTTCCACTGCAGAGCTGGTAGATTTGTTGCCTTCATTCCAATTTCTGCAACTCTGAGCGCATTGACCATCAACTCTAATCTCAAATCCCCTGAAACCTCAGTTGCCCCAGCTACTGAGCAAGGATCTTTGATACCAACATCCAGTATGACTGGCAGTACTCTTCTACTTTTTTACCACCCTCCACCAGCTTGCCATCGTATCTGTATTGACTCAGTGCATAAGGATTGATGTTGTGTTTTCTTGCATGAGTTGAATCTTGCTAACTGAACTGCCTATCTCTTCTCCACAGCCCTGAGTTTGCTTTTTGACCAAGTCAGTTGTTGTTAGTGTACACAATAAACTCAGAACCTTGACAGATATTCACTGAATTTCTTGCATACACCCCATTTAAATGCTAGCTTCATGGATGAGTATATGTCCATGTTGTTCAATTAACTGTGGAGAGTGTGGCTTGCTTATGATGCGATCACTTTTGGTTTACAGCACTGTGACAAACAGCTTGTCACATGCATGTGTCTCCACAACAAAGGAATTGGTATATTTGCCGTATGCCAACACTGTTGCACTTGTCAGCCCTCTTCTCAGCTCCACAGATTTCTGCTGACAATTCCTGCTGCAACATTCATTGTGCCTTTTTTCCTCTTTGCTCTCTCAGAAAGCTCTGCCACCAAATTATGTAGGGTTAGTGCTTTGTGTGCAAACGTGGGGATAAAGCATTGATAGGTTAAGGCAATCCCAAGGAAGGACATCAGCTGTCTTAGTGGCCTTGAGGTTGGCCATTTTCACACTGCCTTTGCATTGGCAGCTGAGATAACATGCACCAGGTAGTTCACACGATTTGACACTTCTCAGGTTGAATATTAAGGCCATGCTCCCTCACCATCTGGAATACTCTTCTGAGTTTTTGGAGGTGGACTTCCACTTTCCCATAATACATGATAATATCATCCAGATAGACCAGGGGAATATTCAGGATGTCATCCAAGAGGATGTTTGTCATCAGGTGCTGGAATGTAGCTGGTGCAATGCACAAGCCAAAAGCCATTCAGATGTATTTAAAAAGACCATTAGGACTCATGAATAATGTCTTGTGTCTGTCATTTGTGTACACCTCAACTTGATTGTAAGGAAGTCATTGAGAAGTGCAGTTCCCCTCAAAGAGCATTTAAGGACTCCTCTTTCCTTGGCAATTAGTATGCATCACTTAAAGCCGTAGCATTCAGATGGTAGTAGTAAACACACAGAGGCAGTGTTCCAAGCATCTTTTGTGCAAGAAAAATTGTGGAGGAATAGTCACTTCGACTTGTGCTAATGATGGTAATGATCATTGCTGAGTAATATGACAGTAATAAGGGGGACTGAATAAAGATTTCTAATATATGCCCAATTTTTCATCAAACTTATTACTGAGAAAACATGTAAAACAAAGCTTTGTATTATTTCCATGCATAGACTTGTCAATAATTGTGACCTGTTCTTCTACTACCAACACGATTATCACTCACAAAGGGTGCCTCTTGGTACTTTAATAGCTGTTGCAAAATTGACAAAGACCGGGAAACGTTTTTTTTCTTGCAGTATTGTTTGTTATTTATCAGTCAAGTAATTAATTAGTTTTAGTTTATTGGTTGCAGAACTTNATTGTGGAGGAATAGTCACTTCGACTTGTGCTAATGATGGTAATGATCATTGCTGAGTAATATGACAGTAATAAGGGGGACTGAATAAAGATTTCTAATATATGCCCAATTTTTCATCAAACTTATTACTGAGAAAACATGTAAAACAAAGCTTTGTATTATTTCCATGCATAGACTTGTCAATAATTGTGACCTGTTCTTCTACTACCAACACGATTATCACTCACAAAGGGTACCTCTTGGTACTTTAATAGCTGTTGCAAAATTGACAAAGACCGGGAAACTTCTTAATCTAACTTGTGTGTCATAAATTATGGCTATCGTAAGTGTTCATCATGCTCTTAAGAACTACGGGTTTTTTTGCTTCAAAGAATGTTAAATCTAGAGGCTGTGCGGAGCTGGAAGTGGCTGAAATGCACATAATGAGGTGGTCACTAGGTTTGACGCCACCAGACAGAATTTCTAACGACCACATTTGAAAAACATCCCATATCAGGAGACTTAGAGACAAGATGAGGGAGTCAAGACATCGCTGGTACGGGTATATAGCAAGGCATGATGCAGATTATGTAGGAAGGAGGGTACTGAGTTATGAAGTTTCCGGTGGGAGGCGAAGAGGGAGGCCGAGGAAAAAGTGACTGACAGAGATGACTGACAGAGATGTGGAGGCTGTTGGTGCTGATGTGGCGAAGAGAACAAACTGGAGACTGCTGATCCGCTGTGGCGATCCCTAACAGGATATAGCCGAAAAACAGAGAAGAAGAAGAAGATCTAGAGGCTGTGTGTGATGTACAAAAGCTATATACCTAGCGGATAACACCCTAATTTTTTTCTTCATCCTAGAAAGCAAGAGTTTTCTGTCCCTGTTTTCAAGACAAACCACGACCAAGCAAATAGAGTCTTTGCTGCCGGTCCAGATTACGCCATTTCCATCACAAAATCATAACATGCAATGGTCATGTAGGGAGTTGGAATGGCTCATGTCATTGAGAACTGATAAAAATATTAGGCTGAGAGATCCAAAAGGACATGGGACACCATTAATTGATTATGTTTTTCCAGCCGGTTTAACAAATATCATTTTGAATACTTCAAATGTAAGTAATTTGCTTGAGTTTTTTAAATGTTTATTTGTTTAGCCATGTGGCTGTAGTTATAAAGACTCTGGGTGCCTTTTATTTGTTTAGTTCAAAGATTGGGCGGAATTTCTATGAGTAAGTAAAACTGTTAGATAAAGGGGGAACAGAGAAGACGTATTTTTGGTGTGTCTCTTTTTTTGTTGTTTAAATTGTGCCGTGAAGGGCTCCATGCAGCTACATAAAATGTGACCTGCTACTGATTTTAAACCAGAGGCTTATGAAGTCAAAATAAAGAAATTTCATCGCATGAATATATTAACAAATATATTAACAAATCAACAATCAACAATGAAGTATCGAAGAAATATTTTGATATGCTTTTTCAGATCGCATTGGAAATTTTATATTTTGCTAATATTTTTGTTTATCAAGGTTTATTTGAAATGAACTGCAAAAGCACTTCAAATTTCTACTCATTTGTTACTCATTTGATAACGAGATTTGAGAACGTCGTAAGCTTGATAAAATTTGAAAACTGGGCCCAAACCCTATGAAAAACGCAGTAAACCAGAAGTCAAAAATAGCAATAAGTTAAAATTTGACGGTTCTTAAGGTCTCTGAAAGCCATAAGCTGGATGAACTAGTGCCAAGACCCCCGTGGGAACAAAACAAAAGTAACATTTTAAGTAAAGAGAATTGAAATAGAAACTGGAGACGAGACTTATACTGCTCGACAAAGCACAACTAAATTAAGGTCTATGCCAAAAACTATAAATAATGTTTGGAGACCCTTTTAGAAGGAGCTTTTGAATCTTAAAATTTTTCTAACCTCTAACTGGTAGTGAATTTTACTGTATACCCCCTTTAAAAAGGATCCATGTTTCGCAGTTTTTAATTTAGGAGGTAAAATCAGATATTGCAAGAGATGCAGTTTATGGCCTGAAGTGTTCTTTTTTGCATCAGGCATTATATCTACATCAACGTTTTGGGTTACATCCTCATTTTCTTCGGACCTGCTTTTTGCAGTACACTGGACTCTTGTTAGTATAGAGGAGTATACAGATAGTTTAAATGTATATTTTAATGAGTATTTACTGTTTTTGTGTGTTTTTTTTAATTTTAGGCAGAATGTTTTCTGAGGAAGGCAGTTAACAAAGGAACAATAAGCGTAAATCACTTGTCAAAGGAGTGTGATACCAATGACTATGAGTCTGTAATGTTGCTACTTGAAATATACAGGACTAGCCGGAGAAAAGTAATACAGGACTGTAAGTATTGTTGTCAAAAACCAGTCAAGTAATTATTCGTGAAGCCCACGGTGCAAAGGTTGTCTTTCATTGTTCTCTAACTGTTTCTGACCATATCATTATTCCTAATTTGTTCTCATTTCGCCATTCCATTTTATGTCATCAACTAATCACGTGCTGCGTTTTATACTTCTTTTTTCTCTTCACTCTTTTTTACATCTTCTTCATCGACCATCCACAGAGTCCTGTAGAGTATGCCCCATAAATTTGAGTTCCCTCTGAAGTCTACTTCATGAAGTTCCTGTCTCTCCTACCGGCTTCAGATCCTAATCGTACAATGTGAATGGCCACAAGCTGATCTTACATATAATAGCACAGTAGTAAGTCCACCTTTGATATACATTATTCCTTTTTGTCTCCACTGCGGGGTAGCAACTTTTAGGTAATGTAATTTTTTGTGATTGCATTAGTCGTCAGAGTATTTTGATCCCTAAAGGAAACTCACTGTAGCCATCTATTTGTTGAACGGGTTACAAAAAGGACCACGCCAACACGTTGAAACAAGACGAACGTTCTCATTTGAAAGTAAGGAAAAACTTTTACAAGAACTGAGAAGTTTAGACTGTTTTGCTTCCAGCTTACTGTGGTGAGAAAAAGAATACTTAGGGAGAAATTCTTATATTAAATAAGAACCTAGCTTTGTTATGGCTTCTATGCGACCAGGAGCTTGAAGGGAGGGAAGCATAGAGATAAAGGCGTTTGCAGTTTTGACTTAAAGGAATTTGAAGTAACCCCTAAACTATTTGTCACCAGGGACCTCGGACACCTTTTAATTGACTTCCCTTCTATATCCGATTTCAGGGATCTCTCTGTTAATAAATTTTAGAGAGCTATGTAAGTTAATAGTAAATTGTTTCCCAACGTATTTTATAGACTTTTTTTTCTCTTGATGTGAGAAAGAGCCTCAAAGGGCACCTTTCCAACGAAAGGTATTTAAGGGAATAAAATATGCATTGCCTTGGTTGTCAGATTTCCGACCGGGATTTCGACAGACCCATTTTGTTCTAGTAAATCCGGTATGAATATCATTTTTGCTAGTGTATTACATTATTACAAAGTTAGGATAGTGAACGGATGCATTATGGCTGCCACTTGCACTTATTATTCCATTGGATAGCGTTTTTATAGCAGAAGCAGTGACGACCTTTATCGTTTAATTTTAGGTCTCGACAAACATCTACAGGCGCAAAATATTATTCAAGAGACTTGGAGAAAGGAAGTATTAGCTAATAGAACTTTTTCGTCTACAAAAACCGTAGACAGAAAGGAAGTTCCGAAAATTACCAAAACATCAAAAACAAGAATAAGTGTTAGCGGCAATATGTTTAAAAATAAAAGAGGGAAGTTAAAAATAAGTATATCTTCAGAAGACGATTTTTCAACAAAGGAGATAGGAGAAAATAAGGCTAAGAATAATAAAAGAAAAAAGATAGAGAATTCAGATGGTAAAAAGAATGGATCAAAAAAGACAAAGAAGTACACGGAACAAGACAAAAACTGCAAACAATCATCATCAAATGGTCTTGTCAAATATTTCAACTCCCGAGCAAAGTCAGCTCTGCGATCGTCCAGTGGGAAAGCTTCATCTGTAACATCCAGGAAAGACCCTCCAAAAAGCCCCAAAAGTCTTTCTGGTGTTGTTAGAAAAACCAATAGCAGTTCAGAGTTGGTAATGCCTGTTGCTGTTAAAATTGTGCGGAAAACAAAACGACAACGTGTGGCTGCCAAGGCTGCAAATATTAGTAAAGCAAAGTCTTGCAAAACCCGCTCTTCAAGTGCCCCTGCCAAGACTCCTCGGAATTTGACCGTCACCAGTAACTTCCTGCCAGACAAAGCAGGAAGTATAAAAAAGCATAAAAAAACTTTAGAAAACTTACTTCCTGATGAAGACGGCGTAGGTCAGAAGTTTAAGAAATCCAAGGCTGCTGATATCAGATCGCTACTGAGAACCGCTCCCGCAGCGGCTTCTGATGAGGAACACGATACTTCGGAAGAAACAAAACATTCTGAGATAACATTGAGAAATAGGGGGAAAAGAAGGAAGGGTGAAGAATTTCAAGATAACAAATTACAAAGCCATACCGAGACTAAAAGGCTAAGGCAGAAAAGATATCTTCTCGACAAAAAAGAATGTGATACTGGTCACCAATCAGAGATGAATGAAAACGTATGTACTCGTCTTCAAAAGAAGAGGAAACGACAAACCAGCTGCAAAGATTTATCAAGTGACAAGGGATTAGAACTTGTGGAAGGAAAAGAGTCACCAGCGAAAAAGCAACTGGAAAAGGTGCCTCGTACCGTTTCTCAGGCCAGGACACCTAAAAACCCTGATATCAGAGCAATGTTTAAAAATGGGCTTGCATTTATGTCTTCAGACGACATTATCAGTAAAGAAGACAAAAAAGGCTATTCTAAAGAAGATATTTGTACTGATTTATTGGCCATTGTTACAAATAAGAGCTTAAATAAAAGCTTACCGGATTTAGAAACGAATAGAGTAAACGTTATATGCTCTGGAGAGGATGATGTTATGACAGTGAAAGAAGAGCTTACAGATGAAGGGATCGAAAGGGGTGACGAAGTAGTAACCAAAGAGCTCATAAGTAGTACAGATGGTGAGCCCACAGCAGCCATTAATAACCCCGAAAAGGGGTGTCAGCTAAAGGTTGAAAACAATGCGGTGGAACTAATGGTTGTATCAAACGAGGATGAGGAAAAATCGATTTTACCAGAGGCACGTGTTTCAGTTATTAGTCACAAGGATGTTAAAAAAGAGGATATGGAGGTTTCTCTTTGTAGTGATATTACGAAAGTGAATATTGATTCTAGTGTTTTGGGTACAAAAGGCCTGCAAAGGCTAAAATCAGATGATATAGATGAAAAGCAAAATCTTGATACTAAAAGATCTTGTAAAAGGAAGAAGTGTACAATGGACGATTATAGCTCACTATCTCCCAAGCCAGTACAAGATGATAAATCAAACCAAGGCAATGAGTCAGGAGAGCTTACGCCAAACCGTAGACGATCAGCAAGGCTACAGAATAGGACAAATATTCAGGTGCAAGAATGCGAAATTCTTTCAAAAGAAGGGACTAAAACACAAGAAGAAAAACGGATAAATGAAAACACAAAAAGAAAGGTAAAAAAGACAAAAGAAGTTGCTCGTAAGAAAACTGATGTTGATGCCCAGAATAAGAAAGAAGAGATTGTAAATAAGGGATTATGTAACAACACGGAAAAAATAGAAAATTGTAATGTATCTTTTAAGGATGGCAATTCAGAGGCAGAAACTAAGAATACCGTGGAACCGCCCCCTTTGAACAAAGAAACAATAAATTCCAGTATGCTTTGGACCGAAAAATATGCTCCAATGACGGCATCAATGGTCATTGGTCATCAGGAAGATTGGAACAGACTTTTCTTATGGCTGAGTGTTTGGAAAGTGCGTTACGAAAAATTTGTGAAAAAAATGCGTTTGGAAAACACAAAAAGGTAAGCACTTGTATAGTTATTTCCTTTGTGATTGTACTGGCCTGGTATACAAAACAAAAATCTGTAGCCACACAAAGCACTATAAAAATCGTCTACGGAACTAGACAAAGTGTTCCATCCACCATCAGTATAAGTTATGCACAGAGCTGGTCTATGTAACTGCACAACTATGTAATATCCAATTTTAACATAAAACCATAGAGTTAAAAGAGTTAATTTGATTTTAATGTAAAAAATTATTGATTTATTCAGGGAAGTGCCCAAAGGGTTTTCAGAATATACGGAGTTGTGTAATCGATTCTACTTTGCAATCGATTGTTTTAGTATGTGAATTCACGACCGTTAAATGTAATATTTTCGAAGTATGTTTGAAGGCACTTAATCTGTATGTTCAGAGCATGTTCAGAAGAACTCAAGTTTTACTGACTTCATAATGTTATTGGCTTAATAATCGCAATCAGAAAAATTAGCGATATCATCAATCATTGCCCTGTATTCTGCAATGTATCTTTAGGATTTTTCTGTATATTTGAAAATATTTTCTTCTTAGTTTCATGTTTATTAAGTAAAAATGATTTTCTCACCTTGGGTAGCCACGTGCAATTATCGACCGCCAATTCCTTTTAAATAAAACAGATTTTATACCATTTGCTAAAATCTAATTTTTAAGCTTGGTAAATGAGAACTTTACTGAAAGATGTTAAGCACAAATTTACAGTGTCTACCCAGTTCTCGTTGAATACCGTAAAGCACCCCGTGTATCCCCAAATAAGCCCCTGTATATAACCCCATGAGCTTCTAGATGTAAAAACAAAGAAAAAATGCAAACAAGACTCTGCGTTATTAACTATATTTGAAATACTTTTTTAACAGCAACCTTGTAGTTAAGAGATAATTTTCTTCGCCCATTATATGATGGGGTTTTGATAGATTGCCTCAAACGGGTTTAGCTGTCGACTCAGTACTGCGAAAACTTTTAATCCGTACTAAGCTGTTCAGGTCTTCACTACTGTATTTTTCCTACAGTTAAGTAGTCCATCCGTCTGTAAGACTTACGTATTTAATACAATCAAAAGGGTTATTTAAAACCTATAAGCCTATTGGCTTATACATGGTTTTTTCAGTATCTTAAACATCCAGTTGACAGATGGTCAGTAGTCTTCGTCGCGTCGGAACCACACTAGTCATGTTTTGTAATGTCTTAATTTTTTATTATATTTTGCTGATCGTTAACCTGCATATATTTTTAACATTTACTATTGGTAGTTGAGGATTGTCTTGTGCTATACATAGTTGCTTACTTCGTTTGCTTCTCCAAATCGGACAAGGCTTGGCTAACAGGGGCTGTTGACATAGCTCTGTTGGTTTCATTTTGACCATGTGACGTAGCGACCTTAACCAAGATCTGTAGGTGCCTCCAAAATGCACGCTTTTCTAGTGTTCCCTTTGTTCCATGTTGCCTCCTGTTGATACCACATGCTGGCAATTTTACGACGATAAATCTTTCAAGGTATCGTAACTCCTTCACGCACTATAACCAGATACTCCAGCCATATAGAAGACATATTGATAAGCCAACCAGTACTTATTTTGTGTAAGAAACACCTTTCCTTTGAATTTGAACGAGAAGACACTACTTTATACTCATATAATTCGTTGTCATACTTCGTACTCCTGCTTGCCCCAAGTGTAAGTCTCCCTTTAATAACAAACCAACGCAGAAAACCATGTAACATGACTGTGATGACTGACTTGTCGATATGACTTGACGTTCTGCCCTTGAAATGAGATGTCTATGAAATAAATACACTTGAAGGATTATATTATATGGCAATATGTAAAATGTTTTTATACCTCCAATACAGAAATAACAATTAAGGTACACAACAGAATGTAAACGAAATTTCAAGATACTAGCCTAAAAGATCAAATTTTAAAGGCTTGATAGTGGGCTTTCTTAAAAACGCTATTTTTTCGACATTCAGTGCTTCCTTAGACCTTCAATGTCCTCTTCCCAGGGAAGATTTTGCTGACTAACTTAAACTCACTGTAAAGTTTATTTATATTGTATTTTCTCTTGTATTGTATGTTCTCCTAAGACCAAGAAAAGGTTCGTGTGATTCAGATTTCGATAGTGACAGTGATGATGAAGAGACATGTACGAACACTATGGTATTGTTTAGTCCAGTGGGTTATGGAAGCACTGCTGCTGTTTATGCTTGTGCTCAAGAACTTGGATACAAGGTATGAGCCGAGAGGAACCTTTAAACAAGTGATAGTATTTTTTCAAGAGCTTAAACCACTTTCAAAAATTAGAATATCGATCAAGAAAAACTTACCTGATGTAAAGTTGTATACTAATATGGGTTATTTAAGACCAAAAACTGCTGTGTTATAAACAACAGCAAAAAGTAGATAATAATTTCACAGTAACTTTTCTCTTCCTCTCTCTGACCCTTTCTGTCCCTCTCTCTCCCCTCTCTCCCTCTCTCTCCCCTCTCTCCCTCTCTCTCTCTCTCTCTCTCTCCCCTCTCCCCCTCTCTCCCCCTCCCTCCCTGTATTTTTATATTTACTTATATATATATATATATGGGAAGAGTCTACACTCGTGGTGCCACGTTTCGAATTTTAATTGCTTTTCAGCCCCTATAATCAGGTTGTTCCAAATTCAACTATTGAAAAAAAGAAGGGTTCATGGTGTCCCCTTGTTTTTATTCCCGACTGCAGGCAACAGAAGACGATACTCACCTTTCAGTGAGATTTCAAGAGGCAGTTGCTACTGACGAAATCGATGAGAATGAATACAACAGTGATGATGCCAATGAAATAGCAGAT
>RDPX01000191.1:170361-364330 GCA_003991215.1 Morbakka virulenta | reverse complement strand
ATAAAGTACAATAAATGCTGAGTAATACAATCAAGAAAAACTTATATAAAAAATACACAGTTACTAATCTCGTTCTCTTGCGGCCCCCTCCTGCCGCTCTCTCTACACCCGCACCCAGTCGCTCCCCCCTCACCCTCTCTCTCCCCTCTCTCCCTCTCTCTCCCCTCTCTCCCTCTCTCTCCTCTCTCTCCCTCTCCTCCCCTCTCTCCCTCTCTCTCCTCTCTTCCTCTCCCCGCTCTCCTCCTCTCTTCCTCTCCCCCGCTCTCCTCCTCTCTCCCTCTCCCCCTCTTCCTCTCCCTCTCTCCCCTCTTCCTCTCCCTCTCTTGCCCTCTCTCGCCTTCTCTCGCCTTCTCTCTGCCTCTCTCTCCCATTCACTTCCTTTCTCTCCCTCTCACTGTCTATCTATCTATTTATCTATCTATCTATATATATATATATATATATATCCGTCTATCTATCTATCTTATCTATCAATCTCGCCACCTCTTTTTTGTGTTTACCTTTCCACCTTTCTTAAACCAATTTATTGATAGAGGTAGTCACCATTGGTTATAAAGCGGAGAAAAGGAGATCCCATATATAGGATATTCTTACCTTGCTGCTATTTTCTTACATACTAAAGCAGCTTTTAATTCACGGAAAGTATTCAGTAGAATTTTGGTCTTTGCCTCCAAGTTATGACCCCTCAAAAAATCATTCCAACTTTATAGCCACTGTTCTTTGTGTGCATTTGCTTGACATCAGAAACATCAGAAATGTGGACTCTATGTGGATTCATGCTTGCTTTAGAATGATTAAAGACTTCGAAGACATAATCTCGCCCAGGCATTAAACAGGAACTGTGTGAATGCTCTTCTGCTTTGATAGCTATGTAATATGCCATTACGTTATACAGTTATGGTAAGGTAGGCATTTTGTATCAAGTTACAGTCGATTACCTTTTATCAGTTAAATGAGAGAAACGAAATAATATACTTAGCTTATTTTACATGTTTTGCCTTGCCGCTTGTAATATATGCATTTGTTACTTTGATTTCTGTTTCCCTTACAGGTACTTGAGCATAATCCAGCAACATGTCGGTCGGGAAAAGTTGTGATGGCACAGCTTGGAGAAGCTACTCAATCGCATCAAGTGAGACGTAGAGTCGAAAAGGGGGAAAATCTGTTGCCACCTACAAAGACATTACAGAAAAATGACTTTTTTACATCTGTTCGTCCAAGTAAAGAAGAAATTTCTACCGATGGATCTGCTACACCAAGCAAAGTAGAAAAAGCAAGCCAAAATATAATGTCTTTAATATTATTTGAACAGGTAAATTAGTACTTTCTCATGTACCCAAAGGTGATTGTGTGGTAATGATTTTTCTTATTCAGTTTTTATGCCATATTCTATACCAAGGGAAAACATTTGAAGAGTAGTGATCCTGATCAATTGTAAATACCATGATGGCTAGAAACAGGCATGACAAGACCATTATATTTTAAGCTGAATCAAATAAGTATATCCCTGCTTTTCAAAGCCCTGTACCCATTCAGTGTTTGTTAAAACATAATGAGTAGATTTGATTTTATCAATACGCGAATTAACACCACGGTGCCGATTTGATGTTCCATCATTTTATTGCAGAACATATACGAAATCAGTGCTTATTTTGAAATTGAGTGAATGCTAATTGTGAAAAAAAAAGAAATCACAAAGGAACCTCATTAGACCAAGTGATAGTGTAAAGCCAACAGCTGGTCATAAGTGAGGCATCCGTTTAATTATTTATTCCTGAAAGGCTGAATTGCCGTAACAGATCCGTAGCTCCTCAAACAGCACCAAAATTGCTGGCTTTTGCTACATTTGGTTAATAGTACGGTACAAATTCAGGCTTAATTATTAGTTTAGAATAACAGCGGGTTTGAGTGTTTAGTTTTAGCTGCTGCTTTGACGCCTAGTCAAAATATGACTGGTTATTCCTTTATCTAATTTGCTCTGATGCACATTTTCTGTTAAGGCGTTTTCCTTTCTGTAGTTAATGCATTATGGTGTACCGGGTGTTTATGATAGTTTCCTTAAAGAAAAATGCCTGCTTTCAAAACATTTAAGGTATTACTTAGTGGCTTGACTTCTTCCTTGTTGTTTAGCCTTTTCTGACATTATTGGTAATTTTTTTTATAAACTGGTTAGTATTTTGTTGTAAAGTTCGTTACTGAATCATAGACTTCCTTTTTGTAGCAAACATCTTGGGTTCTCATCCTTATTAAAAGATTTTAAACTAATCTGTTATGGAAGCAACACTCCAGTATTGGCATTGGTGACCAATGACTGCATGCCGCCTTCAGTGCTCCTCTTAACTATCATTTGCAGTAAAGAAATGCACTGAAGCTGGCCATCGTAGAGCTTAAAACGTCAGTCGACCAACAACAAATCTACCTCGCATTCTTCTGACAGATGTCAGTAAAGACGTTCACGAAGTTAACGCATACCAACAATATATCGTTGATCAATTAGTTAAAGTTATTGCCCCAAGTTTAGCTTCCCTACCTTCATATGCCTATTGGGCTGCAGGAAATCGAATTGAATGTGTTATGGGAGACCAATCAAAAAGCCACTTGTTCCATAAAAAACCACTGGTGGGTTTAGATATCCCACTTCATAGCACAGCACCAAAATCCCTTAGCTGTTTAGTGTTTGTTATTCTGCTAGAAATGATCAATTTTCAGGTCAGCTAAAATGTTGAAATATAAATGAATCAAAATTTTGCTTTTTTGTTTAGATTGATATTTCACAAATTACCTTCCCATTTGCTGGCTAATTTTAGTTTGGGTCCTATCAAGCCGCAACGAAGCCACTCCAACCCAGTTGAAAATGTAAAGGCTGTAAGTTGTAAGTTTAAATCCTCGTTGTAAATGTGGAGTGTTAAACTTTTTGAAATATTACAGAACATCTAGTTTTCCATCATTGTGTTTCTAAGGGGATGTTCATTGATCCCAATCTGTACGAAAAGTTTCTTCCCTTAATTTTTAAGGAGTTCAAAAGAACAATTCTTTATTAAAAGAAAGATTCCCTCATTTTGGCATCTGATTAATTTCTACACTTTTTGTTCTGTTTTTGTGCTATAGGTGGACGCTGTCTTTGAAGAACATGATAAAGGATTCTGGCCGGCAGTCAGTGAATTAAGAAGTATTGCAAAAAGGCCAATTTTGTTCACAGCAAATGGTTAGTAGGGAAAAAATAGAGTAAGATTTCTTTATGGAAATTTGTAAATTGGGTTATGAATTTTCAAAGTTTGTACACAATGTTGTAGCAAACGCATTTTTGGTTCTGAGAAACCAAAAAATGTGTCATAGCTAGACTTGTACATCTAAGTTATTTTGCATATAAGTTTTTAATAGCAGATTTTTGCCTTTCATTCACCAAAATTCAGCAAAAAAATGAATTCAGACAGTTTTATTTATAGTTTATCTTTATTGACACGTCTCAACAATTTTGAAATAGATGTTGTTGTTTTTTTATCATACAGTAGCTTAATATTTTCAGAGGTATTTGCGATAGAGTAAAAATCATCCCAAAAACATATTCCATGGCAAATTTGTATACCGTCGCAAAATCTAAAAAGCCTGCTGGTTCAAATCACAATGGATTCCTGGTTTAACAAAGGACCATTCATATGTTGACAGTTTAAACTTGCTCATTACCTTCGCATAAATGAACGTTCCCAACAAAGATCCGAATTGAAGAATCATGTCATTTTCGATTGCACGATGTCTTTCTTCAATTTCTTTTAAAGTACCCTGAATGGTTATAAAACTCTGACGCCAAGAAATACTACTGCAGTAATCAATTTTGATGGCATACTAACGGAAAAACTTTTCTTTAAGTATCACACCAAAATTTTTTAATTTGTTTTTTAACATCATTTTTTAATCATGAAGACTTAAAATCTACAGTCTAGCGCAGAAATCTACACTCCTTGTATGCTAAAGCTTATCCGCAAATTGATTTAAAGCTGATTTTTCGCACTACGTTCCGCATATGTAATTTGTTTCATTTTAAAGATGCAATACCTAAAAGGTTCAAGTCGTTTGTAGTGTACAGAGTACACTGTACCAGTTGCAATTCAAACTACGTAGGCAAGACGAAACGCCACATGAAAACGAGATTTAAGGAACATTGAAATACAAAAAATCCTACTGCAGTTACAGAGCATTTATTTCAAAACGGACACAAAGCCCTAATGAGTAACGTTGAATTTTTAGCAGAGAGCTTCTCATTAAAGAGTCCTTGTTTTTTAAAAAACTGTCTCCTATGTTGAATTGCAATCTTCAATCGTGTCCCCTTAAGCTTTTTTGAAACAGTCTTCTGTTTTTGTCTCATTGTTAGCTTTCGAGATTATGCAGTTTTATAGATTTTAAAGAAATGTAAATTTATGAAATCATTTAGCTAGTGAACATGATGTAATAGAGGCACCGAAACGTTTAGTAATGAACAAAACATTGTTTTTAATATTGACTTTCATCGTTAAATGAAGACTTAACCTCCAGACTATATCTGAACAACGGGAGGAGAACCAAACCCTTGGCAGCTGAAATCTAATGAACTTTCGCACCATAGTAAGATCAACGACCCACTACAAACAGGCAAGTAAAAGTCACGTGATACTGAATTTAGTTTTAATTATACTTGAGATATTTTCTGCATTGACCACTTCAATCTGATCTTGGTCAGTTTTTTCATGCTACGAAAAGTAATAATAATCTCCTTAGTAAATCCTGATATATTTTTTTACCTACCACAGATCGAGCTATTCTTCAAAATTTTCAGAGTAATGAAATAGAGCAAGTGTATATTTCGCGTCCTCCAATCCAAAGCTGTATTTACCATTTACAAGCAATATGCTTGGCGGAAAATGTTTATGTCTCCAAGGATTCATTGCGCAGTTTAATATTATCAAACCAATTTGATTTACGCAAGACTATACTTCAAATCGAGTTTTGGGCTGAACAGTGGAAATACAAAGATGGAGAAAAAAACCAAAAAACTCTGATCCAAGACGAATTTTTTACATCAAACATCATTATTGAAAATCCTGAAATTTTACTATCTGTAGATAGCTCGAACACTTTAACTGATTGCAAGCCAGTCCAGGGAGAAAACACTTCATCGCAAGACGCCCTTGCTGGTTGTGGTACTTCCTACGTTGAATCAAAGGTGAAAAGTAATGAAACCCAAGAATTCGATGACAAAGAGGCACAAGAAAATGGCAGTGAGAGCCAACAACCAACAACAGAAATGCAGCCATCGACTGAGGTTGAAATATTGAACAAGATTGAATTTCAGCAAACAGACAGTGCATTAGGACCGTATGGATTCATAGATACAGAAAAGGTTATCTTAAATTAATACATTGTCGTAGTAAAGTTTACCTCACTGGGTTTTGTAATAATTTAAGCGTTTTGATTGGCATTACGATTTTGAGTTTTTAAAACATACACTATAATTCAAATTTCCTAATCGTTTCCTACACTGCACGACACTCCCTTACTTCAGGAAGGCTTTCGTCGTTATGACGATAATTATTTTTTATAATCATAGTTATTCTTCTGCTCCTACAGCTTTAGTTAGTTCTCGCGTTGTTCTCCTACCAACTCTATTACTTTTCAGGTACCATAGGCACTAAGGATGTATGTAACCATGACCTCCGACTTCTTTGTGTTTAGAGTTGTTCCCAATACCTTCGCCTTATTCATATCATGTTCAGAAGCTTGGGCTTTAATCCACTTTTTCAAACTTACTAAAAATATTGCCCGCTGCTGGCCTCTGCTTCGTTTACCGTCGACGAACATAGTAATGAGCAAGTTCTCTATACCATGCTTTCTCATACCTTAGCCCAAAAAATCTAGCTATCTAGCTGTCTACTAATTAAACTGCACCAACAACAGTAGGTACTACTACTACTACTACTACTACTACTACTACTACTACTACTACTACTACTACTACAACAACAACTACTAATAGTACTACTATTAATACTACTATCATTTTTGGAGGATTTATCTTATCCAATTGATAATTTTATAAATCTTAATATTCAAATACTACCATTTTGTCTTGTGGTGTATGTTTTGATTTCGTTTTCCTGACAATAATATTCAGGTTTTGTTGTTGGGTTTTGTTTTAGTAAATGATGTTCCAACTGTGTGGTAGAAAAAGTGAAAATAGACTAATTGATTTAAATAGTACATTATTGGAATACTCCTAAAACGTAGTAGTAAGTGAAAACGATTCAAAAAGGAGCCTTTGGTCCTTTTCCCTAGTATAATGATAAATCTATNCTACTATTAATACTACTACTACTACTACTACAACTACTAATAGTACTGTTAATACTACTACCATTTTTGGAGGATTTATCTTATCCAATTGATAATTTTATAAATCTTAATATTCAAATACTACCATTTTGTCTTGTGGTGTATGTTTTGATTTCGTTTTCCTGACAATAATATTCAGGTTTTGTTGTTGGGTTTTGTTTTAGTAAATGATGTTCCAACTGTGTGGTAGAAAAAGTGAAAATAGACTAATTGATTTAAATAGTACATTATTGGAATACTCCTAAAACGTAGTAGTAAGTGAAACAGATTCAAAAAGGAGCCTTTGGTCCTTTTCCCTAGTATAATGATAAATCTATTTTTTAAAAAGCTGTTGAAAGCACCTATTCTACCGGAGTAAAATTATGAGAAAAAGGATGGTAAAATTATATATGTGTGTGTGTGTCTGTGTGTGTATATATGGTAATACTTGGATTAACAGTTATACTATTACTTCTTCTTCTACTACTACGGCAAGAAAGACCAGGAACACTACCATTTCAATGATTTCATTTGCCTGGCGCCATCAATATTTTTGTATTTCTGCACATTTTATTTATATTTGCAGGTTAACATTCAACACCTTACAAATTGTATTTCAAGTTCACCAAGAAATTACTACAGCGTTTTGAAACAACCCTCCAAATCAAATCACAAATCAGGTTAGTCATACAGAATGCATTTTTGAAAAAATATTTCACTGATATAATCTAATAATGACGGTTATTATACAGTCATGTTTATTATACAAATTGCATACTCTTAATTTCTGTTACCCATTGTGTCAATAATTTGATTAATCTAAAAATAGTGATTTATTTACGTTAGTGCTGACGTTCCCACCAGAAAGCTACAATTGCTTAATTTATTTTTGGCAGATCGCCGAAAGTAAAGGCTTTTATTATCGGTCTTGGGTTTGCAGTTGTCACCATTTTGATGCGCCAAGCCAACCGTAATAGTGACTACATTATGACCCTGAATAAATGTGATTAATCAAAAGACGTTTAGAAAGTGTAATCAATGGTGATGGTGTTATATGACGATTTTTGCCTGAAAGGATTTATGAAATTATTTTACTGTGATATGTTTTTTTTTCTTCATATTTTATGGATTATTTTCTACGATGCATTGATGTTTTTGCTATGCCATAAAATCACCATTTTGATCACACGTCTTGATATTGTAATTGCTTTGATCTCAGTATAGTTTATGATCAATTGTTCTGACCAGTTTCAAGTGCTTTCTTTTCATAGCAGACTGCTCCCAAAGAGCCTTGTCTTATTATGGTATTGTATTGAATGAAATACCGAAATATCAGGTGGTAAAGTATATATATATATAAAGCTTTCGATTCGGTTATCCGTATTAAAGTGCTCAATACATAAATGCAGAGCGTAATATAAGATATGATAAGTATGAAAGAATCAAAAAACTACACAGTCCATTTCGACAAGCCTGTTTCGTGATTTTATTCACTCTTCATGAAATGTAAATGTTTTTACATTTCCTGAAGAGTGCATAAAATCAAGATACAGGCATGTCGAAANTGACGATTTTTGCCTGAAAGGATTTATGAAATTATTTTACTGTGATATGTTTTTTTTCTTCATATTTTATGGATTATTTTCTACGATGCATTGATGTTTTTGCCATGCCATAAAATCACCATTTTGATCACACGTCTTGATATTGTAATTGCTTTGATCTCAGTATAGTTTATGATCAATTGTTCTGACCAGTTTCAAGTGCTTTCTTTTCATAGCAGACTGCTCCCAAAGAGCCTTGTCTTATTATGGTATTGTATTGAATGAAATACCGAAATATCAGGTGGTAAAGTATATATATATATGTGTGTGTGTGTGTGTGTGTGTGTGTGTGTGTGTGTGTGTATGTGTGTGTTTTAAAAAGACAGCCATTAATGTTTTTCTAATTTTTTTTTGCTGCCTCTCTTTAAACTTCTTTTAAACAGTCTTGATAAATTCTGCATTTAGGCTCAAACCAAAAATGTGTAGACAGACTGAGCTGTATAATATTTTCCTTTAAGGTCGCATGATAACCTTCTGATCCAGCACGGTGGCAAATTACTTCTTTATTATCTTTGCTTGTTTACATATGATTTTTCAAGTCAATTGTGTAATCTGGTCGTCGTAAGATCTATATTCGAATGCGACGTTAGCTTATAGATACGTTCTTTGTTTTCTTGTTTTGAAACAGAACGTGACCATTGTCCAGAAATGGCGATTTTGGCGGAATCGAGATCATTTGCAGATATTTGCAATGTCAGGAATAGCCCAGCAGAAAAATTCGGATGGTGGAAAACAACTGTGCGCCCAGGAAATACGGATGAGCTACCAAAGTTTTCTACCTCACAACGGGCGTCTGATCTGGACTTGATGATGCCACACTGGGAAAACTGTATCAATCGCTTGGCTGATAATGCATTTGGCAATACTCAGGCAAAGGAAACATTAGACTTTTCACAGTAGGTAGCTCAAATGCATTTGATATCATGTCATTAATTTTTGCCGATTTACTCTGTACGGTATTGGTCCTGTAAGATGTAATTACTCCACTGAAAGATCTTCGGTAGAAACTACACACCAATAAAATCTGATAATTTTCTTTTAGGTTTGACACCGTCAATGCCAGAGCTTAAACGAATAAAATTAAAATATAGGAAAAGTCTGTTGTTGTTCTTCTGCACTAGTTACAAAACTAGAGATCCTCGACACGTGCTAAATTACAAGGGAAACAAAAGAATTACCTACTTCACCTTTTTTTGCCGCGGTCTAGATCGATATTTGCCCCTTGCTATATGTTATGCTATCTTACACAGCCAAGTAGGGTTTAGAGAACAACAACACGATGAAGAAGACGAAATGGTTAGGGGTAGCATAAAGAACGATAGAACAAAAAAGGGGTGAAATATATCATAACACTACTTTAAGAAATTCCCTTAAAGCTTTTTTACACAACTTTAAAAGGCCCCAGACAATGAAAGAGAAAAATATGTATTTTTCGTTACAAAATGAAAACAAAATGAAATTCACGGAGAAGAGTTTGTGATTTCAACATCCATACGCTACCAAAAAATGGAATAAATTGTGTTACATAATATTTATTCGGTTCCATAAATTTTTACCGCGCAGCCCCATAATTTAGAAACACCTGGTGCTAGTTGGTTTAACAGTTGCAAAAAAAGAAATTGGCACTCTTCGTGACAAAAGTAGTCTTAAAGTTACAAAGTATTCGTGTGATAATACTTAAATGTTGGTGGTCTCTGTCGTTATGTTAAAATAAGCCTTTTTAACTAATGGATATTATTCAATTAATTAGGAATTCGATAGAAAAGGAACACCATTTACAGCATTTGGAATCCAGGTTACCTCTTCAACATTCGATTTCTCATCAAGATTTTATGATGGATTATGTTCCTGTCCTAGCATTGATGTCAGTTTCCGAAGAACACCGTCGAGCGACACAGACTAAACGTACAAGAAGGTTAGTCCCCATTCTCCATTATTCTTTTAGTAAATCACCATTCACTTTTATTTCCTAAAAATATTTATTTAAATAGATTATTGAAAGGGAGAATTTGGTATCACTAAGAAAAATAAGTGAAAATATGAAAGTTAAAACCTTGATTAGAACTAGTACCCATGGCTTTTGTGGTCGAATGGGTACGCACTGGTCTTCCAGGCTTTTTTCGTAACGAGATCACTTTTGCAGCGTATTGATTTTGTTGATTTGTGCATCTCCTTTCCAGGGGCCCTATTTTTGGTCCGTTCAACCTTACCCACGTGTCATCATCATGGACGGAAGGCTCATGGTTGAGTCGCCGTGGCTTCTTTCGTCATGGCTCTCCACTTAACCCGGTCTTGTGCTGCCCTGTACGCCTGGATGACAGTTAGTCCAGATTCTTCTTTGATGTTGTCCATGTACCTTGTTCTTGGCCTGCCCTTTTTCCTAGACCCGTAGACCATACCCATGATTAGCGTTTTCTCCAGTGTCTCGCTCCTTAGTACGTGTCCCAGGTATGACAGTCTCCGGTTCACTAAAGTCTGTGAAAGACGCTTGTCGCATTCTATTCTGCGCAAAACTTCCTCATTAGTTACTCTCTCTGTCCAACTTATCCTCAAGGCTCTCCTGTAACACCACATCTCAAAATTTCTGAGTCTTATCCTGTCGCTCTTCTTCAGAATCCACGTTTCACTACCATAGGTTGCGATGGGGAAGACTAGTGCATTCAGCAGTCTCTTTTTCGTCTTCTTGGATATCGATCTATCTCTCCAGACCGTTGTGAGAGCTGATGTTGCATTTTTGGCTACAGCAATGCGCTTTCTTATCTCTGGGGTGTCATTGTAGTCATTGGTGAAGAGTGCTCCCAAGTAGGTCATTTGATTGACATTTTCCAGTGGTTGTCCATTTACAAAAATGCTGTGTTCATTCCTGGTGTTTTGGCTCATGATTTTCAGCACTTTTGTCTTCTTTGCATTTAGTGATAGTCCAGCATTTTCTGAGGCTTCTTTTACTCTATCTACCAGTTCTTGTAGCTCCTCCATTGTGCTTCCTATCAAAACTACATCATCAGCATATCTGAGGTTGGAGATAGTCCTGCCCCCTACTTTCACACTGCCTTCATATCCTTCTAGTGCTTCTCTCATAATGCACTCTGTATATATGTTGAATAGGTGTGGGGAGATTACGCATCCTTGTCGTACCCGCTTTTCGATTGGGAACCATTCAGAATCTCCATGGGTCGTGCGCACCTTTGCTTTCTGGTTTTCGTACAATCCCATCAGCAGTTGGATGATATGTACAGGGATACCCACGTGTATTGGCCTGAATTTTCCACAGAATGACAACTTTCCACCCCAGCCAACGAATCTCATACCCACGAACAATAAAGGAGAGAAAAATGTGAAAATATAAATTGAAGGAAAGGATTTGGAATTATAAGAAAAACAAGTGCAAAACATTAGGCACACCAAAGTAGAATAGTTGCTTGTGTTTCTAGCAGGAAAGAAAAATGGAAAATCAGTACTTAATCGTGAAGAACTGGTTTAGGAAAGTGATTCGGACACTTTTAGTGGATAAAATAAAAACTTAACTACTGACAAAAAAAATAGGGAATGTACTCAGGAAATCAGTAATCTGTCGTTCGTTGAATTTCGTTGATGTCGAGCGAGTAGTACCATTCCATCACGGAATTTCAATTCTCCTACCATTTCCGGAATATTCTGATTATTATGAAAAGTTTGCATTCAACTACACAACTGACATAATGACTCCCATAAAGATGGATAAATGTGAAAAAACATTGGCCACTAGTCATCAAACATATTAAGCGTTATTATATCTATCAATGATTACCATGTATAATTTTATGCTTTGTACCTTTGCATTCTCTTACCTAGTTTTTTATTTCAAACTTGTTTTGTAACCTGAAAATTGCAATAACACCAACCCCTCACCCACTCCAGTTACACGCTTAACTTCTCCTTGCAAAGAGCCTACAATCTATCCTTGGTAAGCCTGTTTCAATTATTTGTTTAATTGACCTGTAAATTTACGAGATATATTCCTATGGGAACTAAGAAGCCTTAAAGTTATTAAATATGCAGATTTTTACCATGCACTCCAAGAAAAAACCCAACTCCAGTGTGAAATAATATTGGGCTAGAAAACATGCATCTTGACCTAGAAAAGAATACCACTGCAAAGGTCGCATACGCACCAGGTTTTGGGGTGATTTTTTGCGTGTTTTTTTGTTTCTCATACTACACTACTTTGAAGAAAACAATCGAACATTTTGTCGCCTAACTGACATTTATTCTTAATTAGAGTGTTTTAGCTAACTGGTTTGTTTCTTTTCATTTAGGTTCCTTCATTACTTTGACTCCATATCACTGCATCTTGATGATAAAGTCGTGAATCATTTAGCATCCCAAGGACTTTCACCAAAGTGATATGTGGAATGGAGTGATATCGAATACCCACTGCACAGTAAATTGTCGATTTTCGTTCGAACATTAATATCACTGCTGCTCACATTTGTTGCTATAATCTACATTCTGATAAAAATAGCTGTCACGATTTTTATCTTAGAAACTTTGTGAATAAGGTATTTTATCCTGTTCGCTGCAACCAAATTCTACAAGTCTTAAATAAAATAGGTATATAATGTATACTGGTTAATCTTGATTAAAACCAAGGTTATCTTGGTCGAAAATATTACCTTTTTTGCTTAGCTACCGAAAAAGTAATGGGTTGTAATGGACCACGCCATCTTTTTTCCGTCGTTGGCAAAATGGCACTTATTTTGTTTAATTTCTTCCTACCACCTTCATTTCGGTAGCTTTGTTTACAAAGGTGCAAGCTTTTTTAAACATTAAACGAAAATGAACTTGTTTTTGACAAAAAGTGTATAGTGAGCTCTTTATTGTAATAAGTAACTGAATCCTTAGCTAGTGAATTCTTTATTGTAATAAGCTACTGAATCCTTTGCTACTTTATAGCTATTTTCAGCCTGTTTGATGCATTATAGTAGAGTTGGAAAGATATAGATTTTGTCAGCCACTTGAGAGTCAACACAGCATAACAACAGGCAAATAAAACTGAGGTAAAGCTTCCAAGTTCACAAATAGAACAAAGGATTACATGGTCGATATTTGAACAAAGAGAACACTCAAAATTGACAGTTGTTGATTTAACAAGTGATAAATGTTTCTGTTTTAAGGAAGGTGTCATTTCATTTATATATTCCTATAAATTAGGAAATTGATAGCATAAATGTGTAAGAAGGTCCTATATGTGTATTAACAGATTTTGGGGGTGTTCTTTCCACTTGGCCAACTTGAACTAAAGCTGGTTGCTTATCTTCCCTCGTTAATTTAAAGTTTGCTAACACGTCTGTTTATTACTTAAAAGACAAGCCAATGTTTCACAATGAAATTACTGCATTGTCACAAATCGTAATAGACTAACAAAGAATTTTGGAGCTGACTCAATTGAAATACGTGGATGACATTGTTATCAAACAACGATGTGCCAAGAATGTACGCCATTAGCGAAGCACTACCATTTATTTGTGAGAAAGTTGTGGTGGATCAGGAAACAACGCCGAACGTATTACAGAAATGACTACGTGTTCTTGAAGCTTGTATAACTGGGCAAGAATGTCTACTTACTTTCAGCTTTCTTGTTTTATATTTTGACAGACCATTTGGAAAGACTCGAAACAAGTTTTGCAAATTGTTTTAAAACTGGCATTAAAGACCTGCGTCCTTGAAATACTTGACTCTTTTTTTCTTAACATTGGCGGCAGTAGGTGACGACCAGAAAAGACGAGAGTACACATTTTCATTTTTGCTTAGGCTAAAAGCGGCTAGCTTTGAAAGTATGCAGCATTTATCACACTTAGTATATGTTTACTCTTTTTCCCGGTTCGAAGACCAACAGATCTACAAACCCTACATTCAAATAGCCGTAGGTCTTTAAAATGGTTGAAAGCATCAATATTCGTCACTTTTAAAGACATTTGGCAACATTTAAAAGCATTTTGCAAGATGTCATTGGCTCCTTTAACGACATCCCTGTTACTTCCTATATTGCTTGTTGGTCCTTTTATTCAAGTCGAGTGTAAACTCTTTGCCATCCTGGTGCGGTCTAGAGTATTGAAACCATGCCAGTTCGAGCATCGACTTCCTTGATTGGAAACTGACTGTGAATCAGCCAAAAGAGCCTTCAAGTAAAGGAGCCCGGGAACAAGGGAGGGGTGTATCTTGCTGTACATGCTGTAGTTTATCCTTTCTATTCGTCTTCTTACTTCAATTCCCGCTGTTCCAGACTTCATTTGATGAAATCTATGGAAGACAACTTGGCTCTACTACTTTGCAAGGGGCACTGTCATTAAGGGGGTCTTTACGGTTTCTTACTGAAGTATAATTTCTTTATTATTCTACATCTATAACTTCGGGACAAAAATTGAGAACACTCTTAGTTTTTTAGAAATTCCAATTTTGAATTGATCTTTAAAGTTGTTAATGTAAATGTGTTGAATTTTGTCAAAAGTTTTATTTCAGTATGTCTGTTTTTATTTACAGTTTGTACCACCCACACCGATAGAAATTTCTCCAATTCATAACTACATTGTAGCATTTGTGATATATGGATTTCTGTACCCTCCGTGAACAATTTCATCACTCAGTGTACAGAAAATTGTCTTAAACAACCATTTGAATCTTTTAACCAAATATGAATTTGTGTTTTAGAAGGGAATGTTGAGGTGAGACACTCTCGACGTAGACCACTTATCAGTACATTGATGACATAAAACCCAGAACGAATGTAGCATCACTGCTTCAGGAAAACGACAGAAAAGAATTGAACAGTCGTTCACAAGAAGGTAACGGACTCTACAACTGGCAAAGGGCAATGATTATTGTCATAACTGGCTCTTGTTTTTGTTTTCTTTGTTTGCTTTTCTTTCCTTGACGGTAAACTCATCCTGGATACGAGCTGTTAAAAGCGGCTTTATGATACAAGGGTCCTTTTTGATATTCTGTCTTGGCCCAGTAAAACTGACGTCAGGAGTAATTCCACACTTTTCTTGTGATGTCCACATTTCTTAATCGATTTGCCCTCAAAGTAAGATCCTGATATGACCCATATCTTTTCGTTCTTCTTGTCTTCCGCTGTTATTACGTTTAATATTTATTTAATCGTTAAGGCTTCTTATTCGGCATTTGCCATGAAATAGAATGTATTAAAATAAAATAATAGAGCCTCATGTTTGATGTAAAAGAGACCTTTGTAAAAATAACTTCAATGTAATGTAGCAGGTAGAATGGGCCTGTTGTTAGTATTTTTCTCTCTCAGTAGAGAAAGGTAGATACATTTTATGTATGGTATGTAACATTCTTCTTAATTTGGTCATTTAGATACAAAGAAACCAAAGTTAGTTACGAATCGTTATCAAATAGATATGATTGTATTTATTTTTATCTACAAAGTGTTACAAGGGATTTTACTAGAAAACTTCAATAACAACGCTTCTTAATTTTTCAATTTTTGATTTGTGATACGGAAATTTAGTTAGTTTTCAAGCAAGGTAAAAGGTTTACTTAGATACAGCGCTTTTGAGATAGTTTTCCTCAATTGTAACCCAAGTGTGATTTTGCGGCTTTCAGTTCACATCAGCCTGTCAACCTATGAGAAAACGATAAAAATATGTTGCGGTAAATATGTAATAATTGAAACTAATATATGTGTACAAACAAATAGGCTCCAAATTTGCAATTGTTTTTCATGTTGTGCCATATTAAAAGTCTTTGTCACTACAAATGATGTGGTTTGAAACATTTAGAAAGGCGTAATGAGATGAAATTAGGGACTGTGATTGAAACCAGACCTATTGCTGTTTGAGAATTCCAAGAAAAATGTTGGCTTTTTTTGTGTTTAATTTTTGTTTTTGTGTGTCATTTGTCAGTCAGAACGTATGCAAGAGTCTAGTGGTGGCAGAAAATGGACCTTTTGGAATTGGGGTGAAAATGAGTGTGGTTGTGAGGGGGGCAAATCCAATGGACACTGATGACCACGTCCATAAGGCTGTTGAAAAGGCTCCTTTTTCGATTGAAACACTTAACGGTTTACCTGTACTGTCACACACACACACACACACACACACACACACACACACACACAGAGTTTCATTATGCGTCTGCATAACAGCAGGTACAAAATGACAGAAATTAAACCGAGCAAATACAAAACAGCAATCAGCAAAGAAAATAAGAAGATGGTATTAATTCGTAGACACGATGTGAAATTACAGAATTTATCGCTTTACTGCAAATTTGTTTAAAAAATTCACAGTTTAATGTTCAAAGGAATGACCCATTCATTGTAACTCGTTACAATTGTTAAGTCGGTTATTATTCATATTCAAAGCAATATTCTTTTCTTTTTCAATCAATCTTAAAGATCTTGGTTTTGATAAGGAGATTATTCCAGGCCTTCACTACTTCATGGATCCGCAAGCAACTTTTTTGTAAAGGAAATAACCATTATACAAAATATTATTCCCTTTGCAAAGTGGTTTATCTAGCATTTTTATTCAAGCACGTGTATGCGTACTATTTGCAATTGGTTTCGTAAACTTTTTTTTGCAAACAGTACTTGGATACCGGTAAGCCTGAAAGAGTATGACATAAAATGGTATTCTGAAATACACACGGCGGATACACACGGAGAAACGTCAGAAATTATATAAAAATTCATAGTTACTTACTTAAAATGGGTACAATTCCTTATGAAATTCCTGAATGATTTTGTTCGCAGTATTTAGACATTGAGTGTCTTTCTCTTTCAGCTAGAAATAAGTTTATCAAAGGCGCTGTTAGGCGTTAAAAGATGTGCCACCACCACTATACTTATGGTAAGTGGTGGCGACACATCTTCGGTGTTTAATTTAAGTTTCTTACGAGATGATAACGGATTTAATCTTTGCTCTGACATATTACTATGTATACTTACCATGATCTATTTGTTATCAACTGCTTAACCAGGCTTTGGTTCGAAAAAACCCCAGGGTTCATAAATCAACTCGAAACAAGAGAATGAATACATTGCTGCTAGAGACAACGGTTTTTACTTAAGCCTTTTCGCTGCCTGGAGAAAAGGAGTGAAACAACGGTGCGAGGAAAACTATCAGAATACATCGCTCTTAAAAATCTACCTGGTATTCACTACAAAGGTTTTACTGTCGCTTGAGAAGTAAAAAAGCTTCTACAAATGTGAAACAGGGGTCGCCCAGACCTACCACCGTTTCTAATTATATTCAGGAAATAGCAATACCCCAACTATGTCAAAGTAAAAGGTCATGAAGTGATTATGTGAACTTTAAATATGGAAATGGTTTGATTACAGGTGTATGCTCCTTTTTAGCAATTGCGTAGCTGGCTAAGAACGACCAGGTGATTGGTAATGTACCTGAGTGGTGGAAGTGACGTTCATCATAATCATCATCATCATTTTTATTGGGGCTCACGCACGCATCAGAGTTTTTATCTCCTTTGTTGAGAAACCTGTGTCTTTTAGAAAAGGTTGCCTAGTGTAGGGGCACCATATTAAGGCTTTTATGGCAAAGGGAGTGTAGTAGATACTTGTCTAAAAAGTAAAGCATTGCTAAGCTGAGCGTAGTGGGCTAGCCCTGCTATTGTTTGATACTCTGACGCTCCTTTACAATTCACTTTTGGTGATACATTGCGTCGAAGATTTTTTCGGGATACAAGGACAGCCATGGGTAGGACCCGATGATTGTGTTTACTACTGTTTATGCCGAAGCCTAGGTTGTAGACACGTAGAGCAGTCTGGTTCCGCCAATGACACAAGAACTGAACCTTACGTATCAGATCAGATTTCCAAATAGTATCTAGGATGCGAGGGGAGCCCCCTGCCTTTACTTTTCCTATCTTTTCGTCTTTATTTGAGTTGTCTCTCAATGGCCCTAGATATTGGAAACCACCAACTTTATCACGCTTTTTTCCCCTTCGCTAGAATTATCGTGTTATTTACTACCCTGTAGAATATGAAATAAAGTAGGGAGTGTAGGGAGCTCTTGGTATAGGTAATATCTTTCAGTGTCTGGCATGCTGCACTCCTTGAGTAAACGGACACCACTGATCCTAACCCATCTCCTAAATCTCTCACTCCAAGTGCCACACCCCTGTAAACCGATTCAGCTCACCGGCCAGGGGGAAGAATTCCAAGATGAATGTCAATGTTTAAGTGTTCGTGACCAAGGCGACCCACCGAATGGAGGATATCGGCTGTGATCAGGCATGGAGAGGGATGGGCTCCGCCATGCGACATTTGCCCTTCACACACCATAAGACGATGTCAACCACAACTCGATCCATACCGGATTGGCCGTCACTCGGGTTACCAAGGGCCGTTCCTTCTGGTGTATACCAGGGCAGAGGTAGAAAATGTGTGAATGATGCGCCAAATGACAAGATCAGTGCCAAGAACAAGATCACTTTTGGCACCTGGAACGTGAGATCATTGAAAGCAGGAGGCAAAATAGAATAAGTTACTCATGAAATGTCAAGATACCACTGGAACATCCTGGGACTTTATGAAGTACGCTGGACGAAGTTTGGAGAAACATCTACCAATGAAGATCATAAATTTTACTTCAGTAAAAGAGAAGACAAGCATGAAGATGGTGTTGGTATCCTTGTGCACAAGGACGTGAACTGTAAATGTGAATGTGAACAGTATAAAGGGCTGGTGCCAATTTCAAGCTGGCTTATGACCCTACGTCTAACGGCTACACCATTCAATATCACTATCATACAGGCGTATGCCCCAACGTCAGAACACGATGACGACGAAGTAAAAGACTTGTATGACCAACTGCAAGAAGTCCTGGGCAAGTCATCAAAGAAAGACATTGTTGTACAAGGCAATTGGAATGGAGAAGACGCCTGAGAGAACTGTACAAGCACATATGGAGGATACTGCAACACCGAGACAAACGAAACAGACTGGAGACTCCTGGAATTTGCCAGTTGCAACGACCTAAAACTGCTAAATACCTTTGGCCAGCACACAAAGTATTCAAATGATGGACGTGGCACAGCCGAAGTGGAATATACCACAACCAGATAGATTGCATCATGGAAAAACAGCGCTTTCAGTTTAGTGTGAACATTGCCAGAACCCGGAACTTTCCAGGAGCCAACATTGAAAGTGAGCACGAGCTAGTGATGATGACGTCAAGACTCCACCTGAAGAAGGTCAACAAATGCACAAGTATCACGTTTGACCTAAACAGGCTGAAAGATCCATGAGTAGCAACAGCCTTTCAAGCAATGATAGGAGAAAAATTTGCTCCACTCATCCTCAACGCAGATAACACAAACCTAGACTCGTTCACTGACAATTTCAATTCAGGAGTGATTGAATTTGCCATTGAAATCTTTGCCAAAGATCGTCCAATCAAAAAGCTATGGCTCACAGCTGATATTTGCGATTTGTATGACAAACGGAGGGAACTGAAGAAGAAGAAGAACCAAACAGACGGAGCAAAAAAAGTACAAGGAAGCCACCCAAAAAATAAAAAAAGCTTGGAAAAGGCAAAGGAATACTAGATAGAGGAGCAGTGCCTAGACATTGAAAAGAGCTTGAAGAGTAACAACATCAGAAAGGCATACCAAATTGAGAAAGACTTGATCAACACCAAGCATGGGAGATCCACTATCATCCAGGACAAAACATGGAAATGCTTGGTAGAGAAACAGGGCATCTTAAAGAGATGGACAGAGTACTGCTCGGAATTGTACGACCTCAGAGCCACAGGAGTTTCAGAAGTACCAAATGTCCCCTCAGCGACCATTACGGGCAAGCGTCCCATACTGTTTGAAGAAGTTGAAAAGGGAGTGAAGGAGTTGAATAGGGGGAAATCTGCTGGAGTGGGCAATATACCAGCAGAACTGCTTCAAGCAAAAGGAGAAGACATCCTAGTGACTTTTTGCAACAAGATCTGGGAGAAAGTGGAGCGGTCCACACCATGGATCTAGTCACTGAGCTTCACCTTCCTCAAAAAAGGCAACCTACAGCAGTTCCAGAACTACCGCATGATCGGTCTGATCAGCCATGCCAGCAAAGTCATATTGAAGATCTTACTAAATAGACTGAAGCAGAAAAGATCATCGCAGAAGAACAGTCGGGTTTTAAACCGGGACGTAGCACAACTGATCAGGTCTTCAACATTAGGATTCTGTGTGAAAGGTACCTTCAACAGCAACAAGATCTCTACCATTTCTTTTTGGATTTTAAGAAGGCGTTCGACAGACTTTGATACGCAGCTTTATGGACCACCACGAGACTGTACAAAATCAATGCCAATCTGATCAAGAGTGATAGAATAACTCTATAACAACATCTGCAGTGCAGTCCATTTTAACAGCAACATAGGCGATTGGTTCGAAATAACAGTTGCAGTGAGACAAGTTTGTTTACTCTCACAGACCCCCTTTAACATCCTTTTGGATTTCACGACCATGAGACAACATTCAGCATAGAAGGCATAAAAGTAACCAACTTGCCCTTTGTGATGGGTTAGCAGGCAACAAAGAGGAGCTTGCGAGACTAGTGAAGAGCCTTGATAAGATCTTTAAGGCCTACGGCATGCAGATCAGTGCAGAGAAGACAAAACAGATGACCAACAACAACAACGACATCAGCACTGATATCAGGGCTGATGGAGAAAAACTGGAAAGCATCTACAACTCAAGCACCTTCACACAATAATCTCAGATGATTCAAACCAAAAATACTCTCAAGGAACGCACAGACCACAGGAGCACTCAAGAAACTCGAGGTCATCTGTTATGACAGGAACATCAAACAGGCATCCAAGAGCAGACTGATACACTCACTTGTCATTTCAATCTTTTTGTATCCTTGTGAATCATGGACCTTGACACCAAACACTGAGAAGAGAATACAAGCAACAGAGGTGAGATACTTCCAAAATCTCCTACCAAGGTCACCAATGAGTATGTTTTGCCTCTAAGGTGGTTCGATGTCATAATTTCAAAAGTTGCTCCGTTGATGGGCTCGTGTCGGAAGTCTAAAAATGTAAAAAAAGTTGGCAGGCAGTTAAGCTTAGGTTATTCAATAACACTATTGAACATTGCGATTTGACGTATAGTTAATCACCTGTTCCTGAACCCGTTCGTGTACATTCACAGAAGCTTTTAAATCTAGGTTTTAAGCGATTAAAGAGCATCGTCATATATTTTCACTGCTGCTGGAGAGAGGGTGATGGCCTTGTAGTTTTTTTATTGCTAACGTTTTCTTCTTTATGCCCTGGTTTAATCACTGTTTTCCTGCATACCTCGAGCAATCACTATTACATCCTCGATAAAGGACTTGAATAACTGTTTTCAGCTTCCTAGAACCTTGTTTCTGATTAGGTTTCTAATCATTTACGTTGCTGATAATAAAGTGGTTACAAGTTGTACTTAAGTATGAATAGCGATTGCCTCACAAGGATCTTCTTCCCTTCAACAGCTCTTGTTTTCAGTGCTGCTTGGAGTTAAAAATACCTTCTCCTTTCACGAATAAGGCGAAGGACCCAGGTCAGTCGCCAACATTTGAGCGCCGAACAGATGAAACAAGGTAACATTGTACCAGTGACAGGGGGGATGGGGGGTTGACTGTGTAGCAGGGGCATTAATCACGAGTAAATAATGGAACTTTTAGATTCTTTGTTCGATATTTAGTTTTAAAGTTTGAGTTGTATGGGGCCAAATTTGACCTCGTAGCATTTTTATGTTTTTTCGAAATGTCCGTGTCGATCCTCCAAAAACTACGCAATGTTCAGGTTTGCACGAATATATAAGATGTTTTAGTTATTAAATATAATACTGATATTTAAACTGTGATCAACGAAAGGTAGAGGCTGGTAAAAGGAAAATAAAAGGACATGTCTTAATCTTTGTATTTCTAAGAGAAAATGGGTATCAGAAGCTTGTTTATTATAATGGCAATACAATATAATAAATTTTACATTCTATTGCATTAAAGTTAGTGTGATTAATTTTGTTAAAATGAAATTTCGGAGTAACATTTTCCCTTCCTATGGTGGAGTGTCAAAATGCCAGGTTCAACAAAATATGAATAACAAACTGTGACTGTAACTTAACTTGTAAGGATTACTTCCTGAAATAATATAGTAGAAACATTAATTTTCCAATCCATTTGCAAATCAATTAGGAATCACGATGATCAAATTTTTAAACACTCTTTCTTTGTTGAAAACCTATGAAAATGCCACAGTATGTCATGTGTGATTCATCAAAGATATATTTTAGTGTGTTAAGCTCGACAATGCATTGTGAAAGCATCAGAGGAGGCGAAAGTTATATAAAACTTGGTATGTAAGTCGTTTTTATTCCACAGCTGTCTAGCTGAGTTGTGACGTGTGCCATTAAAGATATAAAATTGTTTGTAACAATGACCTCTTGAGGAAATAGCAAACATTTAAAGCTTTAAAAGGGCGTTAAACTGGACATTCAGTATCAAATGGTTAGGATGCGTCAGAAATCATGAAGCCAGAGAAAAGACAACCTCTTGTTTCACACACTTTACAATCAACACAATGTTACTTTACTACCTTGGTTAAGGAGCTACAATGTCAACTACCTTTCACAATACCTCCAGCTAATAACCTAAACATGGTGCAATAAGTGCCATTCGTCCTCATCTGTGCCTTAAAAACGTCATCATAAGTGATTTCCAAATGTCTTAGCAAGCGGATAATACCATCTTGAGAATACTATTGAGCTTGCTCAGAAAAAATAAGCATCGATGAATCTAGTTGTCACTGCAGGCAGGCATATACACAAAACATGGGTGAAGACCCTATCCAAGTACCAAGAAGTAGTAAATTGCATTTCCTAAAATCATTAAAGTCAAACGCCGACACTCACCTTTAAATATGTCTTATCTACATACAAACTACTTTACCTTTTCACTATCTTGGAGTAACAGTTAAAAATATCCTTTACGACAACCCGAGTGCAAAAAAAGTTCCTTGCAACTAATGAGTTTAATCATTAACGTACAAGATAAAATTTGTGATCATCATATTGATGGATTTTCGGAATTAACTACCAGTTGATTATATTTACCTTCGCCTTAAATGACTTTAACTTCGTTTCCATGGCAACCTTCTCCCTTGCTGCGAGGGTGTTTTGCATTAGAGCCTTCTTGCATTTCCCCTCAGCTTCTTTCATTTGTTGCGTTATGGAATCTACAAAGCAACGGTGTATTTATTTTTGTAAAACTCTAAGGGAAACATACCAAGACACAAATTCCAAAAATCTCATTTTGTTATTCTTACTAAAACATTAAGTATTTGGGGAATGCACATCTATTTTTCATATTTACACATGACAACGAGGTCATCTATACCGCTTGGGGTTTTCTTGTTGTTATAAAAATGTAAGGGAGGCAATGAAGATATGCAATACTATTTTGTCAAAAGAATCGGCAACATTTTTTGCAAGAATCAGGATTGTTTTATTTTGCTATACAAAAGGAAAATTTGAAGGTGAAATATTACAAATGAGAAATATTTAGTTTCAATAGTTCTTGGTTGGTATTGTTCAACTATGAGGTGGAAGGGGAGGAGGATTTTTGTAACTAATTAGCTTTTTGAGACCTTTTTCTTATCCATTATTGGAACTTGGGAGATGAATCCGATTTTAAAGCCAAAAAATAATTTCTCAAGGCCCAGGGTAGAACATTGATCAATAACACTAATACAGATATTTCACATGGACTCGCTGCAGCACATTGATCTCTTATACCTTATTTTCTTGAATAGAAGCTTTTTTTTCAGAAACAAATTTTTACAGCTTCTTTTAACGGCGGCTTTTATTGTGTACCTTAGGAAGAATTTAGGAACGAATTTGGTGTTTGTAAATTGACAAATGTGTTTCCATTTATTTGTGAAGCAACTACATTGATAAAAATGGATTGAAGCTCTCGCATTGTTGTATAGTTTTGAAACAAAGCCACTGTGCAAACAAAATTCTGAACAGAGTAAGTAAAACTCAAAAAATGATAGAGAATATTGTAAGTGATCACAGCAGAGAAAAGAGAAAAAAGCGATCCAAACTTCAAGCTGATTGTTGTTAAATATGCTGAAGAAAATAACAACAGAGAAGCTGGCAGAAACTCTTCTGTCGATGAAAGTATGGTTTGACAATGGAGAAAGAAGTCGTCTAAAATTAGTGATGAATCTTGTTTATCAGATCAAAGCGAAAAGAAAAAAAGATAATCTGGTGCAGGGAGGACACCAGTTCTCCGGCAATTCGAAGAGTAATTGTTAGAGAAAATTATTGATGAACGTGAGAAACACCNTATAGTTTTGAAACAAAGCCACTGTGCAAACAAAATTCTGAACAGAGTAAGTAAAACTCAAAAAATGATAGAGAATATTGTAAGTGATCACAGCAGAGAAAAGAGAAAAAAGCGATCCAAACTTCAAGCTGATTGTTGTTAAATATGCTGAAGAAAATAACAACAGAGAAGCTGGCAGAAACTCTTCTGTCGATGAAAGTATGGTTTGACAATGGAGAAAGAAGTCGTCTAAAATTAGTGATGAATCTTGTTTATCAGATCAAAGCGAAAAGAAAAAAAGATAATCTGGTGCAGGGAGGACACCAGTTCTCCGGCAATCATGTTTCTTGTAAAATTGATAACTGTATGAGCGCAAGAGCTTGCTGTTGAACATAATTTGAATAAATTTCGAGCAAGTCGAGTTTGGTTGTTCAATTTCATGAAGCGAAGCAATTTTTCAGAAAGACGTTGTACAACTACTGGAAAAACTATGCCCAGAGATGGCTTTGCTACGATCGCAAACATCAAATTTACTGTATGCATAGCAATCAAAGCAGACGGCTATAATGTGAAGCCGTTCGTTATCAAACCCTTGTGAAATGCTCCCACATTATTTGATGAATGATCGTTTGACAGAAAATGGGTCTTAGACATATGGGGGGGGGGTTGGCCTTTGGGAAGAGATTTCCAGTTTGGGACTCTTTCAAATGTTACATGTTTCAGAAAATCGAAAAGACGTTAAGGAAAATGAATACAGTCATGGTTGTAATCCCGGGAGGCTGAACAAAGGTCCTTCAGCTATCGGACATTTCCGTCAAAAAGCCTTTCAAAACAGTTTTCTGAGAGTTTTATGACAACTAGTTTCGAAAAGAGATTTCAAATATACCAAAGGAGGGTTGGTGAAGCTGCCAAACTGTTTTGCAAGTTCAGTGGGTTGTCAAGGCCTGCAGGAAACTTGATATTCTAATTATCAGGAAATCCTTTGATACATACGGGATACCTACGACTGATGCTGACAAGATTCATTGCCTCGGAAAAGGCCAACCAACCAAGGACACCAGAGTGTTTTTAAAGGAATCAGATGGAATCATCGAATGCGAAGCAAGGTTAACCATAGATGATAAGATGTGAGACGAAAATGTAGTTTATCAACTAGAGGAAACTGATGATTGAAGTAAAAAAAATGTTAGAGCGATCTGCAAAAGAAGTTCTGTTATAATGAAACAATCTATTTTTATCTCTTTCCAGCATGCGGCTTCTAGTCCAGGGCGTATTCTATTATAGGAAATACGGTATGTACGGTGTGTTTGTTTTTATATGTAAGCATGTAGTAAGCATCCAGTACGTAAGCTCATAGTATTCAAGGGCGAAAAATCACAGAATAGAAAAAGATAGATAAATCACTTCTAGAATCTGTTAAGAAAGGGTGCAATTACATCTCCAAACTTGATGAAAGTTCAAGTTGGCTACAACTCATAGATATCCATTGCTCGATTTAAACTAACTAACCTACTAGAGGTGGTAAAAACATAACAAAGAGCAAAGTCCTGTACCAAGACAACATTCCTTTACTCATCTGGAAGGAGCCCAAATTTCACAACGGCCTATGTGAGCTACTCAACTATAATTATGATGCAACGGATAGCCTATCTTTCTGGTAAACATCTGAGACCATACACCACACCAACTCCCAAAAAAGGCAACCTCAGTCTATTTAAAAACCATAGGGAGGTCTCACTAACATCAATTGCTGCTAATATATACAATTCACTCATCCCTAATAGATTGTTTCCTGTATTCAACCCGATTTTTTGTGGTAATAAAATAGGTTTAGATAAGGGAGTTCCACAACTGCTTAGATCCTAGCTCTTTGTAGAATGACCAAAGAAATGAACAGTACCAACAAGGACTACACTAATATCTTTGTTGGCTTTAAAAAGGCATTTAACTTTGCAAATAAAAATACCATGATTGAAATACTGGCACTATACGACATCCCTAACAAGATTATTAATGCTATCTAGGCAATATATACCAAAGCTTGCTCTAGACTAATAACATCGGATGGTGAATCAGACTATTTTAACATAATAGCGGGTTTTATCCAAGGATACACACTGGCCCCATTCATACGTCATCTATTATTAAAGTGCATTCTATGTGTATCACTTAATGTAAATAACTCGAAAGACCTGCAAATATAACCATGTAGAAGCTCGAGTTGTTCTGTGGAACACATCACTGACCTTGACTTCGCATATGATCTCGCTTTTCTAAGTAATAACGTAAGGAAGGTTGAATTGCTCGTGCAAGTGAAAATACAGCATCATGCCTTGCTCTTTATTTCAACGACCTTCAGACTGAATTAGTATCTATTGAATCATCGTACGATTTACTATAGTTAATTGGTTCTTTTATTTTTCTTGGTTATGCAAGTTAGTTGTAAACAGAAATGAATATGTAAACTTGTTTTGTTACCCACTACAAAATGTAGTTCAGTGGGCTTCAAGTAGATGTTTGCAATACAGTTCTATTAGTGAGTAATTTTTGAAATTCCAAACCATAAAGCAGCTGTTAAAATTTAAACAACACGTGAAGAATATTTCCTATTAAATGAAACAGCCTGAGATATACTGTATCATTTTAACGCTGCTCAAGTGACTACAAGACTTCTTTCAGTGTGGTATTCTCCAGATGTTCAGGGGAAAATATGGTAATTTCCAAGGTGGTATAGATAGTATCCCTAATGTTGTTATTAAAGCCAGTAAAGTTTATAATTACCCAGTATGCTCACTGCACCAATGATAAAGTGGCATCTAAAATCAAGAGTAAATTGAATGTAGTTGAAATTAGATTTTGTTTACATTTTCAAACCAGTTTCGATCCTGGAAAATATTAGTCCATTACGCCCAGTTCTATTCTACTGAACTGAAAATAAATTCTTTGTTTAAGATTTCCCCCACTATTTAAGCCTCTCTGCTATTCTTGTCACTTAAGAAAAGCAATATGAACTTATTCAAATGTTATTTTCTCAATTTCTATGGAGAAACTTCAAAACTAACAATCCAATCAGTTCGTTCTATACGATTTGTACAATACGTTAAAAATACCTACCAATCTGTTTTCTTAATTTTTTTTCTGTCTGTTTTTGGGATGATATAACTTCATTACATTCGTCAAGCTTTGGACGCACGACCATCAACTCAGAGTTTTCTTTCTGCAGTTTTTTTATAATCTTCTCTGTTGCAGTTTGTCTCCTCAACAGTTTGTTTACTCTTGAATCCACTGCATTGCATTCCATCAGCAACTTCAATTCTTCTTCCTTGTGTTTAATATTTAACTCTTTAAAATTGTGTATTGTAAATTCATCATGTTCATCCAACTGCAGTTGAAGAAATTTGCTGTGATCATCAAGGCTTTGCTTTTGTTGTTCAAGTGATACAATTCGAGTTTCTTTCTCATTTAGAGTCTTTTCAAGTTCGCAAATATTAATACGCAATTCATCAACAAGTGCGCATTTCTTTGTCATCTCTTCTTGGACTTTATCTTTCATCATTTCAGAACTTATGTTATTCTGCTTAAGCCATTTTACTGCTTCCATTAATTCTCTGTTCTTCAATTCTAAATCACTAATTTTTTCTTCACCAGTTATTATTTTGTTGTTCTGTTCTTCCATTTGACTTAAGCACTCCGAAATTTTATCCTCTGAATTTAAACAATTTAATTTTTGGTTTTTCAGTTCCTCCTCTATCGACTTTGCTTTTCTCTCATTTTTTTCCAACTCTTCTCTAAAATAAGAAAAGAAAGAGGTGAGCATTACAATAGAAAACACAACGGAAATACATATAGGAGCTATATTCTGTTATAAGTAGTGAACTTTTTCTGAGTTATTTTTCGAGAACTACTTCTCCATTTGTCAAGTAACCACAACGACAATAGGAAGAATCTTTCCGAGGTATTTTCTTCTGTCTTGGGTTAAATAAGAGGTAAGCCCGTACATTAAAGAATATTATACTCAGTTTACTCAGAAAGATGTTAAAAGATTTTCTTTCATAAAATTTATTTAATTAAACATTCATAGGCATCCTCAAATAATCTTTCTTCATTAAAAATATTGAAAAAAATATCACCATGACACCAATTTGAAGGACAAGTCGAAAACAGTCAAAGGGACAAAAAGCATGCAAAGAAACTTTATTTGGCTCAATTCTTCTTTTACTGCAGCAGTAACAACAAATGTAGCTAATAAATTTCTTAACTTACTGGATAACCATTTCCTTAAATGTGTTACACAAAATTTCTAACAGGACTACAGTAATAGTAAGTTATAGCTACATACTAATTCTGTGGAAGAAGTAAGAAAATGTTAGGGTGTAATTATCAAAAGAAAAGTAAATTTGCAGTCGGAAAAAATGTCATGCCATTGATTCTCCTAACAAATGTGTCTTTCCGTATAACAACCAGCCAGAAAAGGTTTACATTAGATTTGCGGTAGGCGACTGAAAACCCCGATATTGGAACTATGTTAATCACCCAATTGTAAAAGGAACTCCAAGGAAACTTTGCTGTACAAGTACGTGTGGCATAAAAAATTATTTAAGAAGCATCTGACTAGAGATTTGGGCCTACAACTGGAATATCTTACAGCAGTGATGGGGTTCAAAGTTGTCTGGAGAAAGAGAGTAGAATTCACCCGAGAAACTACCCTGGTCCGATAAAGTAAGTTAAGAGAGGAAGTGGATACTTATTCAAGACTGAAATCATAAGATGCCCTTCACTGAGACTAGGTGCTGTATGTTGACGATTACAGTAGTTCTCCTCAATAACGAAAAGCCTTGTGGGAAGATGTAAATGTTTTTTATTGGGAGGGAACAGGTATTTCGGGAGAACGGCTTTTTCACGTTTATTCTTGTACTTTAAAAACCATAAAAAGTGCTAAAAACATTTTATATATGCCAACAATAGACACTGAATACAAGTACAATGTACTGCCTAATATTAAAGCGAGAGTTTAGCCATTGAGTGCTAAAGTGTAATTTAATGAATAAGAGTTACATGTACTACAGGTCAGCAGAAGCTGTCGCATTGGTCTGTTCGCTCAAGATTTATTCAATTTGATTGTTTTACTGCCGGCACTATGCTATTTTTACTGCCATTAAGCTAGATTTGCCAATTAGGACAACGTTTAAATGCAAAACGTCATTTTCTGCAACCGTTATTTGGGGGGAAAAGTCGCAGAGGGGAAGGGTTTGGTGTTCGCTATTCGGTTGATGGGCGAACCGCTATTAAGAGGGACAGTTATGCTAAACTTAATGCGAAATTATTTGTGGGAACCAAAATGGTTTGTTATTGGGAGGATACCCTTATTTGGAGAGACAGTTATTGGAAGCGACTACTGTATATTTTAAAGAGTTAAGTAGCTGAGAAAGAGCGCTTATTATAAAAATCCTTTAACTGGGTTGCTTATTCAAGGGGATGCTTATTTACTGGGGGGGGGGCAATTAACCGAGGAAACATTTTTGTGACAAGTTATAGGAGTAAAAATATTTAAGAAAAATAAGTTGAAGTAATTATCAAAAGGATATCAGCCTATTCGTCAGTACTTAATACCCTTTTTGTAAGGGCTTATCCTTAATGTGAAAATAAGGATTACTCCCCACCGGGTTTACCTACTTTGGGGACCAATGCGTAAGGCCCTCTCAAAGGAAGTGGTCAGTTGGTGAAAAACTCAGTGACTGGGTGTAGGCAAACTGTATTTGCAGGTTTAGAAATAATGTCCTTGCTAATAGTTTTATTTAAAATTTTAGATAAGTCTTCAGCAATCCAAGAAAATTTCTTTGAATACATTTTCAGATTTGCTTGAACTATATGTTACCAGAAATGGAGAATTATCTTAGATGAATATCGCATTTACAAATGGCATTCCTGAACCACAGCCCCTTACATTTAACTGCTTTAGGTTTTAACGGCTTACCTCTCCTGTGTTTCGATGGCACAAGTAACGATTCGATTTACTTACTATATGACAAGACTGGCAAACCTGGAAACTCAATGAGTGTAGATCCAAGACTCTTTAAAGAACTTTTAACATAATATGAAAAGGTCGTTATTTTTTTAAAATATGCATATTGAGAAAGAAAAAAATCAATAGCATGTAACCCGCTACATTAATGTGGCTTCTAGTCATACTAAGGATGGATCTCATTTAAAAGACACATACTAAGCAGACTTGAAACTTGCTAAAGCTTTTAAACAATCGGCCTTATTCCTGGAAGATTCACTGTATTACTTCTTTTAAAACTCTATAATGGATCATTAAACATGTAGAAATTATCCCAAAGGGTTTTTTTAACACAAACCAACACATAAAGGAAATTTCATTGAGGAGACAGATAGCCATTCTGTAAAAAATATATAAAAGCAAAAACAGGAGCTCACCTTAGTTCAGCAATACAGGCAGCCTTTAATTTAAGATCTTCCTGTAAAGTTTTTGTTTTGCACATTTCTTGCTCCACGTCCTTTTTCAGATTGCCATGCTCTTTCTTTGCGACTTTAAAATATTTTTCCATTTCACTGCATCGTTTAACTGCAGAGCTTTTCTCTCGTTCTGCCTTAGATACTGAGATTGTAGCTTTCCGAACAGTTTCTTCCATGCTACTGATCTGTTTTACTTTAGTCTGTAAAAGAGCTTCTATCCTTTTTACCTCTTCGACTTTTTCATCCAGCAAAGAACTCATTTTATCTTGGTTTTCCTTTTCAATATGTGAAAAAGCATTACAATACCTAAGTTCATTTTGAAGAATACTAGCTTTATTTTCGACTTCTGTGAGATTAGAGGTAAGGCTTTCATTTTCCTCATGAAAAACTTTAACTTTTTGCTTGTATTCATCCAAACACTTTTGTAATTCATTTTCTGTTCGCTTAAAATTTAATTTGTCTTCCTTATAATTTTCCAGCTGGTACTCTAGTTCCCTGGCCTTTGACTCCAGTTGTTCCTTTAAAGCTACTTCATTTTCTAACGCAGTTATAGTTTCCCAATTAACCTCTTCTAGTTTATTACTCCTTTCATTAGATATTTGAATACATTCTTCCATTTTAAGCTCCACATTTCTAATAATGATCTCATTCTGATTAAGAAATCCATTTAATCGGTGGTAATCCGCATTAAGTACTTTCACTTCATCTCGAAGTATAGCATTGTCCTCCACAGCTTTTATTTGTTGTTCTTTAAGTATACCAACCTTTTCTGATGCCTTTTTGAGTTGATCACTAAGGTTCCTATTTTGTTTGTGAAAGTAATTTGCTACTTCATTTGCTTCTTTGAGTTCTTCTGTAGCTTCTTTACATGCTTCAAATAAGGATTTTACAATATTTATAAGCTCAGTCTTTCTTTCTATTAATTCTCTTTTATCGTCTAAGGTTTGTTGTATTTTGGAGTCCCTGTCTAGAATCTCTGCTTCAAGAACTTTTATAGCAGTCATGTTTTCGTTGTATTCTTCTTCCAATTCATGAAACCTCTCCTTCATTACTTCCTTTTCTTCTAATTCAGCATCAAGTCGAAATGCAAGATCCTTGTTTTCCTCTTCTAAAACAGCAAGAAGCCTAGTCTTTATTGTTAGATCATCTCTTATGTTTTCTGTTTTAATGATGGCTGCATTTTGATCAAACACATTCTCTGCATCTCTGTTGTAATTTTCCCTGACACGATCACATCTGGCAAGGGCTTCTTTTATTTCCTCTTCGCATCCTTCCCTAAACTGATTTTGAACCGTTAATGTCCTGGTCTCCATCGAACTCCAACTTATTTAAAAGTCATGCCAGTATTATACTTCAGGAAATATACGATGACTTGCACATTATTTTTTACTTACTTACTCTTTCCTGTAGCATTTATTGTCATCCATGTTATGTAAACATGTCTTACTTCACACAGTTGTTGATATTTCTACTCTGTAACCATAAACAGACGCCCATCACAATTGTTTCACTTCACAACTTTGCTACCATTCGAAACTATACACTCGACGCTTCGAAACATGTTCTATTCCATGTTCCAATGAGGAAATCTAAAACAAGGGGCAAGGTTGTCTTTTAAAGACAAAAAAGAAAAGTATGTGCTTCTGTTATTACTACCAATATTATTTTTCCTACTACTACTCCGACAACTACTTACTACTACTTACTACTACTACTACTTATACTACTACTTATACCAGTACCTCTGCTACTACCACTACTACTATTTTACCAACGACTAGTAGCCAAACATGCCTCAAGACCAATCTGGTTACTTGCTGCGCCTTAATTTGTATAAATGTACCCCATTTAGTAATACACTTTACCCCAATTTTTAATTCATACTCCCAATTTGTAATAAATTCTGCCCAAGTCTGTTATAAAATAGCTGGTATAATATTCAGCAACAGTTTGCTTTAACTTTTAATAAAATAGCTGCCCCAATTTATAACCTTATAGCTGCCTTAATATGTAATAAATCTTGCTCTAATCTGTAATAACCACCGCAATACTTGATAAAAATACTTCTTTTCTTATCTTTAACTATCCATTTTACTAAATAATTTTTTAAATTCAAAAAAACTTTGTCCGTGTTGAAAAACTGTAAATAGTAAACAGTTACTTTTTCTCCCTAGCCTTAAACGCAAGTAAAACAATCTTTCACCCATTCGAATGATATTGTTAAAGCAAGAATGCATTTTCATTTTTCATCGTAATTATAATGTACTCTGTGCACCTACCAAATATGATTATAGTCTTTTCTGATACTTGTAAACCAAAAACTTTTCAGAAAACTTAAGATAATTGTAAAGTAAAATGGATGACTTGAGCATGCCTCCTTTTTTCAAACTCTGACTACATTTTCAAATTTTTGGTCATCTAACTTTTAAATCATAAATTATTGCAAACTTTTTGCTATTTGACTCCAAACTATTTCATATTATGCGTTTTACAAATACAAAACGCATAATATTAAAGGGAACTTCAAAACCCTAGTCTAATTGCTTGCTCAAGACCGTATATAACCAAGGGCCAGGGATTGCTATTAATCCAGACTCCAACACTTAAAGTCATTGTTCCTGTTAAAAGTAGAAAAGATGTAATTCAGGGAGTATATAAATTGACTGCTGTAACTTACTTAATGTTATTTATGTAGAAGAAAACTGGAATGATTTTCTTGTTGAACTGGAATGGCAATGTTTATACTGACAGACCCATATAATAAGCTGGTACTTTCCCTCATGCTTTTAATAAAACTGCCACAAGATTCTCAAGTACAGGTAACAGTTTAAAGTTTACTTCTCGTACTTTGCTACACCTAGGTAGGTAAGCAAAAATATTTTCACTTTGAATTATCAGCAATGCATATAAAGAAGCATTATTGACAAAAATGTTTACATGCAACACGATATGTAAAAAATCCTATTTTATGCCTCTATGTTTATTGTATTTATAGGCCACAAAAAATTACAGATACCTTGCTGTTTATTTAAAAGACCCTTTGGACATAAATCGTCTGGCCCAGAGCTGTCCAAAGTTATCAAAGAGATAGTTTTTACTGAGACTATAACTCGGTCTATGTTACTAGTATCAAAGGACCACGTTGCATCCAACACTAGGTCAAGGGCTACCTCGTCAAACTTTGATGAGGCTTAAGCAGTTACAAACTGACTAGAGTAAGAAAAGCTCCTTTTCTGAAAAAATTGGAGGTGTAAACAGGAGCAACTGGGAATTCAATGAAGGAAGAGAAGAGAGGAAATTACACTTAGCATCACAAAGAAGGTACAATTACATACTTGTAATGAAGCAGTTAGTATTTGGTTGAAAAAAGCTGAAATTTACTCAGTTTTACAAGAAAAGAAATCTACAAAAGAGGATTATGATTTTAGATAAAAATTATTTAACTGTGATAAATAAGTCTCAACGGAGACAATGAAAACAAATTATTTATATTTTTTGTTGTTTGATGTTATACTCTTCTGTACTGTTATGCACTTATTCATGTCACATATTCAAAAAACGTTGATGATAAATCGATGTAAATGAAAAGAGAGAAACAAAAAGCAAAAATCAGGGTCAGGAAGTCGCTGCTACTATTTAAAACCTTGTTATCCGACCAAACCAGGGGACATCTGTAAACCCATGGAGCAATGCATGCCCTCTCAGACAAATTGGGTGGAGTCCAGAAGAAAGTGCTCATTCTCCTCTTCTCCCATTCCATACAAACAACTGGGGCTAAAACATCTAAATGGTGCCTATATCTGAGTTCTTTCAATTGACTAAGTTGAAGGCGCATTTTAAAGAAAGTCCTGATACCTATGCTGCATTGGACAATGTATATTGATTTGGCCTTATTACTACTAACAAGTTGTGCTCAACTTCTGAAATGGTATATAGATGTCTTAAATTCTAAGCAACAAGGTATTTGAAAAAAATGTCTTAAGAAGCATATTAGCCCTCGTGTTTGCCTACGTTTGAAGAAATGACAGTTTTCTTCACCCCATTTTCTGACGGTAACTCTCCCAGCTCGACTTCTGGTACAACCTTTGGCTGTTGGTACCTCACCATACATCTCTAATCATTATCTATACTTAATATCGGTTCTGCATCAACCTTTTATTTAGGTCCAGTTTCATTTCCAGATTAGATGTACAGTGAATTGCATTACCACAGTCGAGATAAGGCCTCACACAGAGTTTATAAGTTTGGTTTAATACATTTCTTAAGACATACATTGTTTCCACCAATGGCATGTGAATTGTTAACAATAATTTCCTTGAGGTGATTTTAAAGGACCTTGTCTTTTTTCCATTCAATGCAGGGATGATATAACAATATATAACATTTTTATGTTATCAAGTAGATTTTGTTTCAAGCGATGACTATAATTGTATGTCTATAATTGTATGAATAGAAAGTACGTAGTTTTAGGCCATTTCTTCATGTCGTCTTTGACTGGGGGGACGGGGTGTCCTCTCCTTGCCGTAGCCTAGGCATTGCATTACTTGATGAGCTGTTTGTTCTTCTTCACAGATGCCATTATTTTCTTCTTGCGAGACTAATGTTGACGATGAAGTCTTTTCACCGACTATTATCTGTTCTATATGGGATTTTAAAAAAACCCACGAGGATCTTCATGAGTCAAGTCCAGCAGACATAGATTGTTGGTGTTTTAATACATTTTTAAGTGTAGCTGCTTTCATACCAGTTTTTGACTCGTGCAAATTGACTACTGGGAATTGTTAGTTGACACTCGTGGAGCGGATAGCACATGAGACCAGTCGTATGCAGTTGTTGAGCTTTGAATTAGTTAATATTATATGAAAACTTTGTGGCCACTGAAGCACATTACTGGACATCAGAGTAGCACAACGTGATGACTGAAGTGTGCAGGGTGAGTAAGTTTACCTTTCATTTATTTCTAAAAAAAACAGCGCAGCAGGTTATACTGAGTGTTTCCTTTTGACTTTTTGGTTTGAAGGGCCTATTTAATTGTTACTGGGAAAGTATTCCGATCCATGCCTTACTGAATACTTTGTGTGTCGGTATGTGTCAGATTAAAATCATTTCTGATTGCTTTTCTTGTTGGAGCAATGATGAGCAGGTGAGTAAAGCAAGACAAGGTTTTGAAAACAGCTAGGAAAAGGCTTTGTTAACCGAGCAGAGTACAATACAGTTAGAGAAAAAAAACGTGCTTACAAGTAACAAGGAAAGGAGACCCAGAAACTATTTTCGACAGGAAAATAGAGGCCAAGCGAAACAGAGGAAGGGAAAGGGTGCCATGGATGGCGTCGAAAGAACCATTTAGCAAAACAAGGAACCTAACATCAAGAGACACCTGCTGTAGCTTATTAGGAGGAGTGAGTTGTGCCACAACATGACCATCCACGTCTGCGTTGGCTACACTTTGAAGGAGAAAAAGAAGAATAAGAGTTTTAGTGCCTTTAAATGATCGAAAAATTTTAATTGGTCAAATTTCAATATCATTGCATTTTTCTCCTGCTACGAACCGAATAAAACAATCACCACTTTCCTTCGTGTATTGAGTGGATAGTATCAATTTTCAAATTTTTTTTCTCTACAAAGGATCCTCTTACGTAGTTTTCATCCAGTTTGCCATCCTTTGCACACTGAAAGATTTCCTGCTTCTTTGCATTATCATGTCGATATCTTTGTTTAGCTTCTCATCCGACTCTGCAAGAAGTTTTACAAGCTCAAGATAGTTGCTGTGATTTACAGTTTCTTTTCTTATTTCATGTGCTTCTTCATGATGCTTGCCTCGCTATGCAAGGCCTTGTTTTCTAATGAATAGGCTTATCCCTTCTAATCTCTGTACAACAGCTCTTCTTTCTTGAAATTCTTTCTTTCTCTTACCGGCTTCGGGAAGATCTACGATCAACTATATGCTTCGTTTGGTCTCGCATGGGAGATAGGACTCAAAAGAATTGCAATAATTTAAAGATCCTTCGTGTTCCTAGATTCTTTGGTGAACATGCTTCAAGCTGAAAAGGCCAGTGGTGAACAATCCTGGAGTAAATGCATAAACCAAGCAAACGCTGCAAAACAATGTTGTTCTGTCATTGTCAAATTTGAGCAACTTACTTTCATTTTTAGTTTCTGTATAGGTAATCTTTTTAAATGCTTTACTTTTTTTCAAATGGTACTGTTCCGGCAGTTGGTAGTTGTGGATGAAATTCGAAGGAGTCTTTAACTTGACTTCTAACTGGCTTTTTAAACAGGTCACCAGAAGTTGTCCAACCACGTGATGTTCTTTGAAACGTTTTGGTCGCATTGTGCACTGAACCTAGAAATTTCGGCATCGTCTTCTTCCAAAGATATAAAGTTAGGGAGCGCTAGGTGTATGCACAGAAATATCAAATTAATAAAGACGAAACAAGACTAAATACAGTCGACAATAAAAGCAAATGTTTTCATGGCTCACATCTGCACTGTCCCAAGTTGGTATCACTGTGGTAAAGGCATCAGTTAAGCTGTATGATTTATTGGGTGTTACAGATATCTGAAATCCTTTTTTTCACCATGATATTTATTGCTGAGTATTCTAAAGACGTATAAACACAAAATTTGTACTTAAAGGGTAATCTACACCAACCTTTAATGACCGAGATATATGCCTAAATAAGGTTAAGTATTTAATAACTATTATTTCTAATGAAACCATAAATACGGTTTTCTAATCATTCAAAATACTTTAATAATGCTGTTGTCCAAAATTTGGGGTCACCTGCAATCATCTGATGTGTCACCAATGTTCAGACAGACAATGACGCCTGTCCATGTGTGGGCTTTGATCTCCTTTTAAATAATCTTTGGCATTTTTGTAACGACATGGGGTTAAGAATTCTGATAATCTTTAATTTGAGTATATTTTAAGTCGTCAACGTCAAATTGACTGGGTTGTTTCCGAACCTGACACAAGAAAGCAGTGAAAGGTCATTTGTCACCGTGACCGGGCGATAAACAAGCAATGCCACAATCTTCAGTGGTATACACAGCTGCAAAACCAACTAACTAAAGTTAAGGGAATTCAATAGAGATCCAGGGCCAAGTCGAAATAATTTAAACTTTCCTCGCATTCACAGAAAAGGAAAGTAAAAATGTTAGACTTGCTACACCTTAGTTAAATAAAGTGCAATAAAGGCCAGTTAAAAAATAAAGGAGTTCTGGTCAGCGTGCACTACTTTTTCCGGTTCACTTTTAGGGACATGATTTGCATGATTTACATGATTTTTGAAGGCAACTGGGAAGTGTACTTAAGTGAACAAATAAAACAATAACAACAACAAATATGGTTAAACAAATTGTACACAGTGGGTATACAAATAAATAAATGACAACGAGTTATTAATTTTGGATCACCTGAGAAATTGGGTATCTTGTTTTCCCACAGAATTAATTATTTTTGGGGAATAAGTTGCTTTGTCAATTTACTGGACCTCGTTCTGGATCCGGGAGATACTCAAAACAAACCGAGTTCAGCACTGTTTTGCATTTCAGCCCATCTGCAGAAAATACTTGTTGTTTGTTGTTCAGTGTTGGCGGCAGATGGAAATTTGCGTTAATTGAAAGAAAAGCAATAATAAAATGCCTGGGGTGGTGTTGGAAGATATTACCAGTAAGAAGCGAGAGATTGAAGCAAAATTGGAGGAGGTATGTCCATATATCATCGATGTAATCATTCAGTGGATCGTGATTTTCCTGTTACCAAATGAGCCTGTTCAGGAGTGACTCTAACAAGGTGTTGCCGGGGGTTTGCCTCTTTACTGAAATTTTGAAAGGTTAAGTTTGAAAGCCTCTACATTATCACTCTTTACAGTGCCTTAGCCCAGTTTATGCGTAATGGGAATGTTTTAAAATGAGCGAGTTGGCCCATTTGTTTGTGGACTCAGTTCACTGTGTGTTTTATTTTCTAGATGAGGCAAACTGTTCCGGATGTCCATGTAACCTGATTAGAATGTCACTGGTAACTATTATAGGTCCATAAAATATACGTACTGAAGCAAAAGTTCTGCATTGCGCAAGAATACCCAACTTAATTTTTTGAAGTTATACTTTCAGTGTATATTAGCCTGCATCAGCAAAGTCTAATTTGTGATTTTACATACTCACTCGTCATTAATGCAACATAGAAAGAGAACAAAGAAACTTGACTGGACCAAGATGCCAGAATTATGAAGACTAAAGTCAATTAGGTTTTAATCAATTCTGAAAGGAAAGAGAGGATCAAGAGAGAAACCACTTTGAGTCAATCAGAAACTTGTTTCTCACTAGAAAAGAAAATATGTATTAGTTTGAATCAAACTTGAAAATATGAATTGGGATTAGCTGGGAGCCTGTTTTCATTAGAGGATAGAGGCTGGTATGTAGTGCCTTAGTCACAGCTGGAATGTTGACTTTTAGGACCCAATATAATCAGTGGGCAATTGAAATCATCATCCAGTTCTAAAATAGTGTGCACCATTCATTTTAATTTTCTGTTATGAACCACAATAGGCTCCAGGGCTTGAGCAACATAGGTAGTGCTATATAGAGTTTTAAGCCAAGTGTACTAATCTGAAGCAGCATACAGTTCTAGACTTAATGTTTAAACTTTTTTAATTGACAGGAAAAAGCAAGTTTGATATGGCTAAAAGAGAGCTTAAGTAAAAGTGACCAGTTGGCCAACACTATGGTAAGTAAATTAAACATACATGCATGGTGTTGTTTTATAGTTTTTATTTAATTTGTAATTAAAAAAATATTTGTAGATCTCAGGTGCCAACAGCCAATTTGTGGTACCATTTCCTATTTAGATCCCATTTTGTAAGGCAATTAATAGCACATTGCTGTACATTGGCCATGGGTTGATAAGCATTGATGTTCAAAGCTTCAAGTAATTTCTATCATATATATATATGTATATATGTGTGTGTGGATTTTCCTATTATGTCAATTACTTCTGCCCCAATTTTTACCTTCCTCATCTCTTGTCTTTGCCTTTTGTTTTTGTGTATTTAAACAGAAAACAATTGGGTCTTTACATATGTTTTGGTAATACCCTTACAATTGTCAGTAAACATATTTTATGAAAGGTATTTATTGTTGAAAAAATTGTAAAAAACGTTTGTAAACTGCTATGAAATATCATACTTTTTGGTTTGACACATTTTCTGCAAAAAATCTTGTGTATACAACATCCTTTCAATATTACCATGATTTTACCACTAATGTACTTTGAGAAGACTGTATTGCTGGTCTGACCTGCATGGTAATGGGCTATTTCAGAAATTTATTAACATATTTGTGTGCATTCCATAACAATCCTGTAAGAGATGAAAATAGTTATTTGATGATCTCCTTATTTCCAATACTTTTTATAGTTTAGTTGAATAAAATCACTTTTTTTCTTCTCAGTTAATAGCTTGTAAGAAATCAATACTTTTACTTATATGTTTGGAAGACTTTTGTGTATCAATTTGATGTGAAATTTTCTGAAAAGTATACTTAAGGGATCAGATAATTGATGACATAATCAGTTATTGTATTGATAATACCAGTACCCAAAACATGTACAGAGGTTTATATATTTAAATACAAAGTTTCTGTGCATAAGGAGTTAGATCACAGAGATGTCCAATATTATAAATCCCACTGTTTGTCTTCTCCTTAATTTATTCTTTGTTCTGTATATTGTGATGATTTTTTATCTAGGTTGGGATACTCAATTCATTTGAGGACAGGTTGTGTAAACTGGAAGACACTATTCTACCTGTGCACAAGGAAACAACAGACCTTCAAAGAAGACAAGGGAGTATCCTTTTTTGACACTAAAAACATGGTTTGTCATCATGCTAGAAGCTTTGTTTGCTTCAGTTATGTAGAAAATGAGCTAGTATTCACTTATGAAAATACAATTTTTAAACTTTCACTTAAATAGAGGAGTGACACTTAATAGATCATAATAAATTTTACATGGCAGTAGTTTATTCAACTTGTATATTTCACTATTTCTTTTGTAATAATCTGGTGTAAAATAATACAAATGTGCCCAAAGTTAGTATCATCATCCCACCCCATAAGTAAAGAACCTTATTTATCCAAACAACTACCCAGGGTTCTTACAATTCAACAGGTCAGAGGTAGATAATCCATAATTATTACATATAAAAAGTCCCACAAAAAGGTATGTTGTGATAAAATACAATAATGTAAATTTATTGGACCATGTATTTATACATACTAAAAGAGGAATGGTTGCTGAAGATTGTGTATTTGTTCCTGTTTCTGAGCCAGACAGATACTTGTCTGAGAACAGATACTTATACAAATAGTTGCATTTTGATAGCTGAGAATCCTTCACAGTGATACTGAAGTGTGAGTTTCTTTTGTGCTGTTTTTCCGATATATTTTTCAAATGTTATTAAATGAGAATTATTTAGAAATTTATTTTATATTGAGGAAGAAAAGAAACTTGCTTTAAGTCAATAGTAATGTAAACATATGGCAGATATTAGGCTAATAAATTATTAGTAATTTGTTAAGAATTATTACATTTTTGATCCTACAGAAGCAGGAGTTTGGGACCTGATAGAGAACTGGGGGTTCAAATTGTATCATTTTTTTAATGTTCGAGACAAAACTAAGTGAAACCATGGATCAGAAGAATGCATGATTGCTCTGACCTTGCCAGAGAAATTATCCACTCTGAAAATTCATTGTACATTCAGTGTACAAATGGTTTTTGTGTCTATTTGGAGGGTTCTTGACAACTTTTATTTGGGCATGCCCTGGTGAAGTACTGGGTTTGATGACTTCTTCTGATAAGAGATAAAAGTTGCATGCTCCTAAGGACTGCTGAACCCCCTTGACAAATAATTTGATTTGGATGCCAACTTTAAAGACAGTTTTTCAAATAAAATGGTTTATCCAATCTTGCAGAAATTACACAATGATAGTTTTCTAGGGTCCATTATACTCAGTTGCTAAACTGTTGTCTTGTTTTTTGAAAGCTACACCAGGGATAATGTAACTACATGAATTCGTCAGAATATACAAATTTGCAGATGGGTATTTGCAACCATCAAGCAACAGATACACCATCCTAAATACCAGTTAAGTTGGTACTTGGGCTAGTCAATACCAATTTTCTTGTGGCCTCTTCACTAATAAAGCTATGTGTAATATATGTGTCTACTAAGGCATTGAAGTTTTGTCCAATCACTGTGACTATATTTGCTGAATGTGAAGACCTTGAAGATAGGGAGTTATCACAGCTAGAAGAGCAAGGCTGGACTATGATCACAGTTGTATTGGTGCTTAATTCAGACATGGAAACTCTTGAAAAATGGCCTTGTCTTTCACAAAAAATGCAGGATAAATCACAATCTTGACAAGTTTTTCAAATGTGAAATGTACCTCCACAAAAGTAGCATTTTCTCTTAGAAGTGTTCCACAAAAGTAGCATTTTCTCTTAGAAGTGTAGGTGGTTCCCAAAGTCTTATCTGTAGAACTAGCTTCAGTAGATAAAGTTTTTCTGAAGGAATTATAACAGCTGTATGAGAACTGGAGGGTGTTGTTAAATATGCCTTAGCACTTCATTGGGATAAGCTCAACTGTAAACAATTTTGATATCAAGTGTTTTATTCTCCAAGAGGCATTGATGTATGAAAATTGAAACAGTGTCATTGATGACAGCATCACAATTAGATTTTTGTTGTAGTAATACCCATGACATTATGTCATAGTAATACCCATTATTTACACCCTTTGCTTAGTTTGCAAAGTTCCTGCAAGTATCCTTCAGGTGGCTGTTGTTTTCCAGTTGAAAGTAATGTCTGGGCAATATGTCATTGTTATTTCACATCCAAATTTTATACATTATTACTAAAGATACTATCCAGAAATCAAAGAAATAGTGGTAATTAAGATAAAACAATAAAAGAGTAAAACAAAAAGATTTTTGAAATAATAGAATAACCTAGCAAGTATAAAGCCATAATATTACAATTTTCACAACAATATCAGATTGATGTTATGAAAGTAACTTGCTTTCCTTAATTCTAAAAAAGATATTGACAAAACACTAAAGTATTTTGATGAAGTTTTGGTATTCTATAATGTTTCAAGCTCAGTGAAATCTCTTATAGAAACTGGGTAAGTCTAGATATTGTTTTTGCTAACATCTTCTCTCAGCTGCATACTGTGTTAATTTAACAGACATCTTTGATTTGAAAAACAAGGAATGGTCATTTAATACTGCAGAAAGTGCTGGTGGTTTTTATTGTGTCAAGTTTTCATATGAGATCACAGAAGTGTTAAGAGTGCAAATGAGATCAGATAAATTTTCATGTCATTGGATGTGTGACCAAAAATATGAGCATGTGAATAAAATAGGTTTTCAAAACTCACAAACAAATTTCCAAAAATGAATTTAGTGCTGATTAATTCAGTTTAGTACTAAAGCAAATAAAACCAGCCAAGTTCCAGGACTTGATTGGCTTTAAGTTGAAGTTATTTTAAGCATAACAAGTAGATTCTTGTATATGGGTGTGAATTGGTTGAAGACATTCCTATTTGGGAGACTAACAACACATTTTATATAGATTAAATAATAATCATCATCATGTTCAGTTTGACCTCGGTTTTACTTATTAGCATACATTTGATGGGATTTAGTAATTGACTTTCAAATAAAGTTATTAAATGAATAACAATCTTATTATTAACAAGGAATGTATATTTGCATCAGTGAATGATTTCTTTTCCGAGGTCTTTATTTAGTAGGTTTTTGTAATATTTTTGACGATATAAAAATAATTTTGCAAATAATTTTCTCGGGAATATTGGGTTTTGTAAAAATATCAAGGCACAAGATAAAGAATGTGGCTTAATCTTTAGTACTATTTAGCTGCTTTACAGTTGCTGCAAAAAGCACATCACATCATTACATTTTATATATAGAAAATATGAAAAAGTTTTCTTAAAATTTTGTTTTTACTGGGTCGACACAGAGAAATTGTTAGCAACTGAATACCAATGTTTCTGTCATTGCCAAAGAGATTTTTTTCAATTGAATAGCAAAATTGCTGTCACTGCACAAGGGATTTTCTGCAATAGAAAAGCAAATTGCTGTTATTGCCAAATAGATTATTTGCAAATCTATAGCAAATTGATGTCATTGCCAAATAGATTTTTTACAATTGAATACCAAATTGCTGTCATTGTCATATAGATTTTTTGCAATTGAATAGAAAATTGCTGTCATTGCCAAATAGATTTTTGCAATTGAATAGAAAATTGCTGTCATTGCCAAATTGATTTTTTGCAATTGAATAGAAAGTTGCTGTCATTGCCAAATAGATTTTTTGCAATTGAATAGAAAATTGCTGTCATTGCCAAATAGATTTTTTGCAATTGAATAGAAAATTGCTGTTATTGCCCAACGCTCGTTATCGTTTTTTATTCCACTGAAATTGACTAAGGTTTTTTTTGCATCAAGACATCATAATAGATTTGAAGAATGATTGAGATGTTGTAATTAACCAACAGCCCAAGAGTTATTTTGGGGTTTTTTTTAAATTTCTTTTTGTGTGACCACAGAATCAGTTGGTAAGACTTTTTCTTCTATCTCGTACGCACAACGTAAATTCATATTCCTCAATTTTGATTGCGGCAACACTTAAATATTTTCTTTCCAAAAGCGTCATTATGTGTTAGTAGTAGTAGCGTATGGCTACATCTCCACATTATGTCTCCTCAGCCAGGTTCTGAATTCCTCATCACAGTTGAGGACGGTGTCAAAACCTCCCTCCAGTCTGGTTGTTGGGCACTGGAGGACGATGTGTTTTGCAGTTTCCTGGGTTCCACTGCACTGGAAACAGTCTGCAGTATCTTTTAGTCGCCATCTGTACATGTTGGCTGATGTTCTGTCATGGCCTGTCATGTGCTGATCTACCAGTAAACAAATTATAGAAAATTTGAGCAGACGTTCATTTATGTATTTTGGCCCAAAATCTATTAAAATGCCCATTACTTAATTTTATTTACAATCTGATCGTTTCGCAGGATAAATAAGAGTAAATTTTCCTTTCTGTTTAAGACCCACAGGATACTTGGATGATTATTTAAAAAGCATGGAAAAAATTCAAGAGTCAATCGAATTTTTCAAGGAAAATAATCCAGAGAGCATTGAATTATCTCTGTTGGTGAGTTTTCATCTTATTCCATTTGAATATCGTATTTTTAAATGGCCACTATGACGATTAACGGATTAAGAATGAACATTTTTTCTGTAAAAACAAATTTTGTACCCCACATGATGCTAGTCAATAAAAATTTACTGAAAACAAATAAATCTTTTTAATTGGATTTCTTTCCCCTCCCCCATTCAACAACAACAACAACAACATATCGTTTATTTATGTGGCATCTTTTCAATTACTTTAGGGTTTTCACAAGCTTCTACTCCTAGAGTACCTATCACAAGTGTCTGCTAAACTGATATTTCAACAGAAGTAGAACACAATCACACTGAACGCATAAAACACATAGTTGAGCAAGAGCCAGACTTAGATATATTTATTGCATCTCTTTTCCATACTCCTATCGTTATATTATACTTGTTGGTTTCACTGACCACTTAACTTTCTCGTTTGTACAAACGAAAAATTCGATTATTTTAAACGGAGAAAGCAGTTATGTCTGTTACGTCTAGGGTTGTGATTAGGGGAATCAGATCCTACTTACTACTACTAATCTTCCAATTGACCTTTTCTGTTACCCCACTTATAAGCATTACACAACCCCATTATGCCTCGGTCATAAAGCTTTTCTTCATTAATCAGAAACCTCCTTTATGTACGTCGGATGGTCTCCAACTTGAGTATTACTGCACTATGCTATTGCATAGCTTGAACATTCCCTCATTTAGAGGTTTGTGTGAAGAGATGTTTTGACCCCAAATCTGGTCTACTGGGTATCTTTGTAGATCTGTTATAATTTTTTATTGTCCATATTATATGGCTTTACTTTTTTGTAATCTAAGGATTAATCTTTGAAAATTTTATTGTAACCCTGCTCCAGCCTCGGACATATAATACATAGTCTATAGAATTGTTTTTTTCAGTTTATCTTGTTAACTGACAGTGTTAACAGAATAAAGTTAGCCCACAGTAAGTGCCTTGTTATTTGTCAGGTGTTTTATAGTAGGTTTTTTGTGTTTCTGGACACCAAAAAGAGAGGGCAAAGCCAAGCTGTTTTGATTTGTTTAGAAAAATTTAAAGCCATAAGTGAAAAAAATATAAAAGATAAGGCGTTGGTTGGTGACGTTAGAAGAAACTATTTTGGGGATAAGTTAGGAAAATGTAAAGTGACTTTAACATAAGGCATGGAGAGAATTAAAGTGCTTTGCATTCTGATTGGGCAGAGAAAAAAACCTGGAAAACGACCATGTAAACCCCTTTCCCGAAATAGCTTAACATGACCCAAGAAGACACTTGTTTACCAGTTTTAACGACAGGAAGAACAGTTTTTGATAGGTCAGCTTTGGAGTGTTACGCGGATATGGATTGTATCAGGATTTCTTTGATATTATACAAAAGTCAAGTAAGGTGTATTACACTGCACTAAGTCCTCAAGGACCAAACAAATGTAAACTTTACCCTTTTCGTGTTCACAGTAGGTGTGAGATAGTGGCATGTTTGCCTCTGATTAAAGATCGGTCTTCCTGTAGTACTACTGAAGCTGAAAGACAGACTTGGTTTTGGTGTCAATTTTCATTTCTTAACTTGCAAATGCTTTTTTTCCAGAAATCACTTAATGATACTGGCAGGGAAATGTTAGAGAAAGAGTTTAGAACATTATTAAAGAGGCACAGTAAACCGGTACCAGCTGTGACCATTTTAGACATTCTAAATGCAGAAACAGACGGTAATGATTTTAAAGTACTTATTCTTGTTTATCTTGTGTATTGTTACAATTGTATGGCTTACAGTCTAATGTATAAAAAATAGCCAAGTTAAGGAGGAAAAGATTTGTCCAACAGATATTAATACCATTGAGTGACTCTTACTTTCTTTTTGGAGGGCACTTGCCACAACGGTTACTGAAGGGAAAAAACACACGCCAATGCAACAAGAATAACTCCCCCGAGTTCTCACATCGGTTACTGAAGGGAAAAACCACACGCCAATGCAAGAAGAATAGCTCTTCCGAGTTCACAAACGAAAAACAAACGAAACAAAAACACCGTGAAGTAACACTGGACGATCAAGTTGATGAGCAAAACTGGAAACCATTAAAACCTAAATAATTTCGACAAGAATAGCAATGAAATAATAAAGAATGTACAAATAGGTAAACGAAACGGCACTAAAGTGTTCATGTGAATCAATGTTCTCAATCGCAAAGAAGTTTCTCTTTAACAGGGATTCTTAACCTGTGGGGAATGGCGGGATGGCCAGGTGGGGAATGACCGTGGTCTGTGATGAGTCTGATTATACCAGATTTGATGCGGGTTTTTTCGCGTAGGACACAATTCCAGAGCGTGACATGTGTTGTTAACATTCATTAATCATTTTTTATCTCTTTCACGTCCAAGAAAGTCTAAGAATCGTTTAAGTTCAAGCACCTTCGTAGCTGTCATAAACGTAATTCCCTAGTCTCATGCAGTGACTAATGAATTCGTGTGTTCAAGCGAATGATAAATGAGGCGTGTGAAGTTTAATGAGCTTGCCTGCAAGTAAGAATGTTCGCAGTGAAAGGGAATATCACTTGCATCGCTTTGATTGCGAACACAATTTGGACGCCTACATTACGTTTCGACTGCGAACAAGATTTCAGCAGGCATACTTAAAAAGCCAATTTGCAATCGCTTCAGCTCATCAGCAAGCTTTTTCCGAGAATTCGTTCTGAGGTAAGTTTGTAATTTATCTTTACGATTAAATTCGCAAAATTTCTGTCAAGAGACAAGACACAAGACAAAACATATATTGATTGCTCGTTCCAGGGTAGATGGAAACGCACTTTTTATTTTTCTTCCCCCTTTTACCTTTTCAGACTTCAAAAGTAGTCTATGCAAAAACGAAAGTATGACGAAAATTACATGACCTTTGGGTTTACATTTGTGGAGAGAAGTGGAGAGCAGCTTCCTCGATGCGTTATTTGCCATAAAAAACTGTCCAATGACCCTATGAAACCCCATCAGCTGAGACAACATCACATGAGGGTTCATTTCGAATGGGCTAGTAAAAGCAAAGAATTATTCGAAATGAAAGCCAAAAATTTGAAGAGCATGAGAATCGATACAGCTGGGAGCTTCCAAGTGCAATCAAAGGTAATCATTCAGGCATCTTACGCCGCTGCCCTGCTTGTGGCTAAAGCTAAAAAGCCACACGACATCGCAGAGAAACTGTTAAAACCCTGCCTTGTGACATGCACGAAGCTTGTACTAGGTGATTCTGCAGCTTGGAAAATGAAGCAAGTCTCTTTCTCCAACGACACGGTAAAGAGTCGCATTTTCGACATGTCGAATGACCTCCAAGGCCAACTGATTGAAAAGGTCAAAGCACCAACAGTGTTTCACAGTTACTAGTATTTATCCGGTATATTGGAGATGACTGCATCGAAGAAGATCTTCTGTTTTGCCAACCGCTACAATAGATCACTACTGCTGACGATGAGATGGGAGTCGTGGAATCTTTTTTTTTGCAACACATTTATTGGAGTGGGGAAAGCTGGTCAGCGTTTGCACAGACGGTGCACCCGCCATGATGGGAGCCAGGTCTGGATTCATTCAGCTTGTGAAAAGGAATAATCCTAACGTTATCGGGATGCACTGCATCCTTCATCGAGAAGCATTGGCCAGTAGAACCATGCCACCGTCATTGAAGAGGTGTACTGGACACTGCGATAAAGCTGGTAAATTATGTGAAGTCCAATGCTTTGAACAGTCGATTGTTTCGTCAAATGTGCGAAGATTTAGATTCTGAATACTCCTAACTTCTTTTCCATACTGCAGTCTGATGGCTGTCGAAAGGATCAATGCTTGATCGATTGTTAAAGCTACTACTAGAAGTTCTGAAATCTTTGGAGTCACAGAGACAAGAGAAACTGCATTTTACTGCTTCAGGTCAAGTGTTTCAAATTAGATTGAGTTACCTAACAGACTTATTTTCACATCTAAATGAATTGAATCGCAAGCTGCAAGGGCCGGACTGTGACATTCTTGGGCACAGAGACAAGGTAATTGCATTCATCGCAAAACTCGAGGTGTGGCGACACAAATTTGAAAGGAAATTGAATGTTGCTACTAGTTTTCCGTTCTTAACAGCGCGTGGTGAAATTACTGATAGCTTTCGAGTCGAAATTGTGACACACATTACGAGCTTGATCAGTGAGTTCAGGCGTTACTTACCGAACTTTGAAATAGAAACTCCTATGATGAAAATGACAAGGAATCCCTTCCGGGTCATGCTGGAGGACCTGTGTTTTGAGATGCAATATGTGGGAGAACAGCTAATAGAATTGACAAACGACTCAAGCGCTAAAGACATTTTACTGGATCAACCTCTGACTAAGTTTTTGGTGATGGTTCGAAAAGCACACCTTGAGATTGCTCTGAAAGCGCTAACGTTGCTGGTTGGTTTCCCCTCCACCCATCTATATGAGTCGGCATTTTCAGCTGTTGTCATCATCAAATCAAAAGCAAGAAATCGCTTATGCAACATGCGATCAACAAATTTGAACCAAACTGAGAAAAACTAGTCACCAAGAAGCAGTCTCAAGTTTCCCATTGAATGATTATGAGTGACTCACCCTAGTTACGTATGTGCCAATAATATTATTATATTAAGAATTGCTAGAAAGATATACATGTACATGCATCTTCTGAAATAATGTTGGAAATGTGTGCGATCTTTTGAGATTGGCGATTTGGTACAGAAGAGTGTGAGAGTTATATAATTTGCTTGCTTTTTAGCAATAACCGGTTGTTAGTCAGGTACTTCATATATGTTATGAATATTTACACGGAATAAAAAATGCTTGGAATGCACGGAATAAAAAACACGTGAAAAGCTCTCTGTTTCGTTGGTGGGGAATGAGACATTTGATTATTGAATACTTGGTAATCAGGAAAAAAGGTTAAGAACCTCTGCTCTTAAAAGTTCATTCGTTGTTAATAGTTATATGAATGTATAAGTTAGCGAATATTTTGTGGCTGAGTTTATTTCCAGGTTGTTATGTCTGTATCTGAAAGATGTAAATTAGCTTTTCTTATTTTACCTTGTTTGAAATACCTACACATTTCTGGTGGTACCAGGCTTTATTTAAATGGAACTCCCATATATGGGTGTTGTAAGTGTCATGGACCATGTTGCATAACAACGTTACATGGCTTTTCAAATATTGCCTTTAAAACATTTTTTATACAAAAATGAAAACAATTTACAAAGCTACAATGTTAAACCAACGATCGACCAAGCAGAAAAGGATAATGATTATTTTTCTCTTTAGTCAGTCATTACTAAATAAATAAAGTCTTGTTTTTATTTAAATCTGTCTACTACAGAAAAATTGTCGACGACATTTTTGTCTTATTTTTGCCACCAGAACACGTGACCTTATTGCAATAGTATATGAATGGTGAACATCGTAATATTTTTTTGACTTCTGAAAAAGAGGTTAATGGTAGTCTCCCGTTCTTAGACATACAAGTTAATCGAGAAGGTGATAACTTTACCATTAATGTTTAGAAAATGATGTTTTTGTGGTATTTAGAGGAATTTTTGTACTCTTCTTCCAGTAACACACAAACGTAGGGTAGTACATAAGTTATTTTGCCCTACATTTCGCATTTGTTCGGATTTTGACAAATTTCACCAAGAAATACAGCGTCTCCGCTACATTCTGTTTAAAAATGTTTATCCAAGTTTCAATGTTTTAAGATGTGGTGTCATTTTTGGATTAAGTAAATGTTACCAAGGATGTCATTAATACTGTTACCAAGCGTAAAGTTTTAATTATATTAACTTATTTGAGAAAGGTTTCCCACAAATTAAGAACTCCTTTGCTGAGAAGTTTCAGTAATTGTTTTGGTTGTAAACCCCTCATTATTTTCAGACCCCAGAGGCGCTTCCGTAATTTCTTTAGTTTCAAAGGTCGCATTGCTAAAGCTATGGGTTCAAACGCTGTATATAATTTTACGTGTGACGCAGTAATGCAGTCTGTTATGGTAAAACCATGTCACTTGGACGTCAGAACGTCGGAACACTTGGGAGTTATCCTTTTTGGCGGAAAAAAATTGGCCAATAATGAACCTGGTGTATCAGGACACCTCACGACCTGTAAACTTGCGAATCCCACCACCACCACACCACCACCACACCACCACCCACCACCACCAAAGAATTTCTGCATCATGGCAACTCAAGTTAAAGAAGAGTTCATTGATCCATAAAAACAATCCGAATTTTTAAATTTAAACATTGCATCAGGACCTTTTTATTTATTTAGCAATTAATGACTATTGAGAAAAAGGTTTATTCTCTTGTTGGTCGATCGTTGCTTTAACATTGTGGCTTCAAAACACTTACTCGCATCGCCTGCATATGAAGATAGTATTTCGAGATTGGCAATAACAAATAGGTTGGTATGTTAACAGCTTCTTTGTACAGCCTGTGTGTAAGGTATTTCAGGTGATAAATTAAATAATTAGTAGAAAATGGGTGACCAGCTCTAGTACTGAAATAAAGAATCTTCCATTGCGTTTCTGGAGCTGACTGACAATATCTGTTTGAATTTAGATACAGCAAGTAGAATATCAGCAGAAGAAATTCAAATTGAGCACTTTGCAGGTACGCTCTGTTGCCTTCTTTCTCTTATTTGACAAGGTTATTGTTATTAGCATAAGATTTTTCATTTTCGGACCAAGTTGGGGACACACACACACACACATATATATACATTTTCGGAGTTATGAACTAGAAGGTTTAAATCTTTTTGTTTATGTAAAAGTGTGAAAGTGGCAGTTCCGTTAATCTCCTAGTTAATGAACAACATTTCTTTGAACTCGATTTAGAACTATCATGAAATACAAATTTTTATCGCTATTACCTAAGCCATGATTTATTATGTCATCCCTATAGTTTTGACGATTATTGCAGTCATTACCAACGTCGCTATTGTCTCGTCAGACTTGTCATTACCTGCCACCGCTAAAAAATGTTTGCCAGCATCGTTATATGTGCTGCATAAAGCTTAGTTCAATTGTTTTGTTAATTAGAATAATGTGGAATATAGATTATTTCATAAGGCCCCTAAACTAAATTGCAAGGAATACTCTTTTACGGATTTAAAGAAAATTCTAGTGCCACATTTTTCAAGTTTAACTCGGTTGGCTATTGTAGGCTGACATAGATGTTCAATTATGACCCAAAGACTGCATTTACAGAAAGAGTGGAGACAATATCATTTTAATATATCGAGTACTGACTTCAGAAAACGCTCTTAGATCCTGTTATGATTGAAGATACTAAAGGTACAACATATGATGGGGTTTTAAAAAGAGGTTGATAATAGGAAGTGGCTGACAATGCTTCTAACAAACGCCCTTCTATAGATTGGATTGTTAAATAAGAAAGAGGAAGATAATATTAAAAGGTAGTGAGTTTATAGTGGTTTAATGGGAAACGGTATTGAAGAGTAAGTATAAAAACTATGTGGACGTGAATAAACCCATTTTTGTGTGAAGGATTGCTGTGCCTAACCCACTGTCTAAGCATGGCAATCCAGGATTGGCAGAATAGTTAGTTAAAAGAACACTTACAGCCAGCACGGTGATTGTGTGAATAAAGAGGAAGCCCTGCGTTGGATTTACAAGTTTAGAAAACGTTTTAAAGCCCTGGAAGTAATAAAGTAGACCATGTTCTGTTTTTTGGAGTATTCAGAGGATGATTACTTCCTGGAATAATATTTGTAGACCGATGAATATTAGTGGGCAGAGGGAAAACAGAGGAAAGATGAAATTATTGAATGGATTAGTTTTAGAAAAAGAATACAGAGACGAATTTAAACAAATTCTTAGACAAATGTCGAAGCTGGCTCACCTTGGGAAAAGGGGGAGAGGGGCGTAAACTAGTATAAAATTTTTAAGGGGGCTGCACTATTTCTCTTGACTTTATTTGGTGGAGACAATGTCCGAGTAACTGACAGAACCAGATGAATTATGGACGCCATTTGTGATGACATGGGGTCCTTGATACAAAAAGGTCATACAACAGACACTAAGTTTTATATTTCTTTTTCATATAAAATATATTTTGCAGCCTATATTTTCCTGGGGGGAATTTTTCCCAAGGTGTGTAGCCATTCTTCGCCCCCATCCCCCAGCTTCGGTCTTGCCTTAAAGACGTACCACATATATGCAAATGATGTTAAAACAGTTGTATTGTGATCATTGAATTGTTGATGTGATATAGATGATGCTGACGGTGAAATGTGGAGGATTAAATGTTGAAAGCTGGTGTTTTCCTAACGTAACAAGATGTTGATAGGCAAGTAATATGTGACGTGGCCGGCTTTGTAATGTGTTTTAAGGCTAAATTTCAGCAAGTGTTCTTGTGTAAGGGGTATTATATATGGATGATAATTTTTAAACAAAAGTTTAACCTGCTCTTAAAAACTCGCCTTGTGTTGCTATGGTAGATTAGTAGTGTATATGTTGTGAAAACTTAAACTTCACTTAAAACTGCCAGAGCACATTGACCTGTACACCAAGTGACCATGTGACTTCTCCGTCATATATCGTTTTATTAGATTTCTTGAAATCACCTGGCTGCTGATTATATTAGGGTTGACTTTTCACTAGAAATTACTCTACCTGATAATATTCCTAACAGTTAGCCGTAAAATGAAATGTACTAAATTTTATTGTTTGATCATGTTTTGTCATCGGTGACTATGTATATTACATTTAAAAATAGACCGTTATGATGCTTTTCTGCATCACCTTGTTTGTTTCAGAGAAGACAATGGAAGAACTAGGAGTAATTGCAAAATGGCTTACAAGCCATGGCCAGAACTCAGGTAAGTGCTGTAGCAAGTGCTGAGAACAAGGAACTTATCCCTTTGCTTATTTCTATATTGGATTCACTTTTCTGTAACCACGTTATGTTGCAAAATTTTCATTATTTATTATCTTTTTTTTTTTCATGTGATATCAAGACGGAATATTTTTGAAAACTTAGACGGTAATAGCATATGCCTTTATAATATGAAACTGTGGCGATGCATCGAAGGCCATAGTTTTTTGAAAATTCTTTTCTGCATAATAGCTTTTTTAAGGTTTCAAGAAGTTATAAAAATTATGCCTTAATTGCTACGTAGTCACATATTAAGGGTGTTTTTTAGGATGGAACAAGAATTGGACAATAACTATTGCTTCCCGCCGTAAATAAGGTGACTGGCGGAAAACTGGAAGGCAAACAGTATTCTGGCAGAAATTAAACAAGCTCCGAATGGACCTATATTAACTAGCTCCACAGGCAAATCCATAAGGAAATATTTTCTATGTACCCCAAACTTATTAAGGGCTTTTTCAAAAATTCGATTAGTTAATATTGATATTACTTACTCGAAGAATAATATTGTGAACTTTGTAAGCGTTCGGTTGATATTTATGATGACCACAGTAAAAGCAGTTCCATTATGAAACGCGTTGATTATGTCCAATCACACAGATATATATATTTGTGTGTGTGTGTTTGGGAGGTTCAGTCAATATCAGTCAGTATTTTTTCATGAATATAAGCTAAAATGTGAACACGACGGCCAATATCATGATGTCACAATCAATGTGGACTTTGTATATAAGGTATTTGATTAGACCTGAGTGAATTAAATATTTCAATGTAGCACTGAATGAACCTGTGATAAGAATAACGAGCTCAGTAACTTAAGACATGGCGATACTTGAGCTTTACTGTCTGGGAATCCGTGGTAGAGTAACGTTTTCCTTTTTAATCCTCGAAACAGGCCCATGATACTCCATTAATATTATCCCATGTTCCTTGCTATCATATGTACCATTAACCATGCGATCCACACCAGCTGGCCACATGACGTGATATCAAACTTGTACAAAAATTCAAAGTGTTTGTTTTGTTTTTAGCAAATTAGACCTTAAGCCCGTTGGTTATTTGTCCATCTGACTAGGATAGCTTTGGACACTGCTTGGGAAGGGAAGCTTAAACCAGTCCTTATGTATTTACTTTTTTTATTTATCCCATGGTCTTCATAATTCTGAAGCTGAAATAATTTGCTGAGAGGCTGAGATATAGATCTTTTATAAATATCGATGTGTCAGGGCTCTACGGAATAGCGGTTTTTTTATCAAGTATTTTGCAAAATATACATTTGTATCATGTAAATTAGTTTTTGTGTGTGTGATAAAAGGAGACCTACTATAATGCATGCCACAGGTGAAATAAAAATGTGTATATTTGTCAAACTAAAAGTTTAAGTTGTATTTGTGAAATAGCATATGACATGAAGCCATAGCGATTGGGGTGTACTACAAATCGTTGAACTGGGACATTGATTAACTGCATAATTTTCTGTGTTGACTGGTGTTGTATATGACAGCTAAAAGTTTAGTTTATTATCCTGTTGTTGATCAACGTGACTGGTATATATTTCAATCATTTACGTACTCATTAAAACTAGTGACCAAACTAGCTGAAGATGTGTCAGGGAAGCCGCGGAGAGATATCCAGTACGTTTATGTTTTACTCCCTCAACTCGATAACTCATATTAAATTTTACTATCACTGACAGTATAGCATATCACGTGTCTGTATGTTTTTTCTTCCAATTTTTAGATTTCATGAGCGTTTATTACCAAATAAGATCCAGCAAACTGCAGCAGTCATTGCAAGGGTACGAAAGGTTTTTGTTTTTTACCATTAAAGTAAGTTTTATAATTTATTCGGTAAACTTTCAAAAAAAGTAAGGCTGTCCATAATATACCAAAATAAGATCCAGCGATTATTGTACTGAGACTATCCGCCTATAAAATTTATGTTTTTTAACCTTATATTTAAAGCATACTTTACTCGCTTTGCCCCGTATATAAAGGATGCGATTTGCCTTTGTCCAAATTTTTTATCGTTCCAAATTTATGTGAGGAAAGAAAATGCCCATTTCATAGCCAGAAAACCGGTGTTGCACTTTACTCAAGATCAGTAAAGATTGATTTCTAGATCAAAGCCCTCCTTTTCTGATAAATAGCGCCCAGCTCAGTTTATATCTATTGATCACCCTCATAGTGAAAATAAGTGATAGAAACTTTTCCTGGGCTTCGGTCCCTTGAAGAGTTCTGTAAAATACAGTTTGGTTTCAAGCTTACTTCTCTGTCCGTTTATTGCAGAAGTATTAATCAGTCTTAAGGAGTTGTTCTGAAAAGCGAGTGCAGAGCTAATTGCCCTTTACCTGGAAGTGTATCTATTATAGGTATCTGTAATTGAGCAGCGTATGTACACATCCATGTAACCACACAAATGTACATTAACATCACTCGCAAGTAGTACCAAAGTATATATACATATATATATATATATATATGTAGCCTCTAAAAGAATACACTATACGTCTGATTGAAACGTTTCGATATTTCTCCTTCAGAGTCGAAAGAAGAAATATCAAAATGTTACCGTGTGAAGGATTGTGTATTTTTTTAGAGGTTTTTTACACACACACACACACACACACACACACACACACACACACACACACACACACACACACACACCCCCACACACACACACACANAGAGAGAGAGAGAGAGAGAGAGAAATATATATATATATATATATATATATATATATATATATATATATAGAGAGAGAGAGAGAGAGAGAGAGAGAGAGAGAGAGAGAGAGAAAAGAAATCAACAAAGTAAAGGGTACTGAAAAAAGAGTAATAAAAAGAAACAGCAAATGACTATTATTTCATTTCCTTGTCAATATTCTTAAAAAGAGAGGTAGAAAAATAGCGGGGGGTTTAAAAACGAACTTAAAAATAAATTTGTCAGCAATGTAGTAGGGGAAGCAAGAACCCTGGTTCGTATAGCCGTCTTGTAGTCGTTGTTTTCGGTGTTGCCGTGATTAAAGCTGATAAGTTATCTAGTCAGCTGACACTTCGACAGGTTTACTACTTTTTTTATAATAAAATTACTGTGTTGTCAAAGGTCCTAAAAAATATAAAAAGTAGGACTGGGAATGTTTACTGTAAATTTTAACTATGATTTAAAAATATCGTAGTTTATTAGTGGTCTACAACGTTAAACTGAAGAACGTAATCTTTTTCATCTTTTTCTAATGTGAAAAATATCACCATTTCGTTGCAAATTGATACGAGTACCAAAAAACATCTAAGAAAAAGGCTGTCACTGGTTTCTTGGCAAAATAAACTCAAAATGGCAATAAAATCAAACCCCTACCTTTTTTGTGAATCGTGACCACGCTAAAACACTTTATTGACTTCATACAAATATGAATTTCTGATAAATAGGAAATTTGAGATAACAAAACCGAGGTCGTAGATAACGATTATCCTTATCTTTTTGTGTAAATCGACCAAATGTAATAAGCCTAATTGAACCGTACTAGTATTTTCTCTTTAAAAAGTGCGATTTGCTAGATGGGGTTACAAAATTTATCGTTCTTTGAAGTGAATTTAACAATTGTTTTTGCTCAGTGAAAATCGGATATAAATTTAGCTGTTTATATCCATAATTTATATTTTAACGTTGTTTATTATCTCCAGCCTTGGGTAAGAAATCCACAATAAACACCTGATGTACAATTAGCTTGTTGACTGGGTGGCTGAACCAGGCTCCTACAATACAATACATTATTACCTTTATGTTCATTTCTTAGTGCTGTTGTATAAAATGTTAACTTTGTACTCAAACGGTAAACGATATTACTTTTTCCTTTCAGTGTTAAAGAATGTGGACCCAGTAACATCGCTTCTGTAAGTCTACAAGTCTTATTTTATTTTTTAAAAATTATTGGTAGTAAATTATGGTAATATAGATTACTTGAGAGTGTTGAGTTCAGCTGCGGGTATGAAGATTGTATTGATACCCTGTTTACTGCTACCCATCCATTAGACAGTCAGAAAAAACATTTTGATGTGGGTATTAAATTGTTACGTTGTGTGGCTTTTACCAGGTGGCCTTAAAATATAATGAAATATGAAATGGAAGCAGTCATGCCCAGTCAGGGATTTACATTGTGTGTAATCTTGAAGCAGATGTTGCAAGGTTTGCGATTGATGAAACTTAAATAGATTATTTATGATCAATGGCATCTTGCAGTAGCAAGGTAATATTAATCTTCAAAACATGAAATTTTGGATAAAGTAATATTACTGTAATATACAAAGAAAGGAAAGTCTTCGGAGATAAGATCATTGATGGACCACAACCGGTATACATATAAGTATGAATATTTATGTGTGTAGAGATGGGTGGTTTATAAGGGCACGTGGTCGGTAAAGAGGTGTAGCCGTTTTGTTATTTTGAACAACTTAGTAAAGGGAACCATTCAATTTATTTACTTTTTCATATTTGCATTAATATTTTAGCAATGCCGTGGCAAGGCTTTGGGATCGACAGGTAATGAATTATTTTTATGGACTATATCAATAGTTTACTTTGACATTCAGTTAGTTAAATAATATAATTTTCTTGAATGGCATTATTATTGACAAAGCAGTAGTTTTTTATTTGTATAGGTACCCATGATTACTTCAGGTTTTGTAAATATTTTTGTACACGACTTCCGTGATAATAAACATTTTTACAACAAAGTAAATGCTCTGTTTATATATTTTAGTTAGTAGTGTGTTAAAGTTTGAAGTAACTACTAGCAGAGGTACCCGCTGCTGGTTGAGGCAACTGGTTGATTGGTAAAAGATGTATTGAATCATTACTGTACGATAAACAGGTAAAATCGCTTTTCGTTTTGCATTTGGGGCCACTGAGTAGCTGTTGCTAAATTCAATTTGGATTGTAAGCCTCTGTTCAAGAAATTATGGACATGACCGTTTCTTCAAGGTTGCAAGGTACCCTGTCGCTAAATTCGGGTCTTCTACCTTGCACGGTTAGTTTTTTTCCCTATTTCTGGTGCATGCCTTGGAGCTTAGAGAATGAACCCACGTACCCCTCTTTTTAGGCCTCAGGGACTTCTCCATAGAGCTTACAAAAAAAAGACGCAGCCCATCATAGTTAGCTCAGTGTTACACCCCCTCAACACACACTCTCCCCTGTTTTTTACTTCACCCCCCTCTGTTTTTTTATCTCTGTTATATATATATATATATATATATATATATTTCTTTCTTTCTCTCTCTCTCTCTCTCATTCACTCTCTCTGATCACAAGGCAACTCAGCAGGGACTAGTCAGACTTGCGTAATATGTTGAATCTAACCGTCAGGGTGTCAGAAAATGGGAAAGGAAATGACTGATTTCTTTCAATGAGACTAAAACGCAACCGATGTAATTCAGTAGAAAGCTGAACCCTTATCTCCCGCCAATAGCCATGGAATATCACTCTGGGTTTAACCCTGATGAGGTTGCTTCTCCTCTTGAGAAATGCTCATCAATGAGGCTGCATCCTTTGTCATTTTCTCTAGATTTCTCGTAGGGTTCCTATATTCAATCTGTTGGCAAGTCTGATTCTAACAATGTTTGTTCTTTTTATCGTGCCAGAGATTATCTTATGCCTGAGGCAATGTTAGATTTCTGCTAATCTACCATTCACCTGTGCGTGGAATATTATTGTTATATCTGGACAGGTGCTCCTTTATCTAATCTTGATTTTCTTGATCGAGTTCAGAGACGTGGATGTAACTCTGCAGGTCGAAATCCTGCTGCTATTGTTCATTATTTGTCTCATTGACGGAATGCGGCTTGTCGTAGTCTTTTCTATATGTATTACCATATGAACTGTTCTGATGAGCTTTCCTCGTTGGTACCGCCTTAGTTTGTTGCCCCCTCGTTTAGTAACTTTTATAATAGTAGTTTTTTCCTCGGACTGCAAGGTTGTGGAACTGTTTGAGTTCTGAACACTTTCCTACATCATGAATTGACTGTTTTTAAGACAAAGGTTAGCTCTTATCCCATGACTTAAATTACTTCTTTTCGTTGTTGTTGTTGTTCTATTTTTTTTTTGTCGTTTCTTCACAGTTCCATACATTTGGTGGCATTATGACTTGTATGGCACTTTATCATTAAAAAACAGGCCTTTTGACAGCCAAAAGATTAAAGAAAACACAATTTTCTCACTGGCGTAGTTCTTTTCTAGGAATTCCTAAAACAGAGTGGCGACTGCTCCTGCGTGACCCAGCTTATGCAACCAAAATCTGACCGTCTTCTTGTGGTAGCATAGCAAAACCACAACCGGTTTGAAAATGCTTTTGTATCAAATAGCTAAATTTGATAAATTAAACATCAGGAGACAATGCAGAAATTGTCAACAATGTACACGTGGACAAACACGTATCAGCTGTTTCCACATTCATTGACATAGTATGGTAACGGTATCGCGCAGACATTTATTTGGAAGCAGATGATATCATTATATTCCTTCTCATGCAGTTATCAGACATTGATGAAGGGAGAGCGAAAAATGTACCCGCACTTAAAATGAAAATCAATACTTTTTTCTTCAGAAACTGTCGAAACTTAGAAATAAACGAGAAATTCAAAATTTTGCTACTTCTGGGAAGACCTCGCGAAGACCGAATGTTGCCAGCTATGTTAGAGGAGAACAGTAAATCCTTCAAACGTCAGCTTATGGAGATTCGTTAAGCTACATCAATGGTTGATGAAGAAAAACTTTATCATGCAGATGTGAGTTAGAATTAGCGATGTTGGATATTCGGATAAGGTTCAGAAATAGATGAATTAGTTATTAATGGTATCCCTCAAAAGGATATCACTGAGGAGGTGATGACAGATCGTAGCATTGATAAGACAAAAAACACCATCAAAGACGTTAATGCTGGGAAGGCACCAGGATTCGACGGGATACCCATCGAACTATTGCTGTTTGGATGAGATAACCTTGCTAATGCAATTCATATGCTCATCAATGCTGTATAGCATGACAGTACTGTTCCTTAAAATTGAGTGGATGCGATAATGCTTTCTGTTTATAAAGGGAAGGGATCAGAGTCTGGGTGTGGTGATTATAGAGGTATCAGCCTACGTAAAGCGGTGGGAAAAGTTTTGTCGATAATTCTGTCGAATCGGCTGAAAATGTGAATCTGTTCTACTATCATTCCAGAGAGCTGGACGTGGCACAATGGATATTGTATTTACTGGTCGCTAACGTATGCAGAAGTATATGGAACAACAAGTACCATTAAATCAAGTTCTGGTCTGATCTGATCATTGATCTGGTCAAAGCTTTCGATACCATTAATCGTAGTGCACGCTGAAAAATTCTTATGAAACTTGGATGACCTGCGAGTTTTGTAGAGATGATTAAACAGTTACATCATGACATGAAGGCCCGAATAAGCTTCAGTGGAACACTGTCGAACCAATATGAGTTGCTAATGGTGTAAAACAGGATGCTACTCTTTCTTAATCTACTTTGCTGTGATGCGTCTTCATCCTTTTAAGGATTGTGCTACAGGGGTAGGCATACGGTTTCGAACATTAGACAAGCTTTTCAACCTTCTACGACTCAACTCGAGTTCAAAACCTGTCACAATCTTGTTCGTGAGCTTTTGTATGGAGATGATGCTGATCTTGTTGCACATTCATAGGAGGTAATGCAGTTGATTTTGAACAAACTCTCAAGTGTTTACTAAGCCTTTGCCCTCACCATCAGTAAACAGGAATTCCACTCTGTATGCTGAAAGAAATAACAGAATAGCCAAAGTCAGTTCTGCTTTTGGTAAGCTGGAGAAACGCGTATGGTCAGATCGGGGAACTATATCAAAGATAAAGATTAGTGTTTATAAAGTGTGTGTACATACTACCAATATCTCAAGATTTTGAAATGATTTCATCAAATTGTGTCAGGAGAATCCTTAGAATCAGTTGGAGTACTTTCATAGCCAATACTGCAGTCCTTGAACAGTTCAACAGTACCATCATTGACATGTTGATCATCCAGAATCAGACACACTGAACCGGACATCTGGTCAAGATGAAAGATGAAAGACTCCCAAAAGAGTTTTGGGAGCTGAGAAAAAGGTCTAAGTATGCCCTGAAGAGCAATTTGAAACTACTGGAGATCGATGTGAATAGCTGGGAAGTGATAACTCCAGACCGTCTCCAATGGAGGAGAAAAATCAGGAAAGGATGTAAAGAAGGTCATGCCGTATTAAAGCGTGCTCTGAGAAAGCAGGATTAAAATGCAGTATCCGATGATGTTAGAAGGAAATGAAGTGCACTGTGTGTGGTAGATTTCTTTTCTTAAAAGCCAGACTATTGAACCATCTTAAGCCACACAGTCGAAGGCAAGATCAACAATTTTACGAGGAGACCTTTCCACCTCGTCCATCGATGCATTATTGCGCTACCTGTGGCCTAGTCTGGAAATCAGCTAGTGGCCTAACGAGTGTCATCTACATGCAGCTCCAAAAGTGGGGAAGTTCATCTGTATATCTGTGAACGCTCATGCAAGACAGAAGCTGGGTTGAGCCACCCACGTGCGCACGGACACAATAACAAATTGAAGACATGGCAAACTTCTGTCAAAAAGGAACAGTCATACATACATACATACATACATACATACATACATACATTCATACATTCATACATACATACTTACATACATACATACATACATACATGCATACATACATACATACATATATACATTTATACGTATGTATATATGTATATATGCTTGTAGGTATCTATCGATCTAGGTACAATTATACCAGCATTTGTTTAGTTTTGTGACCAAAATACTAACAGAGTATACTTTGCATTAATAGTTTTTGTTTTTTCTTTTGTTTTTTCTGTTTTGGTGTAAGATTTGTTTTTTGCGAATAGTTTTTTAAAAGTAAACTTTGGCAATAATTTTGGCGCTTTTTCGGAATTATTTGGTCAGTAGATGAAAAGTGTTTGCCTTGTGTAGTTTTAATTCTTGTCCAAGACATCTTTTGCATTTCCGTTCTTTGCAGTAATTTTTGCAAGACCATCTTCCACTTCCAGAATTGAAATGGTTCAGGACGTCGTTTTGCCAGATCAGTTGGCAAAGCTCATGACTAAAACAATCTAGGCATCGGGCGGGCCCATTTTGTTTTAGCTTACAGTCGGCTTGTTTTCTTCGTACAAAGTATTTTACAGATTTCATGGCGAACACTTAATGCCATTTACCAGATCATTTTCTTTAATTATCGTTTATATCTGTACTATACGGTTTAAACTTACTTATTGTAATTTTCATTCCCACAGGTTCAATTACCCCAATTCGAAAAGGAACTCAAAAGATAAAGGGAGGGTAAGTTACTATTTGTTAATACTGTTTGATATGTTATGTAATCAAAGGTAGTATAGTGCAAAGGTATCTTAAGCAGAAATTCCAATGGAAGTGCCAGAACTTCATTTAGTTGGCATGGTTTATTAGAATAAGGTTTATCATGGAGTACCATTAAGGTAGGGAAGTCTAAGTTTATCTTTTTTCATTAGGCTGTTGACGTCGCGTGTGAGTTTTTCGTAAGCAGCAGCAAGGAAATGGGAATATGGAACCACCTGGGAATGCTGCATAGTAGTTGACCAAACGAAGGATCTTAACAACGTGAAACTTTGCAGAAACACGTAGGGATTTCACCAAGATAATACCACAGACTGGATGCCATACCTACCCTCATTAAATAGTAATTAGATAATTAAATATTTTAGCCAAAAATTTCACAATTACAGGACACATTGTTTCCGTCATGAACAGGTCATGTTGGCCCAATAGGGAGGACGGATGGTTTCTGATACCTGGACCGAGGAGCATTTCTATTAACTTTGTTTTCAAGTTTATTGACCTGCTGGCAAGCGAAGTGAGTCGTTCAAATAATAAATGCATTTGGACAGCGAAGGATGATTACGAGTGTAACATTTTTTTTACATGTGCTTCAGAATATTGAGCAGCCTCCCAAAGAATTTATCATTTGCTCTTTTAGCCATAATAGCGAACAACATACAAGCCCAAGTAAATGCATTTTTTTGAGATTATTCTGTTAAATTTACCCTAAAGTAATGGGTCACATAGGATTTTACAAACATTCTATTAAAGTAAATATATTAAGGTAGTTGAATGCCTTATGGGAACCACGCCCATAAAGAATATGATTTTCGTGATGGTGATGCCAACAGAACCACGAATTGCAGAGAACTTTGCTCTGCTGATTCACTGAATATACTGCATCCTAATTTAATACACTTTATACTCTTTAAGCAAACAGGAACACGCGTGAAGGGTCTGACATTTTGCCAAAGACCATACAAAGTCGCCCCCGGCAAGGAAGTTCAGGTTTCAGCTACAACTTTTCAATACATTTGAACCCACAGAACCCAGCTATCACAACCACTTCGTCAATGTTGAAATTCAATGAACGTTTATTTGATACCTTCCACTGCGGGAACATTTCGGTTTGCATTTCAGTTTACTGCCAAGATGCATAGTACATAGTACACACTCTTTTTTTTGTTACCAGACGTTAAATGAAAACCTTGGCAGCAGTTTCCTGATAAGGTTAATGCTGTCTTTTTTTCCCTGTGCTTAAAGGTAGGTCCTTTCAAGGCACCTCCAGTGTGTGGTGCTTGAAACAAATGTTGCATTCAGTATATGAGAATTGTTTGAATAAAGCAATTATAAGCATTTCTCGTATCATTTTCTGTTTTCTTCTTATTTATGAGTATATGCATTTTCATTTCCAGGGTGAAAAGAGGCACGATAAAAGAAGGTAAATGAACGTGCTTAATAAATACTAAACTAATTAGGTGTGTTTAGAAAAGTTAGTTGTTACTGTACTGAAACTAATTGAATGAATTCATGATATTGACGTTATTTGAGGGAAATAGATAAACCTTGCATAAGTAATATTATGGAAGGTTCTAATGAGAAATTATTGTGACTTTTAGCCTTTAGGGTTGACGTATATATATATATATATATATATATATATGTATGTATACCTCCAAAAAGAGAGAAAGAAATATGAGGCTTTTGAGGCATTTTCTGGTTTCTTGAATATTAACTTACCAAGTTCTTCAAGTTCCATGTTTATACCTGTGTCTACTTAATTATTGGAACGTAGACTTGAATTATAAACCACATCGCATGTAGCACAAGGAAAACAGTGTACCACAAAGATTACCCGGGAGAAGCCATTGACTATGGTGTTGTTTACATGTGGTCCTTGTTCAGAGCCATTTTGGCACAAGATAACATTTAATATGTTCTATGTTCCTCACTATGAAATCATTTAAAATAACACACAAGAAAGACAGTAAACAACTGTTGTGACTATTGCATGCGAAGATTGTGAAATCAGTATGAGAATGACCATGTAATTTGGGAGGCGTAATAACTTTGTTTTGCACATAGTTTGAGATACAGGCAGACTTTGAAAGAAGAAAATGTATTGGTCACAGGTCACAGACACCAGGTGGGTGCTATATACGACCCATTTTAGTATGAATCCGTTTTGAATGGCACATAAATATTTTTCCTGGTATTGGTGACCGCTCCTAAGATATGGCCTTAGAGTTTGTTTTTATACAAATTTTCCAACCTTTTAAAATCCCTGTCACCCACAGAGTCATATTAAACCATTTTTTGCCTTTTGTTTTATAAATTTTCAGGTGTGATGGGGCACAGGCGACAGCCTTCTTTCCCCACCGCAAATTTGGATGGAACAATAAAGGAGGACGACGAGTATGTATTTTGTAGAAAAGTGTGTTAGTTATTTTAGATCAATTACGAAATATCAAATGTAATGTTAACTGTTTTAAGGCAAAAATAAATACGTGAATTATGTTGTTCCCGATAGTGGTTAATTTAATAGGGGACCGTTTATAGATCTGTTAAGTTTTTGTAAAACTCTGGCTGTAAAAGTTGCCAATTTGATGTCAAAACTGGACGGGATGTCACGCTATATTCTGTTTAAAACTATTTTTTTCTTCGTGTTTGTTAAACATTTGCTGTGGGTTTGAAATATGTGTTGATTACATATCACTTGGTAACTTATTGTGTGGAAAGTGTTGTTGTGGGAAAAGAGGGCAAATTGCATGACGGTAAATTGCAGCCTTGAATTTGTAACTGACGTCAAACTCAAGAACAACGGTGGTTACATTGAGAATGTTATGGGACTCCTAATAATGCATTGTATGATTACATATAAGCTAACATTCCGAAAAGTTTTACTTTTAACTGTGGTTTCACTGTCAGCATGTACCACTGGTGCCATTAATTAATGATTTTTTGAAACGTAGATCAAAGTTTTGGCACAAATATGTAAACTTCAATATTTTGCCATTTATGGTAGCAACAACTTTTCTTTTTAAAAAATAGACATGTTGATCAATGCCTGTAACATTTTACGTGGTTCTATTTTTTTGTCATTTAAGTATTTTTACTAGTGATATTTCTTACGTTTTTGATATACATTTTGAAAATACATTTCTTTGCCTTTTGCCTTTTAAACTTTAAATAATTGGTTGAAAATGTCGTAGTGTATTCAACAGATTATTGTGCACGTTCGTCTTAAAAAGGAAAAATATTTAATAAATCATATAGGAAGTAAAGAGTAAAAAATACTAAACTTAATTGGTAAAACCGAAAATGCTTCCAAGTTCGAAAGTTTAATATTTTAAGGCCACTTTTTGCCTTACAAATTTTTCTCTATTCTATCCAGAAATTCAGAAGTAGCAAAGTTTATCACTTGCAGCGGTGCTTTGCTCAAGTTAATTCAGGTATGTGAGAGAAATTATTTTAGTCTTACCCTAATATTAGTTCGAAATATTTTTTTAACTCCAGTGCATTCAAGGGCACTGGCTATGCCAACTTATTTAAAGCCTTGTGTTTATGTGCAGCTACCGTTCCGGACGCTGTGGACACGAACAGACTGGCAGGTACTTGTCTCTTAGCGCCTATTTACCCCATATCTACCTGCATATCTGATCGGATATTTGTTGGTAATAAAGAGGAAAAGCATGTGGCTTTAAACACAGCTTTTCGCCGAAGTAAATTTACTTAAAATTGGTTGCGTTTTTTTTGTCTTTTTGAAGGCTGTTAATGGGAATTTTCATTTACTTTTTAATGGGTAACTGGTGGTAAATTGAGAGATGTGATCAAGTAAAAATGTGATTTTTTTTATTTTAATGCACCCGGTGTGAGACAGTTCTGTTTATATATTTACTTTACTGAGTGCTCATGTGAGTTTAGGGCAGTGTGACTGAGTTTCAACGAATTTTAATACATCTACTTGACATTCTAACAATGGAATCATAAATTGACACTTTCCCTTTATCGCGCTACCTGTTAAATATAAACAAATAGATAGCTTCTTTTGAAACAACCAATCATTTCTACATGCAATCTATTTCCGTATATCTAAATGAACATTTTTCTTGTTGATTAGCTTACCCTATTTTTTAAGTAAACAATAACTTAATATCAGGAATTTACTGGCCAGAAAAACTTGCCAATATCAACTTTAGTAACATTAGATTAAAAAGGCATGATAAAACATCAGTATTTATTGATTACCTGTTATATTTTTTGATAACCACTCGTTTTTGCCTTTCTTTGCGTTTATGGAGCAATATAAAAATATCATTCCGATTTTTGGGGGCACTAAAATGCATTGAATTCTAATTCAAGACCACGAACAACATGAAAGAAGCAAGGATATCATAACATGAAACTTTGGCACTTTCCTTGCTAAATCAACTGTAATGATCTGAGCTTAAACAGTGCCTTTTCTTGGTATCGCTGTTCACAATTTTGTTTTATCCAGTCAGATATTGAAGATGACTTACATTTGTCTGAAAGTAGAATGTGTCACCGGGCAAAATTTGTAGATCTGCCACAGAAATCAAATTTGGGATTGCATGTTACATTTGATTCTAATGCTAGAATCTCCTGCAGAATGATGTTTGTGGTAATCATTGCTGATAATTTGGCAGACAAGTTAATGTAAACCAGTTTTTGCTGTTTAAGTAATAAACCAGTCTTAAAAATAGAGCTGAATGCTCAGGGCTAATTCTCAAGTCATTGGAAGGTGCAAGGGTGTTACAGAAGAACTCTATTTCGTAAAGTAGGATAAATAATTCGTTGGATTTCCACGTGTGACTTTTAATTTTTCCATTTCTTTTCACTAATTTTTTAAAAAGTTCATTGGTAGAAAACCACACTTGTTTAACAATTATGTACATGTCCAATCCTATTTTTTGTTGCGTTTGTGACACTAATTATCCAGCTGTTACACATTTCAAGCGTAAAGCCAAATGTTAATGACATTTGATCAGGGCAATACATCCCATTCACAATGAGCTAATAGCATAAAAAGCATTGGGTTTATGCCATAAGTGTACACAGAGAGTGCAGGGAGGAACGCTTTCAGAAATGTTCGCGGGCAAACCCTCCAGGGTTCACTGAAATTGGTCATTGCTGAAGACAGAGCCCGGTAAATGCAAAGTTTCTGTTGCAATACCTACACTATATCTTCTTTTTGCCATTGGTTTTGTAGGCTTAATATACATGGTGATGATATTACTTCCCATTTCATTGGTTTGCTGGGCTCACATTTGCCCTTGCAGTAAAGAATAAATAAACCAATATAAAAAATTAAATAGACAGATAAAGGAAGAAATCCTCGTACACATACGAGCATATAAACATATTTATTCAAGTGGCTGCAGTTATGTTGCTATTGCCATTGTCCCTGATCAAATTAAAACCGCTTTTTTATATGAAAGAGCATGTTAATACCAGTTTCACCGGAGTGAAAGCCTCGGTCTTTTACATGGCAATACCATTCCAGGTGTAAGAATAGTTTGAGGGGCATGATCAGAAGTAATGGATTTGGTATTTATTGTGGTACCAGAACGACAAATGTAATCACAGCTGGTACAAACAAGAGATTAACAGTCAACGTGTAAAATCTTAAGATTGAGTTTGTTGGGACCTTTGATTTCTTGAGATCCTATATATACAATGACTGTCATGACAACAAAGAAACTTTCAGGCTCCTCGTTCTGTATAAAACAGCAGTGTGTAATTTGCTTTATGTTTTTGGAAGTTAGGAATTTACTATGGCATCAGCAGCCTTTAGTAACATCCTTTGTCTTTCCAATGACTATTATTGTGAAATGTCAACCATGATTGCTAAATATCTAAAGCAAGCCCAGTCATTTACACAATATTTCTGGTCAAATTTGCTTAGGAATATTCTTGATAAAAAGGAAAACGAATGAAAAGTTAATTTGGTGAAGTGAATAGCCTACCCTTTTTTATAGGAAACAGGAAATTGTCACTTACAGATTTTGGATATATCTGTGGCAGATATACTGGTAGAAGTAGACAATGAACGAAAGAAATATCGACAGATGGGGACACTGACTAATAGACAATGGCTGGAAAGATCTAAAAATGATGTCCAGGAAGACAAAAAAGAAGATGGTGAAGTGACTTTACCCATTGGTGTAGAAAAGCTTTTTACTTGCTTTTGAGAGAGACTAAGGACAAAGATTCTTAATAAAAACTTGTCAAAAAAGCAAGTGTCATACCTGGAAGTCGAAAGGACTTCATGGGAGATGACAAATTAATGTACTCATTTTTGCAGACTTTAAGAATATACCGAAATAGCTTTTCATATGTGACATTGTCGTATTTAATAGTCTCGTTTTGAATTCCTTTATTTTTTACTTTCCAGTATATAGATTTCAAGTACTTCGCGTGCCTTCTAACTATAATAAACCTTTCATTCGTAAGACTGTTGATAATTGGTTTATGTTTTGTTTTTCAGAGTGAAAGACAGCTGATGGTATCCATCATACCTGAAATTCACCAAGTACCAATTTTTAGTCAACTGTTACAAAGTACTTTAAACAGTTATACAAGCGATGGTGAGGTATGCAGCTGAGCCGGAATTTCTCATTGCTTCATTGATATAGTTAAATGCAATTATCTGAAGGGAAATTGTATATTTATATGCAAAATTTTATTTATTAGTAACTGGAGCGCTTACAGCCTAGAGAGAAGTGTAATGTTTCGATAGTGAAATAGTTCGATTGATTTCATGTTATGAAAGGTACGTTCTCGTGCGGCTAATACGTAACCAGTATTTAATACAGAAGGTGGATGGATAAAAGATTGCCAGAAAAATGTGTACTATTTAAGTGTGAGTTTGGGATTAATTTGAACTCCAATCTGTATTTAAATGTATAACACAACCAATGAATAATGCTTATTCTCTCAGTTGGTTGCACGACTGGTTCCGGATCGAGTCTTAATAATTGCGTAAAAGAGCCCCCAAGAGCTTGTAAATAACTTATTGCTATGGTAGCAATATAAATGGTGACGAAAATGTAAAGTACTAAAAAATTAAGTTCAATGTTTACCCATTGGTATCACCACTTGCGTTATTTCATTGCTTTGATGCTTACGTTTACTTTTATTGTTTAGGAATCCAAGCACATAACTTGAATTCCTAAATAAAAGCGGATAGCGGAGAATTCAATATGCTATGTTTCTTCGTTTTGTCTCTTGCAGTTAGTATCAAACTTAGCCAAGAAGCATTTTATACGATTGGACCATACTGCAATTATGATCGTGTTGCCGGTTTTAAAGTACTTGTATTCAGTGAAACAAGATTTTGAATCAGTTCTGAAAGTAAGTTGAAGCTTGTATTACTTTATTTTGAATGGGAAATTTGTCTCAAAGTTAACCTCTTCTTTCAGGTTTGAAGGGTTTGGGGCATCTGTGTTATTGCGGCACACGTATCTTCTTTGATGTTGCAGTGTTTTTAACCCAGACGTTACACCGACTGCCTTGACGTTAATAAGATATTTGCTAGAAGCTTTGGATAAACATGTGATACATTAAGACTTTTGTTTTTCAACAAACGCAGAGTATAACGTTGACCTAAAACCTTTTGTTGGGCTATTACTGTTACGGTCAACGAAATAAACCTGTCTTAACCTTTTTTTAACATGATACTATAAAGTGACCAAATTTGACTGCACAATACGTTTAAAGGCCTGCTCCCCACAAGGTATTAACTTCCAGAATTGTTATTTGTCGTCAGAAAACTGTGTACTCAGTGAAATGTAGTTCAACATATGTGCCCAATGTAACTAATATAATAAATTAATATAACAGTGTGTCTATGTCATGGACTTGGGGATTTTCATTGGACCTGATTGGAAAGAATACTTGTCTCAACAGGATGATAGGGAAACATCCATCGAACCTGTGTACAGAGTATCTCTTTAGATCTGTGACAGGATAAACAGTATAATCTCACTCTTAGGCTGGTGTTGTCGATAGCACTATACTACGTCAAGGAAAATGAGAGAATACAATAGTATTTCTCAGTATCTTAAACAGAACACTGGTTTAGCTCGATCCAGTAAACCAGCCAATAAACACAGTGAAACAAATTTAAAACTGGTAAGTGTTCCTTTGATAGGTTGCTTTGCTAGTCCAGTCATTTCCCGAGACGTCAGATTTAACAGCTAGAAATCTACTATATTTTGGGCCGGCAATTTACATTAGCTATTATTTCAACAGTTTATTGCAAACAAGAAATATATATCGCGCGTGCTAGGGGATGTTATTTTTTTATATGACTATATGACGGTCAAGGTGGGGGGTAGAGGCGAAAAAAGGGTGCATGTAGGATATTCCTAAAAGATGGAAATCTACAATCGAAATATGAATTAAATAGGCAAATAAGGAATCTCCAGTTTAATGTAAGGCTACTTTGCAGGCCTGTTTTCAAAGTTAGTCATCAACATTCAAAAACTGAAATGAAGCAGGCAGGCCTAAATTTGTGTCAAGGTACTTTGCAGCTCCCGGTAAAATACGAGGTGTGCTCTTTGTTTGAAATAGGGAGTATGGGTCCGTTGTCAAAAATAGCTTCCAACAGTCGAAAAATAAATGTAACCAGCCAACGTAAAAAAGTAAAATTTGGCACCATGGTAATTTGCAAATCTGCTCCGAACACAAGCCATGTTATTTTCATAGGATCACTGAAAGGAGGGCTGAAGGTGAACAAGGAGGTCATTTGAGACAGTTTTCAACGATAGAAACCTACCATCGAAAAATAACTCTAACCAGGCAACACAGAAGCTCAAATGTGCGCCACTGTGAACGCCATGTCGGAAAATGGGGGTCAGTAATTTGTCAAAATTGAACGGAACTCCAATGTATTAAAATGAAAAGAGTTTTTATCCAAGAACCTCCAATCTGTGGAACACTTTGCCACAAGATTGCTTCCCGGAGGACTACAACAAGGACTTCTTCAAATCAAATGTCAATAAACACTTGTGAAAACCTTCCTCATAATTCATCAAATTTTATTCATTCATTTACATTTTCCGTCCCTTTCACAATACTTATCATCATCCACCTGTCAGTCTATCAATCGCATTAACCCTCATCCTCGAGTGGCTTTTAGCCTTGATGTGTGGTGACTCACTAGTACATAAAAAGAGCTACTTTGTAACCCTGCGATGGACATTGAGAATAATTTTAACATCATAATTATGGTTTTCACCAGGACCGAAAAAGGTGCTCGTGTGACCCGTTGTCAAATATAGAAGGCTATATAGATGCCCTCTGCTATTCTTCATTATCACCAATATAAAACCGAAAAATGGGAGGCTGAGAACGTTTAAAGACTTAAATCATACACTCGAAAACTTATTTAACCAGGCAACACAGTAAACTCAAATTTAGTCTTAGATTAATTTCCAACCATGCGCGTAATCAAGGGGATTTTTTTTTTGCGAAATAACTGTCAAGGTGAACGTCATGTCCGAAAATGGGGGTGGGGGTGGGGGGCAGTAATTTGTCAAAATTGAACGAAACTCCAGTGTATTAAATCGTGTGGTGAGCTAGAGCAAGAACAGCTTAGTTTTAATAGCACGTGATTTTATGTTACTGTCTGTGAACAAAGGCCTTCCAAAACCTTTAAGTTTTGATAAGTGATAGATCAATAGGTCAATGAAATGGAAACCGTAATACCATTCAATTAAAGTTGACAATATCCTTGCACTTAGTAAAATTCAAACTTTATTTGGTGATTATTTAGTAGAAGGGATTTGTCATTAATAAACTGCTGAATATTAACGTATTGGTTCTGTAGTTCGCTTAACATTTGCATTTTATCCACTGACAACAGTTGTATGAGGGAATTACCAAAAATGTATTATACTTTTAAATTTTTTAAAAATTTGGGATACCCATCGGTCCCACGTGTCTCCAACTGATCCGAATGTTGCTGAACAATTATGAAATGTTGATGTTTGCGAACGTTTGTTGCTGTTAGAAGCAGTTTTTATATATCACATCAAAGCAGCTCAGATAGCCAAAAACACAACGTCACTGTAATTTCCAATAAGATCTGCATATCTGTATTTGATGTGCAGAGACAGAAGTTGATAAATTTTAGAGATCTAGTATATAGGTTTCATCAATCCAAATACAATATCATGTCACCTTCTTACCAGTGAAGTCAAATGCTAGTCTCAAGAGCTACCTTCGCGCCCATTGACACTTAAGGATAGAAAAAAACTACCTTAATTGGCTGAGTAGAAGAAGAGACGGCAAAAATCTGAAAAAATGAAGCAGTCAGCATGTATGTTTGCATTTATACATATTTGTATGTATACATGTGTATCTATGTATATGTATATCTACACGTACACACACACATATATATATATATATATAGCATATATGGAACCCCTTGTTTACGGTGCAGTTGTACTAACCGTTAAGCCACGGCTCCTCATTTGTATATGTATATATGTATGTATATGTATGTAGGCCCACTCTCAGAATTATAGACTTTCAATCGAAAAATGATGTTAACTAAATAATGTACAGAGCCCATATTTAATGTCAGGGTATCTCGGAACCCTGCGCTGAACATAGTGAATGTTATTTATATAGCCATAGTCATATGAGCCAGTTTTAAAGATGGAGCACTACAATTTCAAAATGAATTTATCAAAAGTTGCTCAGTGACCTCCAAATTATGGAGTGCATCAGCTCAGATTTTGATTTCGATTTTACGTATTTATGGTGAGAGCAGTGATTTGTTGTTACTTTGAGCTCTCTTACCTCCGTTATTTGCCTTTTTCAAAAGCCTCATAATGAACGATATTTCCATATNACCTTAATTGGCTGAGTAGAAGAAGAGACAGCAAAAATCTTAAAAAATGAAGCAGTCAGCATGTATGTTTGCATTTATACATATTTGTATGTATACATGTGTATCTATGTATATGTATATCTACACGTACACACACACATATATATATATATATATAGCATATATGGAACCCCTTGTTTACGGTGCAGTTGTACTAACCGTTAAGCCACGGCTCCTCATTTGTATATGTATATATGTATGTATATGTATGTAGGCCCACTCTCAGAATTATAGACTTTCAATCGAAAAATGATGTTAACTAAATAATGTACAGAGCCCATATTTAATGTCAGAGTTAAAGCGGTTTCTGTCGAAAGATCCTCTAGGTTTGTGCTAGAGTCTCCCCGTGAGAAAGTGTAGTACTAGAATTATTCCATAAGTCAAATTGAATTCAATGAAATGTTTTCCGGCAGTCGTTGCCATTTTAATGGGATTGAGGGTTGGGGAAAGACAAGATGCGAGTACCTTGTGAATATTTTCAAAGGCAAGATTTGTAATACCAACAAGTTTGAGAAAATAAATGTGAATGCACCATTTCTTTTAGTGGAGTAGGGTGAGTGTGAAAAAGTTGTGTTTTGTAAGAAATTGTTGGTACTGTAATGCACCCAGATTGTTGGTATCTTTTTTCATGTAAATTCTCCCCCCGTAACTTACATTCCTTTTGAAAGTGCGTAGAACGTAGGTAAGATAGATTGGATGTCATATGAATTTTAAACAGATATAAAGGAGATTGTGAAAATTTTAGTGGTTCCTTCCTTTAGGACATTTAGCCGCCCAAAACTGTTGATGATTGACACATACGTTTCCCCGCCATCGTACTCCGTTTGCAGATTCAGTTCATTTCAGAAAGCATTCTAAAATGCTGCTCTACTTGCTGTAATCAAATGTAAATAGAATGGCTTTAGGCTAAAAATTAGTTAACACAAAGAAAATGTTTTAATAGACTAACGATTGAATAATAAGCTATAATTCCAAAGTATTCCAAACGGACTTTTTTTTGTAGGCACTCCAACGTCCTTTTTGATCGGCATACGGGATTTTTCTTCTTTATTTCCGTATTTCTATCTTTATAAAATTACCCTACTTAACTTGCGCAATCTTGGCCCCATCATCGTTGTTTTTAATTCCACGGCAGTTATTTGTTTGTTGCTTGACAAAGATCCACCAGGTTGGTAGATCCTGTGTTTCTCTTCTTATTTTTAGAGTACAAGTGACAATTGCAGTGCCAGGCAATTTTATATTGCAGGCATTATTTCTAGCATTTTCTATGTAGTATAAAATGACATGTTATTTTGTTTCAAAATTTATCTTTTTTTTCCATCTTTATAGAAAATACAAGATAAGAGGAAGGCCGGTCTTTATATGTTATTGAAGTATATTTGCTATCGCGTTGTCTGAGTAGCTGTTCAATGGTTGTTTGCTAGCGAAGCGTGATAGCTTACAATTAGCTCATGTCAATAGTAGAAAATTAAGTGCATGACATCATCGCTGGAAATTAGTTTTAGGATCAGTGTAGGACAGTATCTGAAGAAGCAAGCATGATCAAATTTATGCTTAAGGAGACCATAATGGTTCGAAAATATCTGCTGAATGGATGACAAATCAGTTATATAAACGACAATTAAATCGAAACCAAAGAAAAAAGAGGATCCGATGGCAACTGTCAATACCATGGAGACAGAACGGTCAGCCAGGATCTCAAAAGGGAAGGAATAACTTGAAAGGATTTAAGGAACGATGCCAAGATGCGTAGTGACTGGAGAGAGTATCCTGTTGAAGCATCTCCAAGTAGATGAGTTTGTAGATCGGTTGTGTCAGGGCATATAACCTTTTACGGATATTGTATTTGGGTTTTTCGTGTAGTAGTTTGATATATGTTTTCATTGTAGGTGGTTAATGTGGATACAAGGAACAAGTTTTTGTCCGTTATTTCAATGTTTCAGCAAACAGTAAGTGACCATTACTTTGCATAATATTTTTTTACCGTAAAAAAGTGAAAAAAATTGTTTGCACGGAACTAGAGTGAAAAATTTAGTTGAAAAAATGATCTGGCTATAATTGAGGTCCTATAGCTTTGGTGATAGAGCATCTCCCCATGATCACCATAGGCACTGGTTCGAGTCCAATTCCGGTACATACATATTTTTCAGTTTTCTACAGTTCCATCTATATCATATTATTTTCACATTTTGTCTACTATAAAATGAACCAAAACCAATGATTACAATATCCTGGCCTGCATAATATGTGTTCCTGTTATCACTAAAATAAATATTTTGATAAAGCTGCATAATAAAGCTTTGTCAGGTGCATAATAGGTGCATAGTAGCTGCGTGTAAATGCATAAAACTGAAACTGTCAAGATAATTGGTTGACTTAAAGTTGAAAATCACCAAGCTTTTATTCAAGAATTAACAGTTATTAACAGTACAATACATATGTGTACATAAGCGTTAAGTACTAGTGAGAACTGTATAAGGTGTATGATAACAAGAACATGTTTTTGTCATCCTAAAAGATCAAAAACGGCTGTGATAGTATTTTATGATTGGGATGATAAGGAGGGTAACGAAGGTGATGAGAATGAGGATGATAATGTTACTAACTATTGTAATAAAGATCATGTTGGCATTGACGGTGATTTCAGTGATGACGGTAATAGTTAAGCCATTCTATTCAAGTTTTATTAACATGTTTATTGTAAATGGACTCTGTGCTTGCATCATTATACCGCGGGATCCTGTGTCCTCTGATTTGAAATACATGTTACATGTGTCTTTTTTCCCTTTTTTGCCAGCAAGACAGACATTCTCCAACGGCTACTGGGTAAAAAAAACTGGCCATGCACCATCCAACCTTTATTCTCCGAATTCACATTGCTGTTGGCGTTATTGGTTCTGCTGCACGTTTAACGTTGAATATCTTGCACAATTTAAAAGTGGTAATAGTATTAAGAAAAAGCTAAAGTTCCTTGATGAAAATTCTAAAGCGGCTTCTGACTATGTTATAGATAAACCCCACAGCTACCCTTCACCTCCCAAACAAACTCCGATCGATTGCCACACACTCAAAGAACAAAGTGGAGATGGTGAACTGCGAATCTTGTAAATATAAACAGAGGTGTTGCTTGCTTATTGATTGCCTTTCGTATGTTTAGACCAAGAGTCGTTTGGATATACGATCTCTTGTAAATGAGTGGCTTCTTCATGGTTCAAAATCTAAGAGCGTTGAACCTGGAATTTAAGAAACATTGTTGACATTACTGTTGCATAATATTTCATGCAGACATTGCGCTGGAAGTCATTGAATTAGGCTAATTGTGACTTCCTTATGTTGTAGGGTTTGAAAGCACTTGTTGAATTCAGAGAAAAGCTAAAGGTATGTTTAATTTGCCAGATATTGTTAATAGGTACCATTAATAGAATGGAATAATTTGCATTTTGAAATGCCTTCAGACTAAATGAACTGGTAAAAAACCTAAGAGAAATTTGTATTTGTGTACTAGTTGTCGTGGGAAATCGAAATTATGATTTTTGCACAGTAATTAGTTTACAGATAGCGTTGACAGTACCAGAATGGTCAAACCAAGGAGGGTAATAAGAGATTCCCGGAAACCGGGGAATTCAAGAGAATAAGTTTATGGTTTGTCCCATCACTCATAATTCGTTAAACAACGAGTGGTATTCGATACCCAAAGGAAAGGATTTTAAGCTAATCCATAAATAATAATGTGTATTTATGATATAATAATGTTTGTGGTAAATGGATTAAACATCAACAAGATTTAAATGTATTGTTATAGTAGATTAGGGTGACCGTGAGTTCATGAATCAGCCGGAAGTTACCAATGTCAACGTTATACAAAGTACGCCGGTACACCACATAAACAAGTAATTTTTAACAATCACCACTAAAGATTCTTTACAGTTTCAAGTCTGGAAAACAGCCTTGGTAACATACTTGAAGGCTATTTCCTACAATTTCCAAAAGGAAGCATTATTCTAGCCTGCTACTTCATGATTATTGGTTAGGCATTGTCATATCTTTTGGACTAGCATGGTTTTCTGAGGTGAAAAATGTGAAAAGCAGATTTAGCATACCGGTTAACCTATACAAACTGCGTTCAGAAGAATGATACGGTTGCTGCCCTTATAATCCTTGTATAGCAATACAACTCTGAATTGCTAAATATGGTCAGCCCCTCTCTGCATCCGTCAATAATGTGACTTTTTATCCGTTAAAAGAAAGAAATTCTTCAATTCAGCCTATTTTTAAGATGCCTATATATACCTTCAACTCGTATTCTGCAATATAAACATTCATTTCATACTATTATGCAGTGTGCGTTTTTACAGATTTATTGATGTTTGTCATAAAATACATAAAAAGCACCAATTAACTGGATTCTAACCAGTGTCTCTGCCTTTCATAGCTATCGGCTCAAACCAACAACGCACTTCCAAATCAACTTTGGAAGTGCAAGATTAATTTGTAAAAGTGCCCCCAAAAGAAACCATTCACACTGACTCTTTCATTGGAGCTGATACTACAGAATGCAAGTGGGGTTCCAGATATTTTTATTACCTCCCGAGGCTGTATCGAAAATCGTCATAAATATTCCCATGTTTTGTTTTAACAAACCACTCAAGAAAACTAGTTCTTGAAAAGAAGCAAATTAATACGTAAGGTAAACTGAAAGGTGTTCCATGATAGGAACCGAGTAAAAACTGACATAATCAAATGCAAGGTTAACTTACAAATATGGTATAATTAAAAATGTGGCATCGATAGGTTGGTTGGTAAAGCAGATAACCGCGGTATCACTTTGAAGAGCTTTAAAAAGTAATTAAGCAGTATGGTTCTTTATACCAGTAACTATTATTTTTAATTCCGCCCCATTAAATGTGCTGAAAAAATTTAGTATACAACGTTTAATGTTTGTAAACCCTTGACCTTCTTGTGACTGCTTCCAAGAAAGCTTATGACTTACTTTTGCATGAAGCAAAACAGTGATTAGATTATCATTGTTTTGATAATGTGTACACCTGTTAAAACTGTAATGAGTAAGGGTGGGAAAAGGTGCACAATATATGGGTGTGTTAGATGCATTCTGTTGTATAATCGGTGCATAGTTAAGTCTTAGAAAATGCATAGTACTCAAACACTTTTTAAAATACCAGCTTGAGTCTCTTGAGGTACAATTAAGCTTTTCTAGTGCAATATCGTTGAGTTTTATCGATTCAAAACAAGTGGGCTAATTTATCATTATTGCCACTTAATTGTTTTCATGTTAATAGCTGGTTTAACAGGACTCGTGAAAATTTAAGAACTTCGATAGAATTTAATTCCTTTTTTGTAAGAACCGAATTTATCTTCATCAAGTTTTATTGGAGCTTATTTAGGGAAGAGTTTAATTTTGATTTGATTGAAGTTTGATATTGTTTTTGTCTTATGTTGTGGGATCAGTAGTGAAATTATTAAATTTTCGGTTTATTACACCAGGGTTTTTCGAAATAAAATTGTAAATTTGTTACAATTCTTGTAGGAACCACATGACATTCTAGCGTAATGAGCTACCTTTTATGCTCGATATTTTTGTTTTATTCCTAGGAAACCGAAAAACACGTAGTAATGCCTAAAGATGGAACTGTACATCAAGTAACCAGTAACGTAAGTTGAAATTACAGTATCTTTAAATACATAACTGTCTACGTGAATTCCAGATTTTTTGGTCCCAACTTTACTAAATTTGGTACTAAATTTCCATATAGAGGGAAATGTAGTGTACAAGTAGTATTTGTAATTACGATGAATTAAAACATGCTTTGAGAGATGGGCTATGAAATGTGACGTTAAATCATTAGGCGTATTTTTACACTATTTAATCCTCAAATAGGCTCCACTTTTCGTAAAAACCTCCAGTGGCCGCTACTTTTTGTAAAAACCTCGTCAGTAAAAGTAAAAACCTCTATTAACCTCCTTTGTTGCCTCATGGTACCAACGACTAGTATTTTGACTCTCAATTTTGTCCTTGGTTTTGTTAGACAATTTCTTTTTTATAATTCCACTTGGGAAAAAGGATAGCAACTAGGGGATCAGCAATAGTTATTTTTGAATAAGACAATTAATAATACGTTTTATAACATATGTATATAATAATATATGTGATGTATTGTGTTAATGTAATATAGTTAATTATTATGGTAAAAACTGTTTCTTTAAGGATTTTGGAGAACTTATTCATTAGCTTGGTATTTATTGAAATCATTTAGGTGAATAATAACATGAAAAAATGTATTAAGGACAAGATATGGTGTATTAAGGAGCCCGTTTTATTAACTAAAGCTTCTTGTAGAGTTTTCTATTTCAAAAAGCCTGTTACTATTGTTTATTAATGAAGTATGATTTGGTTGTATTAATTCTTCAGATAAAAGCTAACTTATACACGTCGATTATTAAGTCTGGTTCTAAATGCTTTAATGACACGCCCATGGTTTTATTTTACTGCACTGTACACTGGTAATGAATCAAAGCTCTTAAATATTGGCTTAAACGCTTCATTTTCACTTAGGTATGTTAACTTGTTTCTTACCTTTAGGTGATAAAAAACACACGAAACACTTTATGTTCTACATTATATATATATATGAACCTGTTATTAAGACCACCTCTGACCTATTAACACATTAAGGAATGCTATCGTATCTTTGTTCACAGATTGGACTATATTTTTGGAAACATTCTTTCCATTTTCACTATATGATATGCAGATACGTACAGGATTTTTAAGAATATTGATACGGAAATTAAACGTCATTTGCAGTTTCTTTTTATTATCATTTTTTGAGTAATCTTTACTTTGTTGATTTCTGATTTCTTCTCTCTCTCTCTCTCTCTCTCTCTCTCTCTCTCTCTCTCTCTCTCTCTCTCTGTCTCTCTCTCTCTCTCTCTCTCTCTCTCTCTATGTCTCATTCTCTTTTTCTCTTTTTCTATCTCTCTTTCACTGTCTCTCGCTAAATATATATAGATGTGTGTATATATGTAAACCAGAGAGGTGTAAGCTATGTATATAGTTATATCGTTATAAGCTTTAGAAATACATATGTATATGGCTTATAACGAAGAAACAAATTGGACGCAGTACTTCCAGGGACGTGCCCAGGGTTCGAGCCGGGGAACCTCTTGCATGGTAATATTGCAGAAATGTAAAGAAAAGTACCGTGTTTACCATTGAGGATGTAAAATCAAGAAGTTTAAAAATACTACATTCTTTAACTGTTATAATGTATCCCTTTTTGGGAGGTTGTGTCGTCGTAATTTTTGCCAAGTACAGAGTAAGTAGAGATTTTGTAATGAAGTGTTAAGAAAAGGTGACCTTTGCACTACGAATGTTGACAGTAGTATCTGTATCTCTTAGGTCATGGTTTATTTGGAAGATTTACTGTTCTTTAAAGACACAGTTGGACTCATTCTCTTATCACAAGGTGAGTTTAATTAAAGGAAAAACCTTGTTTGTAAATAGTTGTGATTTGTAATTAATTGGTTCCTTGCGTGGCTGGGGCTTAGTCCTAATGCACTTTATTATATCCATATGCTTCAACCCTCACCCCTGGACTTTTACAACTATTGTGATTTTCATTTTAAGGACATAGACATGTAAAGATGTAGTAAACAAGGTCCTATAATCTCAAGGCTTAGATTTAGGTTTGTTCATGTTCTGTACAATACATATTAGCAAAATAAAAACCGAAGCCATCTAAATTCATTAAAGCTACGGCTGATACTAATTCAAAGCCCAACATTAAATTAGATATGGTGTTTTTGGCAATCGTTCTGTCACTATTACCAGATGACTGCACCCGGGTCGAACCTCAAATGCGTGAGCTCAGTAAATTTGGCCTTTTGCGTTTTGTTTATCAAATGACTTAAACAGTAGCCTTATTGGATCTGATCGTATAGATCTATTGTTAGGGGTTCATAGGTTCACCCTATTCAACCTAAAGCGGCTTTTACGTTAATGTATATTGTTGCTATAGAAGATGGTCGAGAACTGGAACATGTAAAGTTCTTTGTGAATTGGTGGCTGAGATAAATATTGTCGGTTTTCTCTCTTCGATTTGTATTGAATTAAATTCTTATTTTTGTGGACAGAAAATATGTTTGTTGTTCATATTTTCTTATATCTGGCTGTGTCAGGAACTGGTCGCTGAAGTAAAGATCTAAACTATAGTATTGGACAGAGTGCTCCTTGTCGTGTTCGTCGGAACTTTGGGCGTGCAGATGTGACGTTAATTCTGCTGGTTTTAAGTCGGCTATATTGATTTCTTGTGAGGTGAAAAACTATCCTGTGGCTAATACGAAGTCTTTTTTTTACAAATGTCAGGAAAAGCTGAATAGAAACAAAATACTCCAAACTTAATACATGATCATCAAAATATTTATTGACTTTATTCAAGTTGTTTATTTTGCAGTCTCCGTACGTCTTTAATCAAAAAGGGAACAGAGAGTTGAAAAAAAGAGAGATAACACAAGTCTTCAGACCAACGTCAACGAGATCGAGCATTTTAGTCACACAGCTATGCACCCTTGTCTGGCAAGACCAATGGGAAAACAAAACTTAGGGCTTGCTTATTATAGTTGCATATCATTCGCGGAGTGAATAAGCTAAAATTGATCAGGTTATACACAAACACAAAGCCAAGATGATTGAAATGTAACTTCTATGAAGCTATCATGGCTGGACAGGAGTTGAGCGACGCAACGATCAACCAGCAAACAAAAGCGAAGTGTTCTATATTTTTATTGGTAAGAAAATAGGCAAATGGCCCATTGGTAGGATTCATGAATATTTATGAATTTGAATAAACCCCTTGTTTTTGACTGAATGGGGTTTTTTATTTGGTAGAGAAAAGGCTGTTGGTTTGGGGATATAGTCGATGTTGTTGTGGAGAAATATTTCGTAATATGAGTGAAATCAGCTCAAAATTTAAATTGATTCTTCTACCACTGAGGGGTATCTTTACCACCTGAATTAATAACAATGTGTTGTTTAACTCTCCCACCATAAAGTAAGTAATATATATCAAGAAATGGCATCCTTCCTATTTCCATTTGGTATCAAACGCCGAAGCCATCTGCCAGACATTCCACTGATAAGCTGGCAGGTGATTATCTTTATCTTATTTACCAGCTGTTCAATCGGAGACAAGGCTGGTTATTTTCTATTTCATCCATTTCATTTTGCTTTCGCTTTTGTTTTTTGCGCAAAGAAAGATAGTAAAGATGGAAGATAAAACGATTAAAACCCGTTGTAATTGTGGTGGTGGAGACGCATCCTGAAAGAGCCTTGAAGGGATAGATGATCCAATAATGTCATTTAGAAAACAAATCAGGATCAGTCGGTGTTAAAAAAAATTCGCAGGAGGCAAAATATATGGATCGGCTATGTGTCCCGCGGGGACAGCTTACTTTGAAGGATGATAATATGGACGGGGGGAACAGCGTGAAATGCTGCGATATGGTGCCCCGAATAGCCTGAAAGAAGACTCGTAGAGAAAAATACTTTTCTGTAGCTATTTTTGTTGTAATTTTGAAATTAGGGATTTTTATTGTAGGTATTACTGTTTTTTGAATGAATAATGATACCTGCAATGTTTTTGTACCGGAGGGCTTTTCCCATGCTACAGATATTTATCAGTTGATATGTATAATTCAATTTTCAGACACGTGTTTTGCTGTCCAACAGCTCATCAATGGAGATTTAAACATCAGAATGTGCTCGTTCCATACATAGGTCCCCATCAAATCCCATTAAAACCATCATGTGATAAAGTGCTTTTTATCGCACACCCTGAGCTTAGAGATTGCGATGGGGCCCAAAGTGCTCAAATCTACACACACACACACACACACACACACACACACACACAAATATATATACATACATACATACATACATACATACACACACGCACACGTAGATGTAGATTATGGACAAATTCTGCAGCCCTTGATACGGCTACCAACTGCTTTTTGGTTTGATTTCTTTTTTATTTGATTCTGTTGCACCTGTTTTTTAAGTGAATTATATTTTACTTGTAGCAATCGTCACTTGCATTTTCTTTATCTAGGGTTTGGATAGGCCAGGCATCGATCATGCGCGATCGTGCTTAAATCTTTGTAATTTTTTCTTACAGAGAATCCAAATGCTAAGAAAGAACAGAAAGATGCAGATGCATTAAGAAAATTGGTTTCCGACTTTATCTGTAAGTAGTTAATTATATTTTTTGCTTTGTACAAGTTTTACTATATTTGTGTTTCGTTTACTTAATATTGATACTTGTTTGTGACTTGCTTAAGTTCTCCGTTATTCGTCGATTTTAATCCGCCCTTATATATTGGCCGGACCCGATGTTAAGCTACACCCTCAAACCCGAGAAGTTAATGTTGCATTATTTTGTTGAAATGCTACATCAGTTATCATGTAAAAGAGCAACTAAAGCAACAAAGGGTTGCATTTTGCGAAAGCAGAATATAAAAATTATTTACTTTCATTGTGAAAATGATTAGAAATTTGAAACTGGGGATTCCCAGAGCGTGAGAAAAAAATCCATTATTGCTTGTATTTATTATAGCTTATACAAATAGCAACCTTGTAACACCCCAAGTTTAAGGCTGATAAATGCCTGCTCTCGCCGGCATTTATCAGCCTTATTTTGACTCCAGTCCATTTTGAGAAGGCTTACTCTTTGCAGCCTGTGGTGCATAAGGCCGTTAGCAGAGCTCGGCATCTTGACCTGTCTGCAGCACACCTTCCCAGGTAACCTCTTGTCCATTCCTGTTCCTTCTACCGTCTTGGGACCAACTGAAGGGTGACTCTTGGCAGAGATGTTGGTGGCATACGGAACACATGTCCGATTCTTCTCTATCGCGTCCTCTTGACTTCCTGGGTAACAGGTTTGGTATCAGCCCTCTTGAGGAGTTCACTTTTACAGATTGTCTTGGGTAAGAAGATGTTTAAGATCCATATAAGGCATCTGTCCTAAAAGACTTCCCATTTGTGGCTGATAGTCTTTGTCATTGTCCACTACTCTGCACCATGCAGGAGTGTGCTTAGCACATAGCCCTTGAAAAGTCTAATATTAGTCCTCACACTGCTGTTCTCGGCCCTCCAGGTGTTTCATAGTGGTGAAAAGGCTTGGCTTGCTTTTGAAATGTCCTGCCTGATCTCCTCAATGACTTCATTCTTGGTTATCCTGGAGTCAAAATAGGTGAAGTGTTTTACCCCTTCAGTGTTCTCTTCATTTAGTATGATATGTGCGTCTCTCCAGTTGTTCATCCGCGGGTGCTTAGTCTTACCGAATCTGATCTTGAGGCCAATTATTCTTGTTGTGTCTGCCATGATATCAGTCTTTGCCTGGGTGTCTCGGTGTCGTGTGCAAGTAATGCAATATCGTCAGCTAAATCCAGGTCTTCGAGGCACCTATTAAAGTTCCAGTGACGATCCCTTCTTTCTGCGCCGACAGTTGTTTTCCTAATCCAATCCATTCCAAGGACATAGAGAAAGAGTGAGAGATTGCATAATTGCTTCACTCCTGAGTTGACCCTAAAGGCGTTAGATAGTTCGTTGTTGCAAATCGCTTGTGATGGGAAGTCCAAGTATAACATCTTTACTATATTCACCATCTTTTGAGGAACACCATAATGGCGGAGTATTTTCTTAAAAGCTTCTCTGTGGATACTGTCAAATGCTTTCGCTAGATCGATAAAATTAGCATACAATGGTGCATTCCACTCTTTACTTTGCTCCAGGATCTGCCGTAGCGTGAAGATGTGGTCTGAGCAAGACCTACACAAACGGACGCCTGCCTTTTTGTGACCAATATAAAGATCCAAAGCGTCTGAAAGTCTTCTGTGTATTATCGTGATAAAGACTTTACCAGCTGAGTGACATTGAGTCGTGATTCCTCGTCAGTTGTTGCATTCTGAAAAGTCGCCTTTTTTGGATAGATTTAAGATCAGGGAAAGTTTCCAGCCCTCAGGAGACGATTTGTTCTTGTGTCTCTTTCTCCTCCGCTCTTAATATCTTTGCTGTTACCCCATCCATTCCTGCCGCCATTCCATTTTTCATTGCCTTGATTGCTGTCTTAATTTCTTCAACAGTTGACAGGTCGACACTGATGTTCAAATTGTCTTCCGCTGGTGATTTATCTGCAATCTCTAGGTTCTGTCCAAAACTCTGTTCAAAACACTTTAAAAGTGCTCTTTCCATCCTCTAATCTTCGCCTCTTCACTAGAAATGTGGATGCCACATTTGTCCTTTACGGGACGTTGGTTAGTACCAAAGTTGCCTTTCAAGTCCTGGCCTGCCGCTGCCCCTTCAGCCTCGTCTGCCAGTCTCTCTACAGTCAGCCTCTTGTCGTTTTTTGCCAGCTTCTTCATTTTTTTGTCCAGCTCAGAGTATTTCTTCTTGCGTTTTTATTTAATCCTTTCCGATCTTATGGATATGATCTTCTGTTTCACTTCTTCCACTCGCTGACTTTTTCACATGTTTTCGGTTGAATCCACTCATCCTTCCCTTTCTTTCTGAATCCCAGACTTTCTCTTCAATTTCTCCAGGGGATTTATTGAATCAGTCAAAGTCCATCTCTTGTTCTTCCCCTAGTATTCTGAAGCGGTATCTAACCTCCTGACTAAAGGCTTGTCTGGCGGTTTTATTCTTTAGTTTTACAGAGTCAAGCCGTTTTCCTGTCTCCTGTCGTTTTCTTGTCTTGTCCAGTTTAGGTGTAACGCTTGTCACAAAAAGGTTGTGATCACTTGGCAACATTAGCTCCTGTGCAAACTCTCACGTCCTCTAGTGATGTCCGCTATTTTCTGTTAACCATGATATGGTCGATCTCACTGTTGGTTGTCCCATCTTGCCACGTTTTCTTATTAACATTTCGGTGTTGGAATAATGTTTCTCCTATGACCGGGTCAATTTCTTGACAGAAGTCACACATGCGTTCTCCATTGTTGATATCTCAAAAATCCTCTCTCCCCATGGAACGCTCTCTTCCTCTATTCACATCGCCAACCTTTCCATTCCCGTCTCCAATGACTAGCAACATGTTATACAACTTGACTTCATCTGTTGCAACTTGAAGTTGTCTGTAGAGAATATCTTTATCATTCTTCTCCGGATCTTGAGTTGGGGCCTAACACACTATTACATTAGCTTTGTGTACTTGGAGTTGAATCTGACCTTCATAAGTCGAGATCCCATTGGCTTCCATTTTACCAAGGTCTCTTTCATCTTGCTACTAACTATGACGGAAATTTCCCCCGTATGGTGGCTGTCTGGTACTCTTGAGTACAGTATTGTGTGGCCAGATGCCAGCTTCCTATTTCTATCTCCTGTCCATCTTGCTTGACTAACTCGCAAGAAAACTAACCCACATGCATCTTTCACTACCTGGGCCAGCTTTCCTGTCTGATGCAATATCCGAACGTTACAGCGTGCCTCTCTTGTCTTTTTTTTTTTTCGGTTTCAGGGAATCCATCTTCTGGCTGCCAGCTCCCAGTTGGGCTTGGCTCTCATCCATCATCAGTCCAGTCTCCTGGCATGCTTCTTCCCCGTTACCATGAGTTAAAATTTGACTTCTGGTGTTGGTTTCTGTGACGGGAGCTTTTCTACGAGGTGGGGTTGGCGGCCAGACGCTCAACCCTTATTTACCTGAGCTTTAGACTGGCAAAAGACTTATAAGAGACTCCAGGCGGAGTTTTTAAGGAGACTGGGTGTAAGCAGTTTAACAAATGCTCACTATTGTGAATTATATTGATCCAGCTGTTGGTAGACAAACTAGGAAATTGTACGATTTCCTTCATGACTCATTAGTATATTTTGCCCCGAATGCCCTGAATAGTACCAATAATCTTAAAGAAGGTCTGAGTGTAAAAAATTTTTCATGTACTTATTCTTATCATCCATAACCTATAAATTGTTCAGAGGTCGTTTTGAAATATGAGTGGTTTTTTACGACTGTTTGGTATTGTTTGATTTTCTAGCGAAGACCCTGTCAATTCTCAGCATGAATCTGAGTGGAAAAGCGAAGCTGTATGACAGTCAAGCTCTGCAAGCTATTTTTATGCTAAACAATTACAATTACATCATTAAAAGCTTGGAAAAGTAAGGTTTTTGTTTGTGAATACCCATGAATTATAAATGGTTATTTGATGGCTGTACCGAAATATTTTTGTGGACAAGTTACTTTTCTATAGGTTTCCTTCAAACCAGTTGTTATGATGCATTGCTCCTTCTACACTACAGGACCCAGAAAAAAACGGTCTGAGTAATTCTAATTTTTTGCTCTTTTTTACAATCTGCCCTTGCTCATAACAATTGTGCCTTGCTAGGACAACAGGAGTATTACTGTTCATCCGAGATATAACGGATGACCTTTGTTTGTAAGGTGCTCCTTCAAAGCTCTAAAGTGACGGGTTTTTCCGCAGCCTCGATATGATGATCTCTGAGTGCAGAAGCCCAGAAAGTCAAGTTTTGATAGAATAAACCATACACAACATGGAATATTGTGTATGGTTTATTCTATTCTTATTGTAGCAAAATCAAATGAAAGAAATACAATTGACGGAATAGCTCTGCTATTGATTACCAAACCAGTACCACCTTATTCAACCAGTTGCGCCCTTGTCATATTGTACTGCTATGGGCAAGGGCAGATTGTAGAAAAAGAGTTGTTAGCGTAGCAACACTTGTAATTTGATTACTGTATTTTCCGTGTCTTTTATTACTGCATTTACCACGGCTAACTGCATCTAGCCATCTTCGCAGTTTAACAGAGGTGTCGTCGAATGTAAGCGGAACACGATAGCAAGAAATACCTTTAAACTTTACTATGATTTGTGCTTCCATATGAACACCAAGAGTCAGTCACTATTACTGATTAGGTTGTGAACCGAATCAAAGATTTTTTTTTGTCAGTCAACACTTAGCAAGAAACAGACTGGCACCTTGCTTCTTGCACGGCATTTAGTTTGCATGTGAAAAATTGAAACGAAAAAAAGTTAATATAGAATATAGTAAAATAGCTATCAGTGTAGGAATGTAAATAGTATCGAATTTATGTTTTACATACGTTTAGTGTCCAGACTGTTGCCTTTTGGATTTTCAGTGTATTAAATGTCTAAACGACAGAGTAGGAAGCAGTGAATACGCCCAAGAATTCTGGTGAGCCACGAATAAAATAATTTGACTTAAATAGTTTTATGTATCGTGTGGTGCCAGCATTGCCAGAACTTCACAAGGAACAGCTACGTGCAAGTCAGATGTATAACCCCCCACTAACAGGGGTAAAGAAAACTGTGAATTAGATTAATGGGATAAGTTTTGAAAACATGAAAAAAAATGACCAAATTTTATTTTCTTGAAACTGCATTCGAAATGATCTCTACCATCTGACCATTTTTCGTCGTACGAATTTTTGAAAACAATTGACACTATTGATTTGCTTCTATGACTTTTAATATTTTAAGCCGTCATCAAAAAGTGGATAATAACTCCGTAGCAGCCCGAAATAGTTTAAGACTTCCTAGACTGTTTATTATTTTATATTAAAGGTCGGGATTACTTAGCCTCTTGGAGACCAGTAATCCAAGATTAGCAATTGAATACGACGAAGCTGTAGAAGGAGAAATAAACAACTATCAGAAGAGGTAAACTTATCGTCAATGTTTGGTTTTTATGATTATAAGTTGGTAGCATATTTTTGAAATGCGTTTTGTCATGTTGAATGCCTTGCATATTGTGGCTGCTGGCTTAAGAAACCCCCATTTGCCAGTCATCATCGAGTGTGTAATTCTTGAAGTAAACATTCAGAAGAAAGTTAACAAAAGATCTGAAGAAAATGATTGCAGCCATTTAAGTTTTATACTCAAAGAATGTTCGTAACCAATCATTTTAGGGGAAATAAATTGGATCTTTCGATCAATTGTTGTGGACATCAACGAAAATAAACGATGCTATTTAGGCTTTTTTTCCGATGGTGTTTCGGCTTCTTCTTTACTTTTAAAATCTGTTCTTGTCATTATTATTGTTTTGTTAGGATAAATCTCAAAGCCAAGGTGAAAGAGTACGCATTGATTTTCAATTAACGTTTTAAACAAAGGACATATTCAGTCAAAGACTCTCTATTTTGTGTATGATTGTAGTGTTTGGAATACATTAAATATTTTGTTACATTTTGTATGGAACAGAAACATGGCCCTTATGAGAAAAGAGAGAGGGTCTGCCAGAATTGACAGAGATGGGGATATAATGTAACCAAGGAAAAGGAGCATATCCTAGGTATTTCAAACGTGCCCAAAAATAGAAGATTGCCAATTGCGAGTGTAATTGTAAGCGAAAAGGCAAAAGAAAATATTGATATAACCAAATGACATAACTTTTCTATTTTCAAGCTTTTTTAGGGAAATCAAAACAACATGAATATGGATTGTGAAAACAGAAAATACTTTTTCTAATAATTTTTTCTAATCAACTTTTCTTGTTTTTAGCTGGGCCAAAGTGAAAAGCCATATTCTGGAAGAAAACAGCCCAGTGTCTGCTGACAAACTAAAAGAAGCTGCGCAGTCAGGACATGTTAGTGTTGAATATCTTTTAAAGTAAAACTCACCGTTTCTCACCGTAGCCGTTTTAGTCCTTTCGTGTAACAGTTTTCTGCCTGGCTCCTGACTCAATCAATGCTCGCCATCTAGCTCGATTATCTGCATCCACACTCTCCATGCCATACATTTTCTTATCTGCTTGAAAAGTATCCTTCCAGCGCTGCTTTGGCCGCCCTCTCTTCCTCTTGCCCCCTGCTCCGATGTTGGTGACTCTCTTGATATCCTACTGTTCCTCTCTTCAGTATACATGGCCATACCATTTGAGTCTCCTTCTGCGCATCACTGTACTTATTGCTTCCACCCCTGCAAACCCCGTGATTTTATTATTTTTCCTTTGCTCTTCTAGAATGATGTTATTGATATAGCGAAGCATTCTCGTCTAGGTGGTACTCATCCGATCCTCTAAGCTTTGTGTGAGAGGCCATATCTCATTACCTTACAACATTGCTGGTCGAATGCTTTGTTTAGAAAGTAACATCTTCAGTCTGGTTGGCACTTTCTTGTCACACAGGACACTTGTCAGACTACGTCACCTGGCCCGCGCCTTTCTTATTCTTCTTTCCACTTCAGCTCCTTATGCTCGCTCTTGATGTATGGTTGCCACAAGGTATTTGAATGATGTTGTCCGAGGAAGATCGGTTCGTGTGTTCTTGTTTTATTTCTTTAGCTTGATCATAACTTGGTCTCCTCCTGGTACCAGATGCTCCGCTTTTGTTCTACTCAGCTTCAACCGGCTACCTTCTAAACATCCCCTCCATCTCTCCAGTCTGGCCTCCATATCTTGTGCGTTCTCGTCACAGAGCACAAAGTCGTCCACGAGAAGCATTGCCCATGGAGAATCCTCTTCGATCACTTCCGTAATGACATCCAGGATGACAATAAATAAGAATGGGCTTGGGGCCGAGTCTTGATGTAATCGTACTTTTATCTGTATGTCTTCCGTCCCTCCCACCATTGTAGTGACTTTGGTTTTGGAGTTTTCGTACATGTCTTGTAGAATTTGGATATAAGCTTCGGGGACTATTCTCCTCCTCAGGCAACACCATATCAGTTCTCTCGGGGTCGTGCCATACGCTTTTTCCAGGTCAACAAAAACTAGGTGTAGACTCTTGTTATAGCATGCGCAGACAGAACATAGGCTGGGTAGTGGATTTCCCCTTTTGAAAGCCATATTGTCTCTCACTGATGTCCACAATTTACTGGAGTCTCTCTTTGATCACTCTCTTCTACAGTTTTGGGCAATGACTGAGTAGTTTTATGTTTCTGTAGTTGTTACAGCTTTTTTAATATAATAAATATATATTTTTTTTATTTCATTTGTTTTATTTCATTTTGCTTTACCTTATTTTATTTATTTTTATTTTATATTATTTTATATTATATTTGATTATATCATATATTATATTATATTTCTCACATCAAACTCGAGGCTTACACTGAATATATACATCGACTTCTTACACATGATTCTAAAAACCTTTCTCTTGTACCGAGATAAACCATTTATCAAGTAGTACATTTTCCATTTCATGCTATGTAGCATAAGCACTGGAGTGAAGAAAGTTGATATCTTGTTTCTCATTTGATGTAACATGCCCAAGATACTTGAACTGTCTCACATTTCCAATAGGTTCAATTTTAAAGGATATCAAGGTTTCTTTATAATTAAAAATTTTTTAGTGTAAGCTGAATGGGCTGCAGATTGGATAAATGTTTACAGGATTGATTAAATGTTATAACATAGTGACGTCTGTAACAGACCTACACAGACGAATAAAATTCTAAAAACACGATAAAATAAATGAAATGGTAACTTTTACATGTGATAGTTGTTTTTGTTTTTTATTATTCTATTGGCTTCTTAGTTTTGCCTGCCAGCTTATCAAATCTTAATTGTTTGAATATTTTTACCGTTAATTTTTCAGTTCGTAACCATCTGTCGATGATATCCAAACTGCTAGCTTCTGTTGGCAGTTTATATCTTAATTCCCCTACAGCTACATTATTTTCAGGGAAATTTTGATGCGAGAGAAATACTTGTTTTACAGTCCAATCTCTTTTTTGAGAGCTTAGACAGACTGATTTGCCAGGAAATGACGAAAATTGTTAATTACAATTACTATTGGCATGAACTTAGACCAAATGGTTTTAGGGTTGTACTGGCTTCATAGCAACACATTTGATGACATCAATTTTCTTGAGTTGGTAACCCTTTTTAATGGCAGTTGCCAAAACGTTTTATTTTTATTTGTGTCCTCTTTTCGCAGCTAAAAGAAAAATACCGCCAGGCAATTAAAGATAAATTTAAGGTATGGCTCAGTGATATACTTTACTTATTATGCAAGGAAATCGTCCCTGTCACTTTTTATAAATATCCATATCAATGTCTTCGAATTAGAATTGAAATAGTCCCATCAATCAAATTCGTGACAGAGCTTTGTTTTTGTGATAATGAACCGACATAATTTAATGAACTATTCGTTCTGCTTCGGTGTGAAAGGACATCAAGTCTGTAATGGAATAGCTTATGTTTACAATTAGCCGATGCGAGTTTAATTAAATGGAATGTGTATTTTTTGTTTTTAGACTGACTGAAACCATCCTCTGTTTAACTGTTCAAGTGAAATCAGTTCAAAATCACTGCTAATTATTATATTATCCTGGTGGCCAGTAAAGTACAGACTTTAACTGTTTGAGCCTGTGATAATTTTATTCCCTAGCTGACTTCATGTTTCTGTGAGATGTTATTATATGTAAATAAGCAGATAATTGGATTTAGAGCCAATCAAAGCTTGTTACATTTTACTTGAAAACATCCCTAAACGAAAGAAAGAAACATCCCTACCAGCTATGCGCAGACTACCGAGGATCAGACTACTTAACACCAATCCAGACACCACACCTACAAATAAAAGCCATAAAATTAAATGACTCTAAACATCCTCTAAACATCCAATAGACATCCACAATTTTCATGAAACTTGAGAGTGCCTAAGATCATGGAAGAGTTCCCTATTTAAGCATAATTGGTTTTTGCCTTATTTCCTCTCTCATTTCGCACCGTTTTTCTTTTTTAGTTACAGATCTTCTCCGTTTTTAAAAAGTAACTCATACTCTTTTATGACACCGGTGCTGCTGTAGACACCTTATCCTGACAGTCTTCAATAACAAGGATGACACAACCATTCGTTAACTCCTTTCCACTACAGGCTGATAATATTTTTTTGTAGTCCTTGCTTTTCGAGTTTTTTACCTGATCACAGCTGCAGACCCCACTCTTTTCTGCTACCATTTGCACGTTTAGAATTCCAAACGTACGTTTTATAACCTTTACCGATTAACTTGTTATAGTGTCAGTGTTCAAAAAGTTTACTCTGTTCATGCACTCTCTAAGTTTCCTCTGCTCACTGCCTGTGAAGCAAGGTTTAAACGTCAGATGGCTGTCTTGCCACTAGCTCAAATTCAGCTCCATTATTCTGGCATATTTTTACTTATTTCAACTTTATTAGACTGGTCTGAAAAACAAAGAAAGGTGTTTGAACCACCTATAAGAGTATTTAAACATGTTAGAGTCTTAGGAATAACGGTTTAAAGGATACTCTATTTGGTTTACGGAGAAGTAATAGGGTTGTCAAGTATGCCGGATTGGCGGATGCTCAAGTATTGTCATTACAGGTGGGAAGAATATAAATATATATATATATACTCAATCTGCAGACAGTACCGTTTCGCCCTTTGTGGGCTCATCAGTGCAGCACAGAGCTTCTGAGACATAACTCTCTGGCCAAGTTGCCGGAGCAAACACAACCTAAAGAGTTACTGTGGGATCGTGTCAGAGTGCTCAAACTACGCAAGCGCAGTGAGCTCCGCATTACATTATATATATTTAAAACTTGATTTATGATTGAAAGACGAAGCCCACGTTGCCTTTGATGTTATGAAACCACAGTTATGAAACTGAAATTCAAAATTTGAGATAAAATTCGGTTAAACACCAGCTCATTTATATTCAGTTTTGATTCCCTCCCTGGTTTGTAATTGAAAAAGATTTGCATCTAATCTTTGATTTTCGCAGACTGCAAATAACAGAACAGAGCTGATGCTCAGTTATTTACTGTTTGTTAGTGACGTTCATTGAATTTTCTTTTTATCGTTTTCCTTTTATTCTGGCAGCTTAGTCTTGACGAGTGCCAGCCATTTTTGACGTTACATTGAAAAATGCTTCTTGGTGTATTTTTGCCCGTCGTGTTTTCCTTTTTGTATGTATCCAATTCTCCTTGATCCTAAGGGAAGTTATTGCTCTAAATAACTCGCAGCTCTGCTTCCATAGACCTGAGCTACAAAGACAAGGATCTGCAACTCAAATGAAAAAATCAAGTGGATGATTAAGTTATAAAAATGACGTGTTTGAAAACAGTAGCGATAACCCAGGTGAAAGCTCATAAGCGCTGATTTGAGCACAGTTAACTGAAAATATAACTTTGGCTATTTCATCTTTAAAACGTTTGGCACAGATTTTTTTTATCCCCAGAAACATTATTTTGGTTGTTAATTTTGCATCCTTCACAACTAATAATTTATTTGTTCATCTTTAGGGATTCAATACAGATTTGGATGACATATACCAATGTCACAAAGCCTTCTCTATACCGGATCAACAGCTGAGAAAAAAAGTTGGTTCAAAAATGGTTAATATTATTGTAACATTATATTCTGAATTTCTGCTCAGGTAGGTAAAATAACGTTTTATAATTGTTATGTGTGACTTTTCTTAGCCCTTGATGCGTCAAAAGAACCTGTATTGTTTCAGTAATGTCGGTTTGTGGGATCATCATTGTTTGCCGTCATTTGCAATATTCCAAACATGACAAGAGAAGACATTTACCAGAAAAGACGGCTCAAGTCATGATTTTACTTTTCATTGCTAATTTTAGGTCGAGTGGTAGATCATCAGGTTACCATGTAAGAGGTTAGCAATTCACCTTCGCCACGTCCCCGAAAGTAATCCCCCCCCCCCAATTTTTTCTTCGTTATAAGTTGGAGTATTTGTTCATATTTTCGTATATATAATTAATAATATGTTTATAGTAATGGAAAGTAAGTACTATCCGTACTAAAGAGGCTCCAGCTTTATTCAGACTTCCATAAAAAGTTCTTAAGGCGCTTCTGGTACGAATGGTATTTTTCTTTATTCCCTTAATTTGTTAGCTTTACAAGCAACAAAGAAAATTGTTAATCCATAAGAAAAAAAATTGTCTTTGTTGCTTCAAAATAGCTTTTTCATTAATATTATTTAACAAACTGACGTTCGTTTGTATCTATCACTGTTAAAAGAAGTGCAGTAAAATATAGCGTTTCAGAAGCTATTGCAACCTAGAGGTGTTTGATAGCAACACCTTGCCATCTCAACCGTTTTATTTGTGTTGGTTATCGTTGACTTCTCGTTCAAGATTTTAATATCAAAGAGTGCGTTATCTTAAAATCGACATTTGTTGTACTTACTCTTGTTCATTCCATGCAAGCCAATAAGTGACCACTTACCTTCACCAGGATTTGCGAGTGGAAAATCATAAGTTTCATAAAAAGATGAGTATAACAGAGCGCTTAAAAGATGGAAGATCTTACTAATCTGTAAAGAAAGAGGGTGGAGCAGAATGCTATAAGAACCGGTATACGTGGTAAGAATCTAATAAAGAAGTAAGACCTTTTCGAAACTAGTTTCAAAATAGTACACGGGTGAGCACTTTTTGGTGGACCCTTCAAAGCTTTCAAGGAAAGAATAGAAGAAGAAATCTCGTGAGAATAATTTTCATAGAAGTAGCTGTAGAATAAAGGAAAAGATGCAAACAGCACGGTGATGAAAAAGAGAGAGAAGATTTCGATAATAACTTTACTTTCACTGTACTTGCCTGACCTTTGCCTAAACTCTTGACGAATTTCTTGACAGCTATAATGTTCAACGGCTATCTTGTTTGAAATCCTTTTTTTTTAATTATCATTGTGATACCAAGAGGGAATTGCCTGGCCCAGTGACAAGAAACTATGATGAACCCTACCGAAACTATGAAGCGAGTTATTCAACAGACACGATAAAACAAACAATTGAATTAACCAAATAAAACTAAATAAGTACCTTGTCATTGCATCTTGGTTTTGGCAGATTTTTTTCAGGTTGTGAGGCTCTTTACCTTTGTTTACTTGGGAATGAGATTCTTTTAAATATTTGGAATGAGTTCACCCTTAACAGGGTCATAAATGAGTACACTGTGTTATTCTTTGCATACTTAATTTTTTTTTAATTGACTAATTGCCTCATCTAATGCTATCGCGAAAAACGTGCACCAACTCAATAGGGTGCCACTTTCGATGAAGAAATGAATGATTTGGGCACATTAATTCTAAGAGCTCCAGGCGGAACCTCTTCGCCAATTACGCTGGTTACCTATCGGTAATTGTTTTGTTGAATAATTGCAACAGTGGGGAGATTTGGTATTTGATAGTATTAAATGATATGAAGTATACTGTGTAGCTAACTCTACTACTAAGATGAAGCTAATACACTTTCAAAACGCTTGGTTTTACAAAAGCAAGCGCCCCTCCCCCTTTCTTCCCCCCTTCCCCGGCCTTACATCGGAAAACAATATTGCTGACTAAGGTTCCCAAAGTTATTGACTCTTTTTATGCCTAACCCACTATATCAGTACATGTGCGCTGTTTTGTGTGTAAGGTGCCGACAACTAACGACAACTTGCAAGTACTAATCACAGGAATGATGGCTCCATATGGTTTCCAAACACAAAATAATAGATTGTCCAGTAGTCACTCTAAAACACTGCATCTTAGTAGAGTTTTACGGCTGTTTGGTGACAACTTAGACAATTGTTTTATCGAGGCCTAAAGTGCTTCGATAAAGTCTCTCAAGATGTGACCGGCAATTTACTTTTACACCTGGACTAATCCAAAGGGGACTTACAAATATTATATTTCCATCAACTATCACATTAGTTTACATGAAACTTTTTGAAATTAATTTTAAAGAAATATTCACTCAAAGGATAATTTGGGAGTTTTTTAAACAAAGGTAGCTAGCCGTTTGAAACAAATATCAAAAATACAAATTTCCCCAGTATGTTTTTTATTTCTTTTTCAGCCAACTTCTGTTAGCATGAAAGATCAATAGAAACTGCTTATTTCACCAAGTACCTTTGCTCACTTAAGAGTTGCTCAGGTCGGACATCACACAACTGTTTTACCGGCCATATTGTTGTAATAAACTTTGCACCGACACTGAAATGCATTTTTTATGGTGCCAGTTTTAACACGGCACATATGTGAACACCTATCCATTAAAAAAACTATCAGGAAAGGCATGGATATAAAAAGCAATCCGGAAAAAGGAAGTGTGTTCAAAATAGTGCACAGGTACTGATACAGTGCGTTGGGCATAAAAAGGGTCAATGACTTTGGAAACCTTAGTCAGCAATATTGTTTTTTGAAGTGGAGGTGGGGTGGGGAAGGCTTGCTGTTGTAAAACCAAGCGTTTTGAAAGTGTATTAGCTTCAGGGAAAACCTTTTGCAAAAGTAATTTTTCACAAAAATCACGTGTTCCATTTCCTTAGTGACCCTAAAGAAAGCCCCCCAAAATTACCTTTATTCCCAGAAAAGTCAATTTTCAAACAAGATTATTGATTAGCGATGTAACTTCATGAAATGGAATTTTGATCACATAATTTTTGCGAAATGCGTATTTAACACTAGTATAAAGTAACATTTTCTTGAAACATTTTCATGGGAAGATGTCGGTACAAAGTCGTTTAGTTAAAAATGTTGGTATAAACATCGTTCTTCGCACTAGAAGAGAAGCCCTATTGCACGTGCAGAAAACCAAAGCATAAGAACCATTGCACTGCTTCCATTTTTTTAATTACAAAGTTGGTATTAGCAGTTTTTAAGACGGTGCCAGGGATTTGATTTTTATCTTGCTCAAGTGTTTTTTTCCGCTTTAGGTACAGGGATATACAGTTTACAAAAAACCCAGAGAAATATATCAAATATAGCGTCAAAGATTGCAGAAAGATTGTTTTGGAAATTTTTGGTGTTGCTGGTGACGAAGCATAGGATTACTATTTTTGGTACTCCTTAACTGGAGATCTAAAACCCCGATTATGGACTCTATTATGTGTTACTTCAAACATGTTTTTTTAGTATCTATGTAGACTTTTTTTTCACCATAAAATATTTGCTTCGTTCCAAAGAATGACATATTGGACACTATTGTCATACTGTAGATGCAAAGATTGCTTGTTTAAAGAGGTAACAAGAAATGCTACTTCTTAAGCACATCGTTCATCAGTGCTGCCCTGCTTTGTGTGAAAAACACACGTAAATTTTTTACGCTCTGTGATTCTGGGGGGAAAAAACGATATCCGGGTGATACAACCATTCACAGATATGGTTGCAAGAATGCATTTTTGAGTTCCCTGCAGTAATAGTTAAGAAGCAAGTTCTTTTTTCTCCTAACTTCTGTAAATAGATTTGAATTAATTTTTACGATCACAAATATTTTTTGAGCTTACCTATTAAGGTTCTGTCTTTGCTTTGATGTTCTCTTTGACCCATTGTTTCGATTCAGATCCTTCTCTGATAAAAAAGCAGCAGGGGTTATCAATACCTAGAGCTGCAGAAAAATATTACCTTCGTTTTACTGGTATATTACCATAAATTTATTCGATGTTCATTTTTTATGCAAAAATCGTATTTCTTCAAAATTCCTGTACGTGTCTGGAGTGACTGGTTGGGATTGAACCAAAGACAAATACTCATTAACCTGTATTACCCACACTAACTGCTGTCTTCGGGACGTAATTCTGGTCATTAGAAGGACAATTCGGTTGCTAAGTTAAAATTCATATTTAATAAATGTATAATGAAAACCAGAACAATATTAAGGCATTTTTACGTCATGGTCTGCCTTTGCATGATAAAGCGATAGGACATTTATACCAGCTGCTATTAGAAAGCAGTATTATTTATCGTTGTCATTATCAATACTTAGTATTACATGCCGTATGAGTACAGTGGCTCATTTTCACTTCCATGAGCACATGGTATCTTGCATTCTAGAAAAAGGGGCTATCCAACAGTAAAACCAGCCCAAGAAACTTAAAAGTGACGAGGTATAGTTTCCTTTGTAACTTGTCACAAACGGAAATTTACTTTTCTTATTATACACTTTACAGGATAGTTGTCAGACATTTTTTGTGGACCCACGTAACGTTTTGGGTGTTATTAAGTCTGAGAGTTGCACCAATTTCTTAGTAAAGTATTGAATAAAACCACACAGAGTCATTAGAAATAAAGTGAGTGAAACAGCTCCATATTTATATCTCTGATCATTCCCTATCGATAGAGGCTTTGCGCATCATCAGTTGAGCGTGACAGTTTAAGTAGAGGCTTTCATTATGGTACTGGGATTTTCCAAAGAATGTTCAACTTTCCAAAGATTTCATCACAGATTATTCCTTCCCTTAACTACAGCTTCTAATTGCCATATGGTTTCTCAAAATACTTTTTTTAAAAAGAGATGAAATTTTTTGAAATGGTAAGTATGTATTGCACCTCGAGCAGTATTTGAACACATCCTAGTGTACGTGGGGCAGGGGTATCTATGATGCCATTTGCATATTTTTTCTAGAATGGATTAAGGGGTTAGGTGGATTGTTTATTGAATGATTCCCACCATACGAAACCACTTAACGTCCAGTTATTGTTGCATATAAATCACTTTTGAGATTTTAGCGCTTAAAATACGGATGGTGGTATTTTTGACCATATTTTGGCTTTTTGTGAATATTTAGGGTTTTAACGCATATTTTGCTTAAAATAACAGCATTCAAACTGATGCATTAAGTGTTAGACCATTCCCAAATAACTGCTACAATCCAAAATGATTGAAATTTCAAACGAATGTTACTGTGTTTGTCTTTATCAAATAAGTGCGAAATTAATTGTTTGACTGGGAACTGCACTTATCCTGTGGCTTTCCCATTTAACTATTGACAAAGTTTGCTTGAGAACGCTACACCATAAATTAATCGCTCGCCTGGCTGATCGACCAAATTAATGTAAATAAAACATTAGCGATAGAACCGTTCTACAGAGGTGTTATTTTTCATTTTTCATCATTTTTCGCATTTTTTAACAAATTCATAAATTCTGCCCGTCAAAATATGCTAGTGCTGCTAAATCTCAGATTTCTAAAGTAAGGTCGTTTGTAAGTGAATTTCCACCAAATTTCAAAATCGATGTAACTGTAAAGGTGCTTTGCTAAGTTCATTGTAATTTCAAAGTAAATTGTGGTCCAAAGTAGAAAGCACATCAGAAACAAGAACAAGAATACATCGGCTACTAGCACACGGTTATTTGTGAGTGAATTCCAAGCCAAGCCGCCATTTTCTGAAGCTCTATGCAGGGCTATGTTTAGCAAACATCCCACTCTTTATACTCAAATATTTAAGTGTTGAAAGGTTATATCGAAAAACATGTGGAGGACATTGTACAGGATGGGGCGACCTTGCGAAAGAACTGCGTCACAAAGGTCTCTGGTCAAAAACAGGAAAAGCTGCGAGCTGATCTGAAAGATTAGAAGAGCTGGGTCTTGATGATGAAGTCACTGATCTCTGTAGCCCTTACGTGGCAATAGTTGGTGATTTAAAAGATTTTGCAATTCGGAGTGAATCCCACCTACGGAATACCAACGTTCCTGATAAGGAAGAAAAATGCTACGTTGGGCGATCGCTGACGGATTTTCTCAACATCCTTTGGTCATACGGTTTTAAACCTGAGGGATAGCCTATTATTTGTGGTCCAGCTGCGTACATAAAAAGCCCTTTCAAAATACTTGCGGACTATTTATCAAGGTGGTCCATGTTACTTGCGGACTTATGGACTTCATAATGGCGCAAAACATGTACCGAAGCACTTAAAGAACAACGTAAACACACTAGTTGCTTTGTGTGAAATTGTGTTATTAAAGACACCTCGAAGATTGGAACTTTTGAGTGATTTCGGGTCCAATGTACCTTTGCTCACACAGCCAGAGACGATAAGATGGGGCCTCTTGGCTTACTGCTGCAAAATTCTGCGCAAACTATTTGACCATGTAAAACACGTTGCGAAGCTGGACAGAGGAAAGGAAGCTGCTATCACTGATTTATCAGACCTCATTGAGGAAGAATGTACCAAGTGTGATCTGGTCTGTTTCGCAGTAAATAATGGCCAGTTGCCAAAAATCACCTCAAAATTAGAAGATCTTATGCGTTTGATCCAACCAATTGCCTTTATTGCTCGTGCTGAAACAGAGACACAGCATCTGGCCAGCAGAACTGAAGGAAGGTCTGCAAAAGTATGATTGACTGACAATACTGAGGGAACTGATGGGTATCGCCACTGATGCAGATTCAGGTGTCGCTCACATAAACGAGTATTGGACTGTTGAGAATACAATATTTTGAAGAAGACATACATTTGTGTGAATGTTGAGAGCACTTTTTTATGTATAAGAATCTTAGTAGACAGTCGCCACCGACTTTATCCAGAAAATTTTGAAATGCTATCCTGTTATGGAAGTTTTAATTTTTAAATTTAAGTGTACAAACTGTTTGTTCATTGTTGACCCTTCTGAAGTGCTACCTGTTTTCATTAAATATTATGATAACATTAACTTTGTTGATGAATATGGAGGATCAATTTTGTAATGGCATATTTTCATGTCGCCTATTTTTACCTCACAAATGCATCCACATTTTGCATTTTCAGTGTAGAAAACTGATATTGTCTTTATTTGAAGTACTGTTGACAAGACAAGTCAACTTTGGACTCCTTTGCACCGTTTCAAACCTCCCTGATTATTTATAATACAGAGTGCAATTTCAGGACCAAATGCATTTAGTCTTCATTGCTCGATTTTTAATAAAATTACAGTTAAACTACAATATCTCTTTATACAGGACTAGGAAATTAAGCAACCACTTCACTTCTCCATCGCTGAAGTGTTCGTGATCTGTGTGACCTCGGATGCCAACCAACCGCTTACCATGAACCCTAAATTGCATGTCCAAATGAATCAACTTCCAAAAGTCAACTTTATTAGTGGACACCTCATCAACCTGAAGGGCTTGGTGGCCTCTATCATGGAAAGTCGTGTTAGCGAGACTAAAAAGTTCCTAGTAATTAAGAATCCTACAACTCGAGTTTCATCACCATAAAGGGCTTTGGACCCTCCTGAGTTTCTCTTTTGCGGAAATTATGGCTGATTTAGAGTGCCACTGGGAAATTAACTTAAGTGTGTCAGCTCTTTAGCAATATTTTTTGAATGGCATCCCTTTCTTTCTCTTTAATTTCTTCACCCTAGTGGTACCCCTATCTTTCTTTACTTCAAAACTCTTCTTGTAGTCATTGTAGCAACTTTAAATCTAATAATCCTTCTCTGTTCAGATGCAGGGAAATGGTTAGTCGGTTTGTTTGGTGCAGATTGAGTAGTCCAGTTTGTAGAATATTTTGTTGATTTTGACACATTNTAGAGTGCCACTGGGAAATTAACTTGTTTCCTGTAATACCTTTTTTAGTTGCATAAATTTTTGAAGTGTGTCAGCTCTTTAGCAATATTTTTTGAATGGCATCCCTTTCTTTCTCTTTAATTTCTTCACCCTAGTGGTACCCCTATCTTTCTTTACTTCAAAACTCTTCTTGTAGTCATTGTAGCAACTTTAAATCTAATAATCCTTCTCTGTTCAGATGCAGGGAAATGGTTAGTCGGTTTGTTTGGTGCAGATTGAGTAGTCCAGTTTGTAGAATATTTTGTTGATTTTGACACATTTTTGGGAAAAAAATAATTTTTTTTCAAACCTTTTTCTAGAGGGTATACCCGTTACAAAAATTTTTTTCGATCCCCCTATAAATTGTACTTGTATGGTTAATAGTATTAATGCAGCACATGCTGCCCGGTACCTATGGCAAATTCCACATCAATATGACAAATATTTGAGATGCAAATGAGTTTGCAACATTTTGGACGCACTTCTCTGTTTGCTTCCGTCCAGGTTAAACGTCAAGAAGACGGAAAAACATTCTTGTTCCAGTTTCCGTAAAACATCACCGAAACCAGTGATGCCAGGTGGGTTTTGTTACTTAGGGCGGAGGTATGCATGAGTACTCCAGGTACAAAGTAAATCGAGCATTTATCAACTCGACGCTGTCTTTCTCACAACAACAATACCTGGCAGGAAAATCCATTTCTTGAATTGCAAAGCATGATTGCCTGTCTGAGTGGTGAATTAAGAGAGCTAATATTTGGACACAAGCATTTTGAACTCCAGTCGATCATCAAAGCCAAATAGCTGATGAGCTAGGTTTAAGTTTGAACATGCTAATGTACGTAGCTTTCTTCTCACTGGCAATTACCCAACCATCGCAAAGTACGTTATTGAAAACGCAGATCAAAAACTCATCAAAAAAAGTAAGGATTTGAAGACAACGTGCGAAATTGAACTGAAAAAAAATTGATGTGGATAAAATACTGCATATACTTGTTGCAGTAAGAAGAGAGCGATAACTGGGTTACCTTGACAACCATGCAACAAAGCTACTCTTAACACCATATGGAAGAAATACTCTTCCTGCTTTTGGAATCCAGTAACTCGTTGACTATTACGTTTTGCTCAGTGTTTATTCCGTATGTAGTTACTCCCATTAATTTTCTATGTTTTATGTTGAACCTTCACATGATCCGTTTGTGTCACCTTGCGATATCACTGACCTCTTCCTTTATATACTATTCCTGGATGTTACCCGCAGAGGACGTTTCCCTCCTTCAGAACAATATTTTTGAGGTATTCCCACATCAGTTGAGATCGGTGGTGAAATGTTCAAGCTTCTCTTCAAGTAGTCACCTTTGTCGTTTTCTCTTTTGATACAATGCAAGACCCAATCCCATATTATTTTTGCTGTGAAATATTTGTAAGGATAAATTGATAGTCCATTGGCAATGTCTTTATATAACCTTTTATTCAGTGGATATCCCTTAATTTCGAATCGGTCGAATGTTCGTGTTATTATTGAAAGTTGTCTTGAAACATGAAGTAACAATGATATCATAGGTCTATTAACAAGGCTACATTAGATACCATAATTCGTTTGCTTGTCAGAGTTACAGATGGTAACAGTGGTACCATATAGATAACATGTATTCCCCTTAAATCTGAACAAATTGAATGGAATTACAAGGCATTTGACATTTCGAAGCAAAATTAGCAATCATAGGTTTCTTACAGGAGTACTCACCTAAGAAAAAATTTAAATAAATTGATCTTACTGTCCAATGTGATTTCTAAGGTCGCGGAAGTATGAAAAAATCTTAGATTTTTAATTGTTTTGCTAAAAAGAATGGATTCGAGCTGAAGACCTATCTTTTAATAGTACAAAGTTTAAGTTTAAAAAAAAAAGTGTAATATATCTAACATATTTTCGTTAGGGTTGATCTGTTGTATCATCTGACCACAAACTACATATATATATATATATATATATATATATATATATATATATATATATATATATATATATATACTTTGCAATCAGCGGATACAACAGAGTAACCCAAAAGAAAATATTTTATTCATTAAGGGGCCATAATGAAAATAAGGTCTTCATGATCTGTATTATGCTACCCCTGCCACCGTTTCTCTAGATTACCGTCCCGCCTGTTTGTTTCGTTCTTTTTTGTTTCTGTTTAGTCTTATTTTTTAACTATTTTGGATAACATCATGTATTAGGTTTTTACCATTTACCTTTGAACATTTATATTTTTTTGCTAGTGGCGAATAAATACATACATACATAGTCGCTCCTTTGAATCAAAATGGTCTGTTATCTACCGAATATCACACCAACTCCCAAACAAAGACAGTGTTTATATCCTTTATGTTCACAGATAGCACCAAAAATTTAAAGAATTTGGACGTATTCTTCATCGTCAATAAAATTCAATGAAAAATAATTACACTTTACTGAAAATGGTCCAAACAAACAACTCCTATTTTGCCATTCAGAAAAAACAAAACCTTTCCAATTCCATACCAGCAAAATGTGGAAATGCTAATATCAATTTTTCTTACAAATAAGGTGATGAGCATTATGGATAAAAAATACAATAATAGCAGTAGACAACTGTCTTTTACAAAGGAAGGAAACTATTTCGCATCCACTTTAGTTCATGCTGTTAAATGCACCAAGGACAAATCGATCATGCAGGCTGCAGTACTCCTCCGCCTCCTCGTGTGTCATGTCCTTCCAGAACATCGGCGGTCATGCTTCTCCATAGAGATCTGTCCTTTGCTATCCTCCGCATCTCTATTTCACTTTTCTCTGTCCAAGTTGATATGGTTTTCATTAATGTTATCCGTCTTCGTCCTCTGCCTCTTCTTCCACCTATCCTGCCTGTAAGAGCCAAGTCCTCCGGTTCTTTCTTTCTGACCACATGTCCAAGGAAGGACAGCTCCCTCCTCCTAATGATTGGTAGAAGCTTCATGCTGTCGCCTGCTCGTCTCAAAAGTGCGTTGTTGGTTACGTGGTCAGTCTAAAAAACTGTCAACATTCTTCGTAAAAACCACATCTCTGCAGCATTTATCCGACTTTTCATTTCTTGGTTTACTGTCCAACTTTCGCATCCATATGTCAACACAAGGAAGATGTACCAGTTGAGTACCTTCAACTTTGTGTCCATTGAGATAATTCGGCTCTTCAGAATACCAGACATGCGTTCAAAAGCCTCCTTTGCAATCACTATCCTCCTTTTTAGTTCAAATTAAATTTGAATAACCCACTGGTGATCCAAATAAATAAAAGCATATGAAGCTTTATTTTACTTTACAGATGTTATAGTGACGAAAACTCAGGAACATTTGCACAAGCTCGGACATGTTCCATTCAATCTGTTACGTTTGGTGTGACATCATTTTTCCCCTGTACTTCCGTGAGAATTTGAATATCAATCTTTTGTTTACGGACATTCAAATGCGTGACTTCGCGTGTATCGTGTATTTCTAGTTCGTACTTGTATTCATGCTAGAAATTTTATTTTGAATGGGGGTAAATCGAGAATGGAGGGAGAATAGAGAATGCAGTAAAGAGAGCTTCTAGTTATAATCGTTTATGTCTAAAGGAACCTTCGTTATTCCAGTTTTACTCTTATTTAGGTTAAAATTCCGCACAAATATCAAACAACTCATGTCCGGTGTTTTAAAACAATTTCTCCGGATGAATGTTTCTTAATACTCTCAGTCTGAGACATTGAAAATGATGCCTTCTCATGTGGACTAGGTCTAAAAGTTTTGAATACAATAGAAAAATTGGTCGGTTGTTAGTTTCTAGAGTAGAGATTATATTGTTACTATGATTTGACTAAAGGAATAATGTGCTAATGTGTTTAAATAATTCAACTTTCCTATTTGTTTGTTATTTTTGCACTCGTTTTATTGTATTATGTTATGTTATATTCTATTCTATTCTATTCTATTATATTGTATTCTATTCTATTATATTATATTATATTATATTATATTATATTATATTATATTATATTATATTATATTATATTATATATATAATATAATATAAGTTACTCATTATACCCACTGCATATGTGCGTGTTACGTTATGCTCGACTTCCCACTGTGATCCTTTGTTGCTGACGGTACGTAATCGTCGATAACGGGCCGAAGTCGACAAGAGAATTCAAGCAAATAGAATAAATTGAAGCAATATTGATCGGTACAGAGATACGGATTGACGATGGGCTAACGATGATTCAAATGAATTAAATACACTTGAATTACGACGTGGTTCCATTTCAAGATCATACTTTTTTGAAACATAAACTTATCTGTGGTCACACATAATGATAACCCACTGTGTGTATCACTCCTTAGAAGATACAAAACAAATACGCAACAGGATACTGACAAAAGAACTTCGAAGACCAAAAACAACCTATTATTGCATAATTGTAAGAATTTGTGAGGTAACTTGTGAACCTCTCAATTGCTATATATGTTTATATATATTTAAGAACACAAGAATTCAATGCGTTGGGGCAACTTCTTGACAGACGCAGACCGATTTCACCAGATTGTCTTCCCAGATAAACAGTAAGAAAAGGGCAAATCATTGACACTCAGACAACTCAGAAAATCACAGGATGACGTCCATCAATTTTTTGGTTATTTTTTTGTTTCGTTTTTCTTGATTCTTTTCACTTATTTTTGTTGGTATAATTTTTTTGGTCTCGTGTCCTCAGCTTTTGGGGGTACCTTTTTATTTTCATGACTACAAGAAAATTGTTAATACTTTAACTAAGGGCTGTGAAAAGAACTGCAGTACTAAGGATTGAGATGGGCTTTTAAATTTTAAATTCTTATTCCACAATAACAGCAAGAGATTGTTGTGTCTAACAGAGCATAGAATCTGCTTGTACGAGCAGACATTGTAAAACTCCTTCTTCGGAAAGGGTTCGTTGAACCGAAAAGTACATATTCTATAATAGAAAGAAATTTTTAATTGGGGGAATACAGAATGTTTATCATCATTGTCGTTGTCAAGATGGGCTTGTTTTTTTTGCAGCCTCAATGCCAGAGGTAAAAATTTGTTATAAAATTGTAAGGAATGAGAAACCTAACAGTTTTTCGAGAGCGACTTTTTGCTAACATCTCAAACATGTGAGCTCTTGTTTCCACATAGTTGCGACTACCCTATTTCAGTGTTACAATTCTGATGTCCAGTCGGTGCAGGGTTTAAGCAGACCGGATGATGTTGTGGAGAATTGTGAAGGACGTGTTATTTTCGTGACCTGTCTGTAGGCTTGCGCAGAGGGCTTCCCATGCTTTAAAGCTGGGTATGTGGGCTTTAACTGGTGGATGTGTTTTCTGACTGAAAATGTTGTAGTCCAGTAGAAAACCTCTTCTCTTCAAAAAGCACGACCTTGTCCTTGACAATGAGAAAGGGGTCCAAAATATTCTATTCATTAAGGGAGGCTGTCTATACACTGTCAGGTATCAGTTGTCCTAAATACCCCTCCAAGTACCATAGAGGTGTTGAGCCAACTAATACCTTGTCAGGTATGGCCATTTCTTTTTGGGACGTTAGAGAATGTCTCTCAAGTAATATAGGACCAGTGTACGCGCTTTTGACACTAAATATGCCAGGTCTAACCATCCTTGGCCTACAGGAAGGCAAAAGAATGTTCTTGCAAGAGACTCATGCCCTCCTTTTCACAGAAACCTTTGTGAAAAGAATTTGTTTTTCCACAAGCTGAAACACTTTAGAGGGAATTGGGAAAATTGTAAGCATGTGGTATATTTTTGACATGGCAAAGTTGATAGGAATAAGAATTTTTCCACGAAGTGAAACCTGCCGGCTCTGCCACATATTTAGCTTGGTCTTTGGTTTCTCAATCACTTCTGTGCCCCTTTTGGTTTCCGAAGGGAACTCCTTGTAATGTTACTCATTATACACACTGCACTGTATGGTGGGATGATGACGTACTCTATGTAGGATTGACCCAACTACAAGGATTTAGGGCTTAGTTAAATTGAGTTTTAAGCCACTAGCCTTTCCGTAAACTGATACAGAATTCAGTGTATTAAAAAGAGCTTTTTCATCACAGAAGAAAATGCTCGCATCGTCGGCATACTTGGAGATAGTTGACCTCTTCGTCATAACCCGGTATTCTTACGCCGTGGAAATGTTTGGATTTGCGAATGGCACTGGCGAGTGTTTCGGCTACAAGACAGTAAAGCAAGGTTGAGAGAAGAAAGAGGGATCAAAACTATGTCCATTGTTAAATTTTATTGTCAGTATACCCTGGCACATGGATCGCACCCACTGAAGAAAAGCTGGTCCAAATTTCATTTTGGCCTTTTATCTTATCTAAGAATGACCACTAAAGACGGTCGAAAGCTTTTTATTGGTGTATGTTTAAAATGGTAGTTATGACACAGTGTCCCGGATAAGCTTTAGGTTGTCAAAACGACCAGGGACATTGCAAGTCTGACCTTCATGAAGGATTTCATCTGGGAAGGGTTAAAGCTGCATTGGCAGTAATTTCTTAAGGAATTTATGTCCGGTATTTTAAAGGGAGGTTGATTTTCAATTGGTTCAGATCCCTTTTATTATTTCTTATAATCGAAACGTAGCAAGACTAGCCTCATTGATCCTAAAAATGCCCTATTCTAAAAGAAAATTTAGACATCTAAAAGTGACTGACCCAGGACATCCCAAAAAGTGTAAGTAGAACTCGGCTGGAAATCTATCATTTCTGGGGTCTCATGTAGTTTCTTTGCTTTCAGTGCATTGTAGCATTCGTTTAGTGTTAATAAAACCCTTAGGATGGCTCTGCAAGCCTCAGTCAAGTTGGCATCCAGTTTGGAGGGCACTTGGTTTTAAGGTAAACCGTGGTGTGGCAAGGAGTATAGAGAGCTTTGTAGAAACTTGTTATGTGAGGAACGATATTATTATCGAAAGCGAGAATGTTTTGATTGACTTCTAGAGCCGTAACTGTGTCCTTGTTCACTTTTTCAAGGAAAGAAATAACTTGTGGGCTGCTTATGAGAGGTTATAAAGTCTTTCCGACATTTCATCCCAGCTTCTTCAGTTGCTTGGAGATCTATCTCCATTAATTGCTCCTCCAGGTGGCTATTGTTGTCTGGTCTCCCTGGGGATGAGTCCTGCTGTCTTATGTTATGTAGATTTACCGTTATGTGAGCCCTTTGAAGGGATTTTTCTTGGCCTTTTTGTTTAGAAAAACGAATCAAAACTGTTTAAGTTTCCTTTTTCTTGTGTCTCACCAGGCATACAGATTAAGAAAATTACCCTGTCTCAAGAGCAAAGAAAAAGCCAAAAAGAGCGAATTTTGCTTTGAAATAGAATTTTTAAATAGGTTGCATTACGCTTCTAGTATTCTGGTCCTAATTTATTTAGTTCATCTACAGACACATCAATTGTCATTGCATCGTGAGCCGAAAGAGGAAATGGATAGATTTTTGAAAATTTAAGATGTGAGATTAACTGTAATGGTAGATGGATCCGGTCAAGATGTGAGCCATATGTTTCGATCAGGATAAAATATGTGTAACATTTTAGTATTGGGTGCTTACTCCAGGTTTCTTGTAAATCCATTGCTTTTAGGAAGGCCTCGAGCACTGGTACAGAGAGCTTATGTGCAAAAACACTGTTTTTCTCTTTGTGGGGTCACAAATGTCATTGTAATTAAGGGTGTAAATATTCAGGCTTCCAACCATAGATTTTCATTGTGCTCTTAGGGGACACCATGCACATGGTCTGTCTGGTATATGGAGGGAATAGGCTTTCACCAAAACGTTCTGACAAATTGAGCCCTGGACGTTCATAATCAGCCCAAGGTTACATGTGTTAATTCTTTACACTAAAAGCAATTGTTGACTGTATAAACCTTTTGGTCATGTCCAAAAAACATGCACTTACCACATAACATTGGTTGATTAGGATGGATTACTTGTATTTGATAATCCAGAATATTTAAAAAATTGGAAATCGGTCGAGTCAATGTGATGTATGTCCTCCGGTTTGCAGTGAATATCCCAGAGCCATCTGTCCGTCGTTTTGGTTGCACAAGACAGGGAAAATCATAATTGCACATGACTGCTATAAATACCTCGTCTGAGATTTCAAAGGGAAATCCCTTGGCCAAGACGATTGTAATAGGGTGGTNAGGGTTAAAGCTGCATTGGCAGTAATTTCTTAAGGAATTTATGTCCGGTATTTTAAAGGGAGGTTGATTTTCAATTGGTTCAGATCCCTTTTATTATTTCTTATAATCGAAACGTAGCAAGACTAGCCTCATTGATCCTAAAAATGCCCTATTCTAAAAGAAAATTTAGACATCTAAAAGTGACTGACCCAGGACATCCCAAAAAGTGTAAGTAGAACTCGGCTGGAAATCTATCATTTCTGGGGTCTCATGTAGTTTCTTTGCTTTCAGTGCATTGTAGCATTCGTTTAGTGTTAATAAAACCCTTAGGATGGCTCTGCAAGCCTCAGTCAAGTTGGCATCCAGTTTGGAGGGCAATTGGTTTTAAGGTAAACCGTGGTGTGGCAAGGAGTATAGAGAGCTTTGTAGAAACTTGTTATGTGAGGAACGATATTCTTATCGAAAGCGAGAATGTTTTGATTGACTTCTAGAGCCGTAACTGTGTCCTTGTTCACTTTTTCAAGGAAAGAAATAACTTGTGGGCTGCTTATGAGAGGTTATAAAGTCTTTCCGACATTTCATCCCAGCTTCTTCAGTTGCTTGGAGATCTATCTCCATTAATTGCTCCTCCAGGTGGCTATTGTTGTCTGGTCTCCCTGGGGATGAGTCCTGCTGTCTTATGTTATGTAGATTTACCGTTATGTGAGCCCTTTGAAGGGATTTTTCTTGGCCTTTTTGTTTAGAAAAACGAATCAAAACTGTTTAAGTTTCCTTTTTCTTGTGTCTCACCAGGCATACAGATTAAGAAAATTACCCTGTCTCAAGAGCAAAGAAAAAGCCAAAAAGAGCGAATTTTGCTTTGAAATAGAATTTTTAAATAGGTTGCATTACGCTTCTAGTATTCTGGTCCTAATTTATTTAGTTCATCTACAGACACATCAATTGTCATTGCATCGTGAGCCGAAAGAGGAAATGGATAGATTTTTGAAAATTTAAGATGTGAGATTAACTGTAATGGTAGATGGATCCGGTCAAGATGTGAGCCATATGTTTCGATCAGGGATAAAATATGTGTAACATTTTAGTGTTGGGTGCTTACTCCAGGTTTCTTGTAAATTCATTGCTTTTAGGAAGGCCTCGAGCACTGGTACAAAGAGCTTATGTGCAAAACGGCCCTTCCCCCCCCGCCCCCCCATACTTGTCCGTATTCTGATCAAGTACACAGTTGAAGTCTCCTGCTAAAACTTGCGCAAGGTTTCCTTTAAAAAAAGATGAAAACAATTTCTCTGCTCACAACGTGAGGATGGCTAGTAGATATTGGCTTATTCCAATAGGCTAATTGGCATTGATGCCACCGATTTAATGTAGTGCCCCTCGTAACGGTCTGTGGTTTTCTGGTCAATCGTCGAATAAAGATTTCTTTGTCACTCAAGAGTTCTTGAGTGTAACTCTGCATATATTTTTTCGAAATAAATGTTTCCAGTAGGAATACCACACCACACCTTGCATCGTGGTTTTTAGCAAAGGAAACACTGTTTTTCTCTTTGTGGGGTCACAAATGTCATTGTAATTAAGGGTGTAAATATTCAGGCTTCCAACCATAAATTTTCATTGTGCTCTTAGGGGACACCATGCACATGGTCTGTCTGGTATATGGAGGGAATAGGCTTTCACCAAAACGTTCTGACAAATTGAGCCCTGGACGTTCATAATCAGCCCAAGGTTACATGTGTTAATTCTTTACACTAAAAGCAATTGTTGACTGTATAAACCTTTTGGTCATGTCCAAAAAACATGCACTTACCACATAACATTGGTTGATTAGGATGGATTACTTGTATTTGATAATCCAGAATATTTAAAAAATTGGAAATCGGTCGAGTCAATGTGATGTATGTCCTCCGGTTTGCAGTGAATATCCCAGAGCCATCTGTCCGTCGTTTTGGTTGCACAAGACAGGGAAAATCATAATTGCACATGACTGCTATAAATACCTCGTCTGAGATTTCAAAGGGAAATCCCTTGGCCAAGACGATTGTAATAGGGTGGTCGGGTGGTCGGTCCTACAACTATTTCCCTAATTAGTTACAAAATTTTTGGACAACAGGTTGTTGGCCACAACTTCATCGTTAAAGGTAATTTAAAAGTGACCTCTGAAGAAAAGAAGGCACGAGAACGTGTTGAGGGATATATTGGACTCCTGTAGACCTTGGAGGGCTTCTAAGTAGTTCATGCGTGTTGGAAGATACATCAGCACGACTGGAAACGTATCTATAGACACAAAAGGTTAATGTAAAAGCTCGAAAGTCAGCTAAGTAAATGCTAAAATATACCAAGAACTAAAGGGGCGTGGTAGGCAAATACGAGGAAAGAGTTACCAAGCCGCCTCACGTCTGACTACTGTAATGTTAGAGTTTTTCTTACTCGTATATTATATATATATAATATATATATAATATATATATATTATATATATTTTATATATATATAAAATATATAATTTCACTCTTATTATATATATTTATATATATATATATATATATATATATAATAAGAGTGAAATTAGTCAAAGGCTATGAGATTTATTTTACACCCACGTATTATACATAAATTACACATGCGTACATGATCAAATACTCATGTAAACACTGTTGTAAGCCACAATTTTGATCTTGTAACGACAACAAAATCAACATTTCAGATAAAAGTTACAATTTCAATTCTTTCAATAGGTCGAACATTTTCTTGCCAACACTCATTAAGTTAATACGTCAGAATGAGACCACACAAATTTAAGAAGTTTAGTTTGAGATAACTCTGCTCTGGTTTGTAGGTTTGTTCATTGTATGAACAACCAATCACACAAACCAACAGCCTGTATTCGATCTTTTTCTGCATTGTTGATAAAGTACTACTACATAATCTGTGTGTTCTCGTTTGTATTACTGAAGACTGTCACTGAAACAGGTCTGGACTCAATTAGTGGTAGCAAGTTCCATTTTTTAGTTTTGTTGGGTAGAAATCATTGTTAAATTGAAAAACCTTTTAGCAAATATGCCTTTATGTGCTGTATAGGATAACTTTAGTAAAATACAGAATATTTACATCAAATCTACGTCCACAATAAAGATATATCATCATAGTATAGAGTGGGTGTTTAACCTAGAAAAAAGCTCTAGTTAATGGTCACTGAGCTTTGCAGAGGCTGCTTATTAAAAAAGCTCCTTTATGAAGTACTCTAAATTAACGGATACCAAGCAATTGAATTTGTGTACGAGAAGTAGTTTATTTATAGTTCACCTCTCAATTGATTTATTTGCAGGTCAACTCACATTGAGCCAAAAAACACAAAACACCAAAAGTAAGACATACTTTTAAACCTCAAAAGAGGAAGTAAAGTTCGTTTTCTTTAATGAGTTGATGACTTCAATATGTCATTGTGACATTCCCAATAACTATGGTTTAGCGTATTTTGAGTGGTCAGATGGAGAAGAATTCCTTGGAGTTTTTTATTGCTAAGATAAGTTCGACTACAAATACCGAGTTAGTTTTCGCATTTTTCTTTATTTTCTTTGTATATTTGAAAATTTATTATTCAAACAACTTATATCAGTCTAAAAACTGCTGCTACCGATAAGGTAAACTGGACCTTACAGTAAATCAAACTCTTTCATCACAAATAACTCAAGCGGAAGTCAGATGCCCACTTGAAGAGTAAAATAATACTACAGAAACCATAAGTGGCTTATAACAACTGTACAAAATGAGAACTTGTATTTCCCAATACGTTTTCAACAATATATTGGTACTCAGACGTTCGCTGTGTGTAAAAACAAAATTCCGAGTTGTGAATGGAACAAAGAAGAGAATTAGAAAATGTTGTCAACTAAGTTGTATAGAGTGTAGTGTAGAATTGCTAGTTTTTTTGCGCCCCTCCCTAAAAAAAGGTACACAAGAAACAGCAACGAAGATGCAAGAGTCAAAAAGTGGAAAGAATAATTTTTGTCACATTGTGTTACTGTTAACGAAGTTAATCCAACAATAAATGCATAGGAAAAAGGAGATGTTTTAAAAAAAAGAAGGAAAGAGGTAATAAAGGAACTCCTTACTGAATTAGATAAACTGAAGGCTCAATTTAATGAAATTTATTATTTTCATATACAACGCCTGTATCTGTCCTGAGTTTTCGATTGCGAAGTCTGCAAACTTGAGTAGTTTCGGGTATTTTTAAAACATCGTATATAACATGTATCTACATCTAAAGGTGGGATAGAACTAAAAATAGGGCGTCTTTGTTTTTTTTCCAGCCTACCCTTTAACAATTAAAATTATTTTTAAATGATATTCATTTCATAATAAGGTCTAGAGAGGGCAGAAGTAAAAAAAGGCCTCCTCGTTGATTCATTGGGCTCTACCCTTTGCCAGACAAAATTTCAAGTCATGCAACTTGTTAGCTGGCACATTGCCATACATTAAAAGTGTCAACAAATTGAAGTGACGTTTTATATANTTAATATTGCTTTTGGGAATATGAGGTGCATCGTATTTTTCGAGATGCCAAAGGAACAAGTTCTAAATGGCAATGGCGATTACAATACTGAAGAGATTGCTAATGATCAGCAAACAGCCTTAAACCCTACAAACCCACAGGACAGACTAAAACACCCTATTTTTATGAAGTTCACCGCAATGGTTACTCACAAAAATTTGAGACGTAAATATGACAAGAGGCAAATGACGGTGACAAAACAATTACTTGCTTTTACCTCATAACAAATAGTAGCTTTTTTTTTAATAGAGGAGGGCGTCTTTGGTTTTTTTCCAGCCTATCCTTTAACAATTAAAATTATTTTAAAATGATATTCATTTCATAATAAGGTCTAGAGAGGGCAGAAGTAAAAAAAGGCCTCCTCGTTGATTCATTGGGCTCTACCCTTTGCCAGACAAAATTTCAAGTCATGCAACTTGTTAGCTGGCACATTGCCATACATTAAAAGTGTCAACAAATTGAAGTGACGTTATATATATATATTATATGACATATATTATGTATGTTATATATATTGTATATTAACTATGTAATATATAATTCGTATTTGTATAAACAACAATCATGTAGAGTGCTCCATGTAATTGAGGATAATACAAAGCGTGATAAAATGTACAAATTACAAAAGCACAAGAAAAACAATTACAGTTTCGTTGTGAATTCTAGATCTTACATTGGATTCATCAGGTTGCCAGATGTACATATATATATATATATATATATATATATATATATATATGGAGAACTGATGGTTTGAAGGGCTTCAAGGTCTGGCGATTGCTATATTGCACTGGGCACTGGTAAGCAGGAAATTCGAATAGTCGACGGTTTAAGAAGCCAACTGGTCGGGTGTTCGAAACACTGTAGTGACAGTCTATAACAAATTGTGGTAGTCCACTACTGGTCAGATATGTTAATCTCCATGTTAGCCCTACCCTACTTGAAGATATATATTTTTATATGTAAATACATAATCAGAAATACTATATTATAATTGCAACGACCAATATATATTTTTTCTATTTAGCAAGCTGTCCATAACATTCTAGATTGCGCACTACCATTTTTTTTTTGGATTGTGTACACCAGCTCCATGGATCGATCGCTTACTATATGGATTTAGTTATTTCTTTATCGTTGTAAATCTTTGCAGCATTTAAGAGAGTAAGGTATCTACAGTCCCTTCCTACAAACCTTTAAAATATCCTTGCAGTTCGATTGTTATCTGTTAAGATCTTTTCAACGATGGCCTTCGTGATGGCTTACTCAAGTCTTAGTTACACGAAAAACGAATCGCCACCTGTAAAAAGTGAGTATACATTTGCGTTTCCATTGTCAGAAGTTGCAACGGGTCTGAAATGAAAAGCAAAAAAGCAATGTGATATTCTGTACAAACGTGAAATTGATGATGAACAAATCAGGCTGCAAAAATCTAATCCGAAGCTTCGCCCTACTTCCATTGCGATCTGCTCTGTCGTTTAAATTATAGTAAATGAGTTCAAAGCCAGATTAGTCAATTATTCACTAGGTTAAACAAATACGATTTTTTAAGATCTCTATTTAAACGTCTCCGTTATATTTAAAATATTTTATCCCCTACACTCAACATCTGCGGGGAGCAAGGATTTGCTAGTTTATAGTCACAATAAGCCGCGTATCTTACCTTGTTTTGACTCTATCCAGATTTATAGTATTCTCTCTACAAAACAGTACTCTGCTTCATGAATTTTACATAAAGGTCTTGCTCTCCCAAGTTATTATTTCTTATCTCACTTGTTCAATAGCAACAATGAAGAGCTTTTGTACTCAAAGTCAGGTCGGCTGATAACCATAGTCATTCAAAATCGTTTGACGATAATGCAAGACAAGGATGCACTTTTTACAACACACCCTATGATGCAGCATTGCATTTAGATAACCTTGCAATAACAAACAGAATTTTTTCCAAGCAGTTGTAAATTTTTTTTAAATTTTTATGTAAGGAGTTTATAAATATAAACACACGCACACACAAATATATATGTATATTTATATATATATATATATATATATATATATATGTATATTTATATATATATATGTATATTTATATTCATATTTATATATATGTACGTGTGTGTATTTTGGATATGTGTGTGTATTTATAGACTTACATAGAAATTTAAAAAATAATTTACAACTAATTAGAAAAATTCCTTTAACTTTTGAAGCATTTCAGCTTGGGTCTTGATCGGCAATTACTGGGCAATTACAAGAGAGCATTTGTCTTCTATAAATTTCAACGTATTAATCTTAATATGTAATGTTATATATATATATATATATATATATATATATATATATATACACACAATATTAGTACTAACTAATAGAAAAATGTCCTGGGCTATGTGGCATCCAGTACGCAGTTTCTAGCTTAGAACCAAAACCATCCACGTGAAATAAAAATACGAATTCCACTAAAATTGTAGCATAATTATCTTGCTACCACTATATATTTTGCCTTTATATTTTGTATTTTTTAACTGTGTGTAAATAAATCTCTGAATGCAAGTATAACATCCAATAAGATTAGACATAATCACAACTCTAAATTCTCAGTTAAAAATACTTTTACTACTATCTTTCTTTAGGACTACCTGATTTATTATTTAGGAGAGGTTTAGCTCTGAGATGTTTACATCTCTGTTGGTATCCTTAAACCTTAAAATGAGGCATGTTAATGTAACGTTGAAGCTTAAAATTATTCCTGAATCGTTACCACACAAAACTAGTAGCATGTACAGAGTCAAACAGCATTTTCTCCTTGTGGAATTTTTTCTCGTTGGTGCCCATAAAACCAGGCAGTAAATTTTCAATGAGATCTGGTAACTGAGGCTATAAGAGCCTTAGATGTCCCTACAGCGTCGTCATTTATAGTTTTCACAACCCTCTTGTAAAATTTCCTTGGTTGTGGTACACGTCGGCGAGGATAGTTTTTAGTAATATGCAATTTGATTAAGGTTTCAAGCTTTTTGACCAATACTAATTCATTAACCAGATGACGCAGTTCTTATTGCAGAGAAAGAAGAGGATTTTCAAGAAATATCGAATGCTGTGATTAATGAAGATAAACAGTTTGGCATGAAGATAAATGCAAACAAGACAAAGAGTTGTCTCGCTTAGGAAATGTGACGAACTGAAATGAAGCACTTTCTTGGTGTAATAATATAGAAACAATTAATAACATTACATATCTGGGCTAAATAATAGCATCTTACGGAAAGTGCAAGTTCGAAATTACAAGAAGAATTGGATTCATACTCTCAATTGAATCCAAAAGACAATAACTTCAAACACCAGTCGAACAACCACAAGGAAGGAACTATAAAAGATCAAACCATAAGAAAGAAAATGATGTTATAGTTAGTCTACACTTCCTTATGGTTGGGAGACATTAACGATATCAGAAGTATACCTTGCAAAACTCCAGGCTTTTGAGATGTGAGGCCACCGAAAAATGTTGAAAATAGCATGGAAAGACAAAGTTATCAAAATTCTAGAAGCTGTGAAGAAAAGCAATTTATATATTTTGGACATATGATGAAAAGAGACAAACTTCAGAAGTTGCTGCTTGGAGGAAGGAAAACCTGAGGTAGACTAACATCAGAACAGGTAGCCAACAGCAAACTGTGGACTACAATAAATAACTATGAAGAAGTAATACGGAAAGTTCAAGATCGGAACAGATAAAGGAGCATGGCAGTCGATTTTCTTCAAGAGAACGCCACACATAAGTAAGTAAGCTTTGATATAATTTATTTCTTCCTGGGATTTACAAGTAGAAAATAATCGGTTTCCATCAAGGAGACACAATTTACAAAAATAAAACAATTGAAATTAAAAAAGAGAAGTAAGTAAGTAAGAAAGCAAGTAAATAATTTAATAAACGAGTCCCATATTTCTGATTTTGAATGAATGCGAGTCTAAAGACAATAAATCGTTGCTCGACGAGAGGTTGAGAATGCTTCAAGGTAGATAAGTTTCTCCGAATTCACTATCTTCTTCTCTCTGAAATCCACCGTTTTCATCGTAGTTAATCTAGAATATTTTCTTTTAGAACAGGGTATTTATTTTGGTCAGGCTCTCTCCCTAACCGCCAACCAATGGTTATTAGTGAAATTGCAACGCTTGCCACTGGGGCAATCGAGTCCTACACTTTTTGGTCACTATGCAACTTCAGTAACCACGAAGACACTCCTCCCCTTGTTTATCCTCAAGACTTAATTTTTTGTAATGACTATGTTCTGCTTGGAAATAAGAGGCAGACAGCTCTCATACCTGACCTGTTCGAATTATCTAGGCACAAGAAAGAAAGGAAAAACAATATTATGTTTAAATAAAACTGTTTTCTAATTTGAATTGCTTTATTTTCAATAAAGATCCTACCTGGATTTTAGAATGACATTATCTGGTGCCATTTCATGTTCATTACTTGCAAAGAGACTGCATAATGGACCATCGTCATCGTTTTGGATCTAGAAAAAAAACAAATTAAAAATTAGGGTTGGACTGTAAATCGACAAAAAAACTTCTTTCTCTACCTCATTTCAAAAGTGAATTTTCCTCTAAGATAAAACCTTACAGTACATACCTTGGAGTTAAGTGTGGTTATGCGGTGTTTTGGTTAGCAATTAGCAATGTTTGTAGGAATGGTCAACTTAAAGAAGTGCAAGGTATTGCCGTCAACTTTTCAATTTTTTTTGTTTCTTACATCCTTAATAACACAAAATTACGAAAATTAATTAGATTCAATTAAACTTGAGATCTGGGTACCCATTGGCACTAGGTTATATACACCTCCACAGTGTGACGCTAACAATCTCAACAGCTACCACTATGTACATTATGAGTTATACTCATTTATATGGAATTGAGCTGAAATAAAGGTAAGTTTTTTTTCATTTTTGTAGATCAAATTTAGGTAAATTTTTATTGCTGCTGACACTAACTGCAAATCTTCTTCTTTTTCTTCTTCTTGGTGGCTTGATCTTTCAGAACCTTTGCAATCATGGCTTGCCACTTTTTTCGGTCATATGTTTCCCGGATTATTTCAACTGATCCAATGCTTTATCTCTTTATACTGTTTAGAAAATACAGTCTTTGTCTTCCTCTTGCTTTCTTTCCTTCTGTCTTTCCAATGAGTGCTGTGTTTTCTGTCTGTTGTTTTCGCATGTGACTAAGGAAGCTTAATTGCCTTTTCTTAATGGATTGGATTAAAGTTTTGGTTGTTCCTGCACGTCAATGGAATGCACAAACGTCATAATTCGTAACAGCACATTATATACATCTTTTATTCAACCTGGATCTAGACTTCCTAAGGCAACATATTGAATCACACCCAAAACAAAAGCAAGAAGCAGAGCTTGATCTTCAGAATAATATCCTTTACGTTCAAAAGTATTTTCTGTTCACGAAGGTCTCTCCTAAAAGAACGTTTACCTGAATTTTTTTGTGTTACAACAAGGAATAACAGCTTTACCATCCAATCAAATAATTAAATTTTGCTTTTCCAATGGACCCCCATACTACATTAGGTGNATGCACAAACGTCATAATTCGTAACAGCACATTATATACATCTTTTATTCAACCTGGATCTAGACTTCCTAAGGCAACATATTGAATCACACCCAAAACAAAAGCAAGAAGCAGAGCTTGATCTTCAGAATAATATCCTTTACGTTCAAAAGTATTTTCTGTTCACGAAGGTCTCTCCTAAAAGAACGTTTACCTGAATTTTTTTGTGTTACAACAAGGAATAACAGCTTTACCATCCAATCAAATAATTAAATTTTGCTTTTCCAATGGACCCCCATACTACATTAGGTGATACAGAGTCCTTTCTTAATCAACAATATCAAAGTGAGAAAAAATCATGACGTTGTATCTTCCTTGACTTTAACTCAAATAACTTGCAACTCCAAAAGTATTAGGTAAGATATAATCGTGTAATCGTGCTTTAATCCTAAAAGCTAGGAGCACGAGGCACTGTTTTCTCTCGTCCTCTTCACTTTTGGTTTCTGTTTGGTACAGCCACTTCAAAACAATGGTAAGACTGTACTTCGATTCTTTAAGTGTCGAATAATTTCGGCTCATAGTGTTGTTCTAGTTCAAGTCCTCTTATCACGGGACATGTCGTAAATAATTGCAAATAGACCTATATCAGGTGTGGGTAAACAAGCGGTCTCTGGGCGTTTTGGTCCCCCTAAAATTGGTACAGATTGGTTCCAATCATGGTTGAAACTACTGTTCCACAAGGGTTAAAAAAAAGAGATATCAGAAATATAGTTACAGCTTTTTTAATGTCAACACGAGCACCACATTACGGTCCACCATATCCCCTACTCCATCCTAGAACATTTCTTATCTTAAGGACCTCTCCCCCTAACCTTGGACGTCATAGGCGTACGATCCCTTACCTCAACTTCTCCCGCAAGCAGTTTCTATTCTTTATCACCACCATCTTACAGTGTGCTTTTAAGCAACACTTAATCCACTTTCTTCAATCAACAACTTTATTGTCCTTGAGCTACCAACTGCCACCCGCAAAAGAAGATTGATTTGCAAGCTTTGCAAAATCTTTACACCCGTCTACAGCCTGTCGGTAAACGAACATGAAGTATGTTCACGGTCTTGTTGGTTCTTAAATGTATTTCAAAGGATGAACAATTCTGTGGTTTGTCCAGAAACTTTGATCAGTTTTTATTTTCAACTTCTAACAGCATTTTCATTTTTTATTTCATTTTAGCGAAAACCTGCTCAAGCTCTCTGATTTTCTGACACTTTATCAATTGTCTATTTTCTCGCTTTCTATCAATGAAAAATTAATGCATATACAGTAAAATCTCTCTAGTTCGAATTTGCTGGGTGAATAAAGAATTGAAAAATATGTTCAAAATAAGAAATTTGAAGTAAAATATTCGATTTTGTCATATCAAGGAGTTATTGTTACTTACATGCAAAAAAACCCCACTTCCTGTCTATGGTCTATTACAAACTCTCGAGTCGTGACATGTCATGCCTCAAGTCAGGTGGTAAGCTATTATTCCATGCCAATTGCGTTATTTATAAGTAAAAATAAAATCTAAGAATATTGTAAGAACATTGAGTCTGAGCCAAAAAAACATAATGCTAATAAAAATATCGTGTACTTCAGGTATAAGTTCTGTGGTTGTATTATTGAATTAATGCTTGAAAAAAGGGCACTAGTTTGCATACATATAATCAGCCTTTGGATGACAGCATACACTTGGCCTCAAATTGCCGTTTTACTAACAAATTGGCCATAATAGTTCTTTTGAAGAATGAAAAAGACAAAAGACATAAAACAGAAAAAACGTGTCTGTCTTTCACAATCTCTCCCTCTATCTGTCTGTGAACACTCCTCTCTTTGTCACGTATTTATCTGCAAAAATGTTTTCACACATAACCTGTGCGTGTGTGTGTCTCTGTGTGTGTCTCTGTGTGTGTTAGTGGTGTGTGAGTTGGAGGGAAAATAAAAGAATAGGATTCTAGCCAAAAGTTTCAAGAGTAGAGCTAAACACACTGTTATGTTGAACCCAGTCATGGCAGATGTTGTTGATGGTGACAGTGATAATACCTACTCCAGGCCGCGTGAAATTGTTCCATCTGATAGCGGGACGTACGCTTTTTTTCCTTAAAGTAATTAAAATGTAACCGAAACTACTCAAACAACGCCAAGTAATCGAAAATTAAAAAATACGCGTTAGCGTCGTAAGAGATTATTTTCCACCTTTCCCAGAACTTTGCTTGGCTCTTGATCAGTATTTCAAGTTCTTTTGATAATTATCTTGTTAATCTAATTACAGGGCAGACAAGTGCATTTATTTTGATTATATACTCCTTCTGTTTTATCAATGATGGAGTGGATCCATTGTTTATATTTTGCATAAAAAAGACGTTATTGAACTGTCACTTCCATAACCATGCCTTGTTGTTTTACAAACTTCCAACTCAATTTACATTAATGAATATTGTTAATAATCCCACAGGGGTCTGATGTTTATTCTTACGTATTAGATGGACATACCGTATTATTAAATTCGACACACACTCTTGAAATAAGTGCACCATTTCATATAACATCTACCTTCAATTCATTAAGGTGTATGCGCAATTTCCATGTGTTTACAAAGCTCGAATATCTTTCTAAGCTTTTCAAGTAGCATGCTCAAATTTTTAAAGTTTGATTTTCGATAAGGTAAAGAGCAAGGCCATTCAATCCATTTTCACAAGAACAATGTAGAAAAGTATGAAACAACTAACTCTGAAGGTACATGACCACACAGCTATTTGTTTGCGTCAAACGTTCCGACAGCGTGAAGTCTATATTCTTTAACTTCTAATCGATTAAGTGTTTTACATCGCATTTCAATCAAATACACGGTGATCATCTCATTTAAAAAGACTAGACACCCCGTTATAACAGAGAAAATCTTCAACTGGTAGCAAATTTCCCATCCAAGATTTCTACAGCTATAGATTGTACCACTAATTTTCAAACATTTTAGCCCAACAGAACATTTAACTGAGTAGGTTCGAATCCTTGATTCGAATTTTGATTTGAATCGGCGCATGTTTTTCTTGTACGTTTTAAAAGTAAATTATTTGGAAATTATTTCATGGCGAGCATCATGTCAGCCTTAGGCCATTTTATATAGAAAGGTAACGTTTCACATTGGCGAAATTGTGCCAAGTTATACCCTCCAGTTTATGTGTCTGATGCAGCATGCAGATGTGAGTTCAGTTATCCACATTAGTTACTGATTTTCCAAGAACTCGTCTAGTAGCTCTCTGTCTTTATCCTCCTTTTAAAACTTTTCTGAGGCTTTCCTATTGCTTGTTTCTTTAGTGATTGCATGTATTAAGAAAGGTTATCGCAGCTAAAGCAAAAAGTATGTACTTCGAGAAAAGTGAAAACAGAAATGTGGAAATTCTTGGGAGCAATGATTGGGTTCAGAAAGCTATGAGCAAGCACAGACGTCATCCACAAATAAAACGAATCAATTGCAAAAGGACCCAGAACGATTGTGGTTAAATTATTTTATTTCCTTCCTCAATGCGAAGGTTGAGAAAGCAACACGATTTCGTAAAACAAAATATAATTACCACGGATGACACATCTGTATGGCTTGACATGTTGTCCGACCAGGCAGTAGATAAAAAAACACACGAAAAAATAGGAAAGAAAACTGCAGGTCACGAGAAAAGTGAAGTCAAAGATTGTTTAATTCCTTGTGCGAATGGAAAGCTGAAACCAATTAATGTAGTTACGGAAACGAAAATGGACGTAAAGGAAATGGATGGACTCTGGCTAGTGCATTCCTATATAAAAAGTGGTACTCGTCCTTGATCACAAAGTCACTAAAGGGGTATAAATAGGTGTCAATCCGTGGACCAAGGAATTTCAAGAGGGAATTTTTATTCCTATTGTCAGAGATTTTAGAAAAAGGGGTCCTTTATAGAAAACAATTCTGAAGACATCTATGTAGCTAACATCATGTAACTTGTAGAAGACACTTACACTTGAAAAGAGTTACCATTAAAAGTTAAAGAAAATATATGTTATGTTAGTGAAAGGGTTCTTTTATCAAGTACAATGAATTAGGATGAGTACCACTTTTTATATGAGTGCCCCTACCGAAGAATTTACAGTTCGAAGGTAAATGATTGTATGTATAATTAAATGTTGGGTGGCGAATGAACGTACTGCTAGCAAAGCATCATTGGCAAGTTTTTCTTGCATCAAATGTTAATTAATTTGGAATTCTTTTGAAGCAAGATTGAAACTAGTTTCATTCCTGGTGGCTGTACAGGGCATATTCAAACCCTAGGCCTTGTCTGGTACAGGCCGTTAAAGAGAAAGCAGGTGATAGTGAAAATGATAGTTGATGGCACTTGACCTTTGTACAATGGTATTTTCATTTCTTTTAAGTGTATGATCTACACCTTGACTATTTGTTTCTTCTTTCTGGACTTCATAAAAAGTGTCAAAATGTTATCTTGTGTGGCAAATACATGACACACATAGCCCTGGAACATCTGTTTCTCATAATTTCTGCATAAATGGATACCGTAAATCCTCCAATGAATGCTCCCTTATTTTAAATGCCTCCCTCTCACAAACGCCCTTTCCCAAAGGGGGCGTTTATTAGAATACCTTACCATATCTATGGTAAGGTATTCTAAGAAAAACTGTTTGTATATGACTTTGTATTTATTCTTTAAAAGGAAACTTTCTATAAACATGTTTCTTTTGATGATGAATTTCTAAAGTTTTCTATTCAGTCTTCCGCTTCTTTATTTCTTCGTCTAAACCGAGGAGGTCCGTTTGTCATTTTTATAACAATCATAATTTGCCGGCACAACTAAACCAATTTCACGCTTTCGTTTTCCGGTAACGGTAACACGTATAAAGTTTTTTTGATCGGAGTTCAGAAAATGATAAAGAAGGCTTGACAGTTCCAGTGAAGCATGTCCAACCAGATGACTTTCACCGTTTGCCTTTTCCTTGAAGATTCCAATCGAAAATTTATCATATTCCAAAGCCTTCGCTCTGTTGTCTGGTTTAGCGAAAAGACTTTCATTCATTACAGGAGTCCAGTTCGTTTTGTAAACGTGGTGTACGCGAATGATGCTCCCAAACTTAATTCTGTGGAGAAGCTGACATTGACCAAAAAACTCAATTCTAGCCATACTTTTAAAATATTTCACGCCCTAGCGTCGAGCTTGAATCTCAAAACATCCAGTATTGTACAAAATGAATCAACAAAAGATTCGAATCATAACGCAAAACATTCAAATCATATCGCAAAACATGGGAATTGTAGTTTTCATGTTTTCATCCATTGTGCGTTCTTTCGTCTCTTACGAATGAGAAAGATGGACGAGCTTGCATCCTCCTCTCAAGCGATATTACATAAAGGTGAAAAACGAAAGTCGTATTTAATGGATTTTGAAAAACAAGTCATAAACTTTGCAGAAAAAAATTCAAATAGGAGAGCAGTATCGAAATTTCGGTATTGAGGTAAAACGAGTGCAAGAATAGCATCAGAACAAAGATAAGATTTTTGCTGAGAAGGACAAATGCCAAAAGCTCGATGGTGCTGGTAGAAAATTAACCGATCAACAGCTGGAGGAGGAATTATTGTCGTGGATTTTCGAAAGACGTAATAATATGCTGCGTGTTTTTTGAAAGGTGATAATGTTGAAGGCAAAGTCGAGATTTGACGAGTTGTGCGGTGAAAATGAAGCTTTGAAGAATTCCTTTGTTGCAAGTATTTATTTTACAGACGGCAAACAACAACTGCTCGAAAAGACCCGTCAAAACTGATCAATAAGTTGGTAGCATTTGTGATTCATCTCTGTCGACTTGCAATGAAAGATGATTTCAATCCACCAAATATCATCGCGATGGACGAAACACCCGTTTTGGCAGACATGGTAAGCAGTACAACCGTAAACAAAACCAGTCAAAAGGAAGTTATCCTCAAAACCACTGGTCATGAGAAGGTTACGGTTAGTGTCTGCCTTGCTGCAAAGCAGACGGCTCCAAGCTAAAGCCATTCATTGTTTTTGCTGGTGCTAAACGGGAGTCTGCTGCATTGATTAAGGAGTTCGGATCAAAATGCGTTGTAACATCATCATGAAATGGTTGGATGAACAAACAACTTACGATACAGTGGTGTAAAGAGGTTGTTGGGTCGTTTTCTTTTCGTTAGAGACTTCTTGTATAGGATACATTTGAAGCTCATCTAACAGAAGAAGTCAAATGCACTTTAAAAGGAATGAAAGTCGAAAGTGCATTGGTTCCAGGTGGCTACACAAAATACATTCAGGCCCCTGATGTGTATTGGAACAAACCATTTGAAGGGTATATTGCAGAGATGTATGACGAGTGGTTAGCAAACGGCGTACACCAATATACCGGAGCAGTGAACATGAAGCCACCACCGAGGAGCATTGTTGTTCAATGGATTTTACAAGCGTGGCAAATGATAAAGAAAGATCTTATCATCGAGTCATTCCAAGGATACGGAATGAACTTGAAGACAGATGGCAGTAAAGACAGCAAGATTGATCGTTTTAAGGAGAATCAACCGTGCTCCACTGGGGTAGCCCTTTTAAGAGATCAAACTTCGTTGGTTCATGACAAGGAGCTAGATGTCAACCCTATTCACCTTCGGATATTGAAGGTGCGAATCAGCCGTTCTCGACGAAGATGAAGACGAGGATGATTTTGTATCTGTTATTTGATTACGGTACGTGTGTTTAACATGATAAAAGAAATTTTTCTATTTTTGAAATAAACGCCCCCCTCAAAAGTCAAAAAATAAATAAACGCCCTGGGCGTTCATTGGAGGATTATGGTAGCCAAAACATATGTTAGTGTAAACAGCTCAATAGAAAATTTTCAATTGAATAAATAGGCATTTTGATTGCCTAAATTTCCGTGAAACCACTTATTCGGCCTAAAATTGACTACTGATGCCAATGAGGCTATTTACTTGACACTCAAGAAAAAGACATGGGGTCAATTCTTTATTAACAGTAACAATTTGCTAACAAAAGTAATGTCTTCACAAGGCATATTACAGACTTAATATCTGGCCCATGGCATTTTCCAGAGCAAAAGAATTTCGTCATCATCATCATCATCATTTATCCTCTATTATTATTATCACCATTACTATCATCATCATTGATGTTATTATTATTAATACCCAGTGCACATTNTCAATTGAATAAATAGGCATTTTGATTGCCTAAATTTCCGTGAAACCACTTATTCGGCCTAAAATTGACTACTGATGCCAATGAGGCTATTTACTTGACACTCAAGAAAAAGGCATGGGGTCAATTCTTTGTTAACAGTAACAATTTGTTAACAAAAGTAATGTCTTCACAAGGCATATTATAGACTTAATATCTGGCCCATCGCATTTTCTAGAGCAAAAGAATTTCGTCATCATCATCATCATTTATCCTCTATTATTATTATCACCATTACTATCATCATCATTGATGTTATTATTATTAATACCCAGTGCACATTATCTGTTGATGGATGAGTGAAAAAAAAGTTATTTTCGGTGCCCAGCAACAAGCCAGAAAAATTGAATAAAGGCAGATGTACTGTGGCTACAAGAGTGAGATAAAATAGATAGCAGAAAAAGGAAATATCACTGCAGCCTTGCAGGTGGTGCCTCACAACAAGTTAGGAAAGGCAAAAACTCAAGATTACAGTACTTCTTACTCCTAACTTGGTAACTCTCAATATATAGAAAGATGTTTTACAACTAGTGTTACAACTGTTATTACTGCAATGAATTCAGACTGAACATTTGTTATTGCCCGTTTAGTGACCAAACAACATCAAATAGAATATTAAAGTCCGGCTGTAATGCATCCCAAATGACAAATTATTATAAGCTCTATAATAAATCTTTAATTTTTATTACTGTTACTGTATTATTAATCTTTTCTATTTAACATCCCTCAGTACAAACTATACTGCTATTTTTAACCGTCCTGTTCTAGATTAGTAACAATTTGTCGTAATAAAAACAATGCAGTACACTTAAAACTGGAAGCTTTGGAAACGAATGCATTTTGTGTAGCTTTACTTAGTCTGGTAAAGAAATAACAATAAGGAACAAACATGAGAGCTAAAAATGTGATAAATATTCTCGATTCCTCACTGTTTATTGTATTAATTTGTATTTATGAATACATATACAAATGATTTTCATTTATATTGGAATTTGAATCTTGTATTACCAATATGAGTGGTCTGTTACAATGTTGAGTATTTCTGTGGCGTTGATTTAATGTGAAATAGTTACGAGAAATGATTTTTCTTATCGACCATATTTGCAGTGTGCTGCAAGGTAGTTTATGCATTTGATTAGAAATGCATTGGTATTTGTAGTAGTTGTTAGTGAAACAGAAAGAGATTTTCATGAGTGGTTTACCTGTGCAAAATATCATTCTTGTCAAGAGAATAAGATAAAATGCTAAGAAGGAAATCAGTTGCTATCTGCAATTAATTCAGTTTTTTTCTTTGATTGGTTTGAGCTTCTTGATCTGGGTCTTTCGGTGAGCTGCAATATAAGTTTGAACAATATGTTAACAAGGATAATCAGCATTTTGTTGTAAATCTTGACTGCTTTTACTTTAATTAAATATGCTTAGTTATCTTTTAACGCCAACGTTTTATCATTACCCAAAAAAGGTTTGTGGTTTTGATAATTTTTTTTTACAATAGACGGTGTTGTGGATATTATCACTTTCAGTTATTGGTAGTGGATTAATCTGATAAAAAGGCAAGGGTTTTTTTAAAGTTTTTTATTCAAACGTAATTTAAATCCACTTTTGAAGAAAACAATTCTCTTGTTGATATGTACCTCCCACTTTAAACCAAGTGGGTGTTTGCGAATGTCAAAGACATATCAGAAACAAATAGGCAGAAAGAGTAGAAGTTCCCTATTGTCCTGTATGTAACCTACTGTGTATCATTATCCGAGGTTTACGTTGACTTGGATACGGTGCATAACAATCCTTACTGAAAATGTGAAGCTTTGGCTCTAGTCCATGAATAAAAAGTACAAGAAAATTTCGGGCGAATCTGATGGAAAAGCATTCCTCTATTGTAGAGAGGCTCCTTTCTTTTAGGAAATGATACAGTCAACATGTAGGAAAACTTATCCTTTAGCTTATTGTATTTTTCAGTTGTATGGAAGTGTGCCCATGTTATTTTTCAATATACTTCTATGATCGATCGATCTTGTCGTATTGCGATGGGAAAAGCCGATGTTTTTTATTTTGTTATTCCAATACTCTTTCATACGACAAAATCACGATACTATGAAAAACAGTTGAACACAAGCTGCTCTTCTCCAGAGATGGACTCAAAATGTAAATTACCTATTCAGTCAATAAAAAGCCTGTGTGAGATACGTTAATGGAAGTTAACGTAACTTGAAAATAAATTAAATGGTTCTTGCTGCAAATCTCGAAATGACAATGTCATTTTAAAACAATACACCCTGTGAACCTCATTTACAATTGCTCTGTTCCTAAATAAGTCTATTGATGGGCCGACCAGTGAACCACACAGGTCTGTAATTGTTAAGATCGTGTCTGAATTCATTTGGATATTTTTTTACATTGTTTTGGTGTTTTTGTATTGGCTTGATTTTTAGGGTTTTCTATTCGCCCCTTTTTTTCAGTGATGCGTCTATGCAGATGAATTTACAATGTGGAGAGAGAGAAAGTGTGTGTGTGGGGGGGGGGGGGGAGAGAAGGATAGTTGCCCAGAAGTGAAAGGGTTTTACTGGCATTGTCTCTAATTTAATATTTTAGTAAAAATCCTTATTAAAGTTTTATTCTTGCAACCTTTTTCTTNAGACGTCACGTTTTACTATTTATTCAACAGGCTTCAATTCAGCGAAGAAATCCCTTTGTGGAAGAGATAATTGGATTCCTAATTAAAAGCGTTGTTTTGAAAATACATATTGATGTAGGTACCAGACTCCGCGGAAGCTTGCATGAACATCCCCCCTTCGTGACCATGAACGGATGAGTTGAGGTTACAATAGCCTAAATAAACTTGTTGGAGGCAGAACATCCCGGTAGATGCATTTACAAACAAAGGTATTAAACGGCTACTTGCTTGCTTATCTTAACGTAATCACGAAAAGAATGCATAAGGCACTAGTAAACATGATTTGATACCTTATCTTTTTTTTTTTGCTTATAACTTCTGTCATTTACTATTGACATGTTCATGCTCATAAGTTTCAAGTGTCTACTTCCGTAATTTGTAAACAAGGTAGCGGAGTAAGAAATTTGCTGTAAGTTTACTTAGTTTTGGGATTTGGCTAAAGTCAATAGGACACATGGATATTAATTTGTAATTACTTGGCTATTAGTTTCATAAAAACCAGAAAATTACTTTATCATCCAATTTGTAAAACATGAAAATAACATTGGAAAATGTAAGAATATTCAGAAAATGTTGTAAGCCAATCAAATTGTATATTCTGAGAACGTTAGGAGTTATTACGGACCGAAAGGCGAATGTCGCTGGATAGTGATTGATCTCAACAAAATGAACAAAATGCCTTTTGTCTTTTGGCAGTTTTCTTGGTACATCTTTGCGTCTTGTGGTATAATTCAAAATGTTTTTCCCCAAATTGTCGTCTTTTTTCCCCGTAAAGTAGTGATGACCAAAACTCTGAAAATAGAGCAGTAAATGTCAATCTTCTTTTCCTTGCAGCAGGCGCACACAACGATAAAGTGTCTGTTTTGATAACATGTTGTACTATAGCTATTGTTGAGCATTGTCTTGAACGTGTAGAACATGGCATTTCAATGGGTGGAATATAATTAGAGCTTTTTTGTACCTGAAGATTTATGAGGTGATGACATGGATATTTGAATTGAAAAATCCTTTACATCGAAAAATTCAATATGAACTGTCTTAAATCAGCCTTGCAACCGTAATAATTTCCTCCACTGTTTAGTGTTAAGCATAGTACATGAAATGATCCTTTTCACGAAATGATTATTATTCAGTGTTTGCAATACATTTTTTCAAAATACAATGCTTCAGACGATCAGAGATCGCAAGTTTGACTGAAGGTAAGACTTAACAGGAATACACTAAAGAAGACTCCTCCACGTCTGTCAATTATCTTTTGACAGGAAAAACAAAATGGATTGAAACTCACTGATTTCCATTATCACATCAAACCAGATAGAAATTTTTCTGATCTTCTGAGAAACAGAAGACAGAGCGGGCTCTTAATACAGCAATCTTATCATACAACATAGGATGAACTAGACAATACACCTTTGTCATAATTCACCTTCTGATGAATATTATGATAATTAATAATACTTTTTTTAAAAATAAAATTATTTGTTTTATCTCAACCATTAGCAATACCATATGTATTAAAAACTACAGTACTGAGTTTAATAAACCAATAACTATTAAAATAATGACAAGAAAGTACAAGCTATAGATGTATTAGGACACGTCTGGTTCATCAAGTAGACTAGTTTATTCCATTTACATGGTTAATTTTGGCTAGTTACTACCTAACAACAACAAACACACTCACTCACTTTTGAACCAATCCAGCAGCTTTGACAGCCAAAAGAATTAGCCGTGTTATAAGGGAGGTTTTGTATGACAGTGAATGAAAATAAAAGGTCGTTGCAGAATTTCACTTACGCTATTGCCAAATGAAGATCTTAATAAATTTCATAAACTGCTCTTGTGAAAACGTGCAAGAGAAATTAATCGCAGACCAAATACTAACTTCACAAAGCAGCCAAATGTTGCATTTGGCACTTCATGGTCACTGGAAACCGGAAACCTAAGAGTGAAACATCCCTTTCCCATCTGTTGTCTGAAAATGTAGTTGGCAACGAAGCATTGCCTCGTCGGGGCCCGAAATAAATTGTTTTGGAACTAAACTAAATTGGCAGAAAATTAGTACGCGAAAAAACAGAAGGAAATTTTAAAGAGTACATAAATGTATGTTCTTTGGTACGCTGCTTCAATGTTCTCTTTGATTCTCCAAGATGTGTTAGGATTAAGACGGGTACTAAATTAGTTGCATATTCTATATTGTTTTTCAGCCTCGGCAGGAGTTTGCTTAAGATTTTGTTTGAGTAGAAAGTGCAGCAAAGTAGAGAGCAGGATTAGTAAAAATTTACGGTGGAGAAAAACCCTGCTGATATGAAAGTTAAGTTTAGCACAAGAAACATATGCTGAAAGTGGATGATTTAAACAAGACGAGAGGTTCATTTGTCGCAGGAAACACTAAGTATGAGAAGTGTGGTAATCGTACTGCACCTGTTAGCGATTTTCTCTTTGCTTACGCAACTATAAAAGTACCCTCAGTTCAGCCATTACTTGTTTAGGCTTTTGAAACAGATACTTTATTAGGAGGCAAGTTGGATTTCGTGTGCAATAATTACGTGTCAGAAATAAAATTGTAGCGTGAAATTAATAACTTCATGTGGAAACAATAGAGTTCTGTATGTTCACCTGTGAAAAGAAAACATTTAGTTTTATTTCCTCTGAAGTGAAATCTTAAGAAAACCCTTTTTGACCAAGAAATGTGTTGCGTAAGGCTATTTATTTTTACGTAATGTTTTTAGTATCGCCTACACAGTCAAGCGTTGCAAGGCAAGCTGACTCTAATTTAAATTGTATATTCAAAAGTAGTATCTTAATATATGGGTGAAATTTGTATTAAGTGAGACCTTAATAAAAGAAAAAGAATTGAAACATCAGACATTTGCTTTGGTTTTACATTCTTTTGTTTTCATTACACATTAACAAGTGGTGCAAGGTGTCCAAGCCAGACGTTCTTTTACTCACCAAACAGTTTGTTATTATTGAGTAATGAGAGAAAACTAAATTAAATATCATGAAAATTGATATCAAAGGATGTTCTTGTAAGCCACAAAGTGAAGTTTCTAAGACAGCAACTCCGTTGGTCCTAAAAATTCCACCAACTACACTGGAGGTTCCCCATGGGTGTATATAGTCCCCCCTCCACACACACACACACACACACACACTCAAAGGTGTGTGTCATCAGGGGAGGTTTCTGCTCCGATTAAGTGTTCCACAGACATCGAAGAACACCGCATGGGCACGCTGCAGAAGAACCAATGAGAAACTTTGAGTACAGTTGACCCCTGAGTCTGCAGTAACCAGTGCATGGTTATTTGATCTTCTGTGATAAAGAAGTAGTAGGTTCTTTTTTTTCTGAAACCTGGATGTTGTTAAAGCCATTTATTTTCTTTCTGTTTGTCAAATGGAAGATCGAATTGCTATGAAATTATGTTGATATTTCATCTCTGATAGTTTAGTTGATAAAACATTTGCAATGGAAACAGTTGAAGTCCGGCTCGAAGCACATTTAATTTTCTTCCTATTTTTGATTGAGACCTTTTCATGTTTTCTATTTTATTCTAATTCCTAATTTATGACACGAAAACTAAAGAAAACACTTTCATACCCATGACTTTGGTGTATTAAGCACTGTTGGACGGTTAAAATCTTAAAAAAATGACATACTGAAGATTTTTCATGGCAAAAGTTCATAATTTATTCATGAGCGACAGTGATTTTTTTAGGCAAGGGAATTTTCATATTTTTCGATCAAAAGGTAAAGAATGTTGGATTGCTGAGCTGAAATATGGTTCCAGTCGACAGTCCAAGTTTTATTCTATTTTTGACAATCGCAAAGGAAGTCCGCATGATTCCAGTTAAGTTGAGCATCCCATAAGTAGACTCTTTCATTTAATCGGACCTGATCTTGATCCAACAAAGCTCTTAAGTTAAACTCAAAAAATAACCCCAACGTTTGTAAACCAAACATCATACAAAACGAAAAGCAAATAGCTTTCAAAAACTCTTTTAGTGGAATAATGCGCTAACTTCAACTTCGGCTGTATTTTGGCATCCTGTAGATTTATCATCAAATACATGTAAAATGTGTTCTGCAAGCTTGAGGATTAATTTTCCAAAAATTATCAGTGGACTGCTTGGCAAAAATCAGAGGATAAAATGGGCATGTCACAAAAGAAAGGAGAAGAGTAGTAAAAGGGGACCTTTAATCAGTCTGGATGTGATGGTTAAGCTGTAGTATTACATTCTCCAGCATGATCACTTCCAAAGGGGCCGATACCCAGTAAATGGGTCATTGCGTCTGCAGTCGTTTTTGAACTCAGCTCTCCCTGTTATAAACAGAATATACATGCAAGCTACAGTCTAGTCCAGTCCAGTGCAGTCTGAACCGTAAAAGAGCGGGGGCTCTACAAAGTGGGCGATGTATCTGTTTCGGAGTGTGGTACTGATAAATTAGAAAGCTGAATGTCAGATATTGGGTTGCAAAGACGATAGTATCCAGATTAGTAACTAAAAGAACATAAGATAAAATTAGGTGTTGAGTAGTTTGTTGCTTATAAGTGCTTTATTAAGGTAGGAGGGATGAATTTTCATGTGGAAAGAAAATAGCCAGACCAACTGTTTGCATAAGGCATGTGAGAGATGTAGAAATAGGTAAGGTAATGTCACTATGATGTCCAACAAGTCAATTATTTTATCGGCGTTATCCATTCTCCTAATCATTCTGAGAGGCTGGTTCAGATTACGAAATCAAAACTAGCTTCTCGATATCTACCTCTTTCCATTTTCGCACATTAAAAAGATAGACTTCCCTTCAATCCCTTGTATATTGAATTTCCTCCTAAATACTTAATTTTATTTAGGTTCTTATTTTATTAAAGTTCTCCCCGAATGCTCCTGATTTAGTCTATGCTAGGATACGTGACCTGGAATTCACAATGTTGATTGTACTATAACACAAAACAGTTCACTTTGTATTGTACATCTCGTTGTCACGTTTTGGCTACGTCTCACATTCGGCTGAGCATTTTTGAATTGTACACTTGTTTAAAGAATGCACTGATAAACATTCTTGTCGTAATTCCTGATTGGTTTCTCCCTAATGAAGGATAAATGTAATGCAATAACTGAACATCCTCGTTCAATATTGATCCAAAGTTGAAATTGACGGGGGCACTGCACTTCCTAAAGTCAGTTTAAAAAGAATGAAAGATATATCTACAGATAATTAATAATGGGAATGATGATAAGAAAGTGACCCTTACACCGAAAATTTCTTAAGTACATTTCGTTCACATGGTACACATAAAGAGTTGACAAAATTATAGATTGGATTTGCTCGTGACTTTTGTCCTTCCAGAAAAGTACGATTTTTTGTCTCTCGCGTTTTGTATTAAATGAATATCAAAATTACCTGTCCTAATGTCAATGCTATCCTTATTTTGTTTATTTTCAAGATATAGATCTGTAATTTTTCGGGCGAGGGAGAACGCCTTACTAAAGGGCAAAAGGCGGGAAAAATCAGAGCCTAAAAACTGAGTTTTCTTGAAAACACCTGAAGATATCAAAACGTTTATGAAACAAAATTTGTTCAAAATGGCCAACTTTGGGGGAAAATGGAAAAAAATAATAGAAAACTAAAGTGTGTATAACCCTCCTGTTGCGATTTGAAGGTTGCAATATTGTTTCGTTTTATTTGCCAGCATGGTGATCCAAAGTCCATCCTAATATTATTACACATTTTATAACATAAATTATCCATTTTATGTGCATTTACATTAAGGATAAGTAGAATGGTACACGTTTTATTTTTTAAAACTTACTTTACATGAAGGCTCGCTCGAACACGTTCCATATCTTAGTGTGGACGTCTATTTCCTGGTTCTACAATAAAATTCGACACGTACACAGGACTGCAACAGTTTACCGTGGGAGAAGTTTTCGATTCAAGCTATGTCCCTGGAGGTACTGTGCCTGATTTTTTTTATCTGTTATTAGTGTCAGAATACCGTGTTTGTCCATATTTTCCGGGGTAGGATTGGGAGATTGAGAAAACAGAAAAATAAAAAAAGGTTAAAAAGGTAAAAGGAAATCAGCGATAAAAAAGTAGCTGTCTGCATTGAAGTGGCTTCCAGTTCTGCGTAGGTTAAAGGCATTGAAAACCCCCCAAAACAACAAACTTTGTACAGGGAGTGTGACTATAAAAAACGGACCCAGCACACCTTTTTGTCATGTTACCATCAACATACTACTCGCCTTTATTTTGCAGGACATAATAGCGGTAACACCCGTGAAGACAACCAGATCTCAATGGGGGTTCTAACAAAGAAAATATTGCGTCAGACATTACTAAAAGCTAGGCTTGTTCAAGAAAACTGAGTAAAGTTGAGTGTATTCTTGTTGTGCCCTGGCCCAATGCCCCTTGATGGCGTCATTTTAACTCTGCAACCACAAAATATTTTCATGAAGTAATGCCACTGTCGAGCAATGAGTATTTGAATGTAAATCAGATCAATAAGCAGACGGAGTGACAATTTGACCCATTCAAAGTTGTGAAAGAATAGCAATGTATTGACCTCTGAAACAGCAGCTGTTTTTTCAGACCTGTTAATTTGGGCAGATTGATGTTTGCAATTCCGACCGAAAATTAGGTAAAAATTACTTACGTACCTAAAGGTATGGGTTGTTGCTAAAGAAAAGTTAGTATTTTTTTTCAAAATTGCCCATTCTAACATTTTATTTATACCCTACGAAAGGGGAAATGACCAAACCCTTTTCCTGCGTACGCCTCTGGAAAGTGGTTCATGAGAGAATAGCCGCACAACATCAAAATTCCGGAATATAGGATAACCTTAAATAATTTTGATAAGACCAAATAGAGAATAAAATACGCACGTTCAGCTGTGTGGCCACCCAAAATAAGACATTTTAATAAATACACTAAAAAAGCACTGAAGTAGAGGATATAGAATAATAGGTTGTTAAATGGTCTGGTGAAGAATGTGGAACTGATTGGTCAGGTAGTAGAAAATATGGCCATGGAAGCCATAGGAACATATTTTCCTCACAATATTTTGTATAAACCAAATGTACTTATTTACGAAAAATTTATTGATTTCAATCATGAATCAGAAAATGAAATACATGTATGTATATGCTTTTTCTTGACTATCTATTGTAAACTCAACGTAATATAAATATTTTTCTGGTTTCTCACCCATCTTTAGTATAATATTCTTAAAAAAGAGAATTCATTTCTTTCAATTTAATCGCAATATAAATAAAAATAACATTCCATCACACAAACAAAGAATAAATCCACTTCATACAGTACCTCTTATAATTTACTTGTTTTTTTGCCACAATTGGTTAATTCGGCTTCTAGGTTTAGCTATCTTTGCTGCACAGGATCATCTAGTTGTCAGATTACAAGAACATGGATCTATGAATCGCCCAGCCCTGTCATTTGAATTGTCTCTTCTTAAGGCCACTTGTTTCCTATTTTTCTTGCATTGATGTCCCTCTTATGATTGGTTGCCAAAATTGGTTGCAAAGATTATTCATGGGCTTGATCAATCTGAAGCTCTTGGCCTTGATTTGGTTCCAGTAGTTGTTTTGAAAGTGTGTGTTTCTGAGTTATCGTCTCTGTTGTCCAAAACTTTTAACCTTTGCCCATCAGTCATTTTCAACCTTCCTGGAAAGTTTTCAATGTTGTTCCTGTTTTCAAGAATGTTGTTGATCCAACTGATCCTCCCAAATATCGACCGGTAAGTCTTCTTTCTGTCATTAGTTAGTACTATTAACGACTTATCCACAATGCATTGGTAGAATTCTTGCAGAAATTACGTGTTCAGTACGGGTTTAGAGGATCTCGCTCCACTGATGACCTTTTAAATGTAATCATGAAACGTATCTATAGGTTTATGAATAAACCTGGTGAACGAAGACCTATTGGACTTGATATTTTAAAGGCATTTGATAAGGTATGGCACGCTGGCTTGTTTCATAAGCTTTCTTGATACGATATTTGTGGAAGCTAACGCTAACGCTTGTATTCCTCCACATCTATGCTGAAGACACTACCCTGTACTCTGGCAATGACCACAAGGCAGCTCGCAAGGAATAAGTCAAACTTGCGGATGGTTTAGAATCTGACCTTTAAAGTATCAGAGAATGGGGAAGGAAGTGGGTGGTTTCTGTCAATAAAGCAAAAACTGTTTTCGCTCAATGGAAAGCTTAGCCCTTATCTTTTCCCAATATTCATAGAATGTCATTCTGATTTTAACGCTGGAGAAGTTGCTTGAGAAATGGTCATCAATGCTTGGTTTCTCATTTTCTCCAGATCTTTCTAGGGGTTCCTATATTCAGTCTATTGGCAAGTCTGCTTCTAAAGAGATAGATTCTTTGAATCGTGCTAGAAGTTACCTTACGGCTCAGGCCATCTTGTACCTTTATAAATCTACAATCCGCCCTTGCATGAAAAACTGTTGTCACGTCTGGGCGGCTGTTCCCTAAACTTATCTTGACGTTCTTGATCGAGTTCAGAGATATGTTTTTAATTATATAGGTCCAAATCTTGCTGATGCTATTCAACCTTTGTCTCATTGACGAAATGTGGCTTGTCTCAGCCTTTACTATAGGAATTATTATGGGAAGTATTCTGACGGGCTTTCTTCTTTGGTACAAGCTCAGTATATAATATCTCGTGTGACTCCTTTCTCAATATATAAGAAATCTTTCTGTTCTGAAAAGAAAATTCCAGTGACACCTAATTAAAAACTTCCATCATCAGCTTGCAATTACGATGATCCCATGTGGTGCACAGCTCAAGGTCAAACTGAATCCTACTGACAGTTTCTCCATTTTAATTTGATTTTTCAGTAACATCGTGACGTCAGCTATTATTGTCCATGATGACACAAAACCAATTTCAAATTACGTACTGTCCAGAGTTCGCCTCGCATATTTTTAACACAAGCCAAAGAAAATATTATACCGACGAAGGAACCTACATGGAGATATTATAGGTAGCTTACTTTTTTTACCCTAGATAAACGTTCCTCGGATAAACATCCCTCCTTCAACCTTCCATGTCAAATAACTACCTCCAGTTCTCTTTTGAAGAATCACAATGTCTGTTGTGATAATAAAACTTTGCTACCTTAATAGTTTTCTTTTGATATATGTTTCTGTTCTTTAATATACGTGTCTGTTGATCAATAAACAGTAAATTCTTTGTTTCTTTTATTTTCTTTTAGGTTAGAAGGACTTTCTAAATCAACTTTGAAACACATAGGATAGGAATGTAAACAAACAAGAATTTATTTTTATTCAAGTTAAAATCTGCCTAAAATTATCTTAAGATTTTCTTATACACATCTTTAGTGTTTTGTCGTTATTTTATATCAAGATCTCGTTTTCGTGTAAAATCTATTTGAGGATTTTGTAGGATATAGCTGCCAGATAGTTTTCCAAATTAGATGAAATAAGGTAATTCTGAGATAGAGTTTTCATTTTTACGTATGTTATACAACCAGTATATTGCGTATTTACCATGGGGAGCAGCTTCTTTCTCGTACCCTTCTTTCTTAGCTCTTCTCTAATTCATGACTTTCTTCGTGCTTTCAAGCCAAAAAGATATTTTACCACCGAGACGTCTGTTTAACTAGTTTTCTGTTAAACGCCCCTCTTTCTAGTGCAAACTCTCAAGGTTTGGATCTTTTTTAATCAAACTTCATTGACTTGCTTTACCCAGAACTACGAGAAAATTTTGACATTTACAAGTTACCTGAGAAAGAGGAGAATCCATAACACCAAGATCACTGATGTCCTTTCCTGCCATATCCAATAAGTCTTTCTGTTCCACATTATCATTTCTCAAATCAGACATCGGACTTTCTTTGCCGGAAATTTCTTCTTTTCGTCCACAAATTTTCATTTCTTTCAATTTTTTCGAATTATTAGTATCGGTGACTATTCTCTTCTCTGGTACATCTTCACCTTAAAATGATGGGAAAAGATAAAAAAAAAGGATACAAAAGGTTACAAGAGAAACGCATTTATTAATTCTAGTGTGCTACCAAGTTGAATTTTATGCAGCTGATCTTGACTGAGCATTTTTAAGAGGCGAATCAAATACGTTTTGCAGCCACGGTTAGCTGGAGCCAACTTAAGCAGCACCGTAAAGACATAAGAAATGGCGTGAAAATGATCGCTGGCCACATGACGAGGCTTTGTCAGTCATCATTAAAAACCTTTTCAGAGAAACTTCACCCTCTAGGAAGGACTGGGATTGTCCTTCCTAGAGGGACGGCTAGCTTTAGTCTGGACTAAAGCTAGCCGTCCCTAATTGGTATTCACCAGCAGCGCTGAATGCTGCCAAGCTGCCATAAACTGGTTAATTAACACAACTTGTAAAGGTGCCCACTGATCCTCAGTGCCTCGACCAAGATATAGAGGGTCCAGATAGCAGGTCCGCGAACGAGATCGTCAAGCTTCCCCATCCTTTTTTCCACAGTAACATAGGAATTTGAACTAAAAATATGTACACCAGAACTCACTAAATCAGTTTATACATTACAAAAACTTCCCAGCCTTGCTTGCTTGTTTCATTTCATAATAAAAAGATAGATAGGTGTCATTAGGCCAAGTGTTGTCATTAAAATAAACATTAAAAGCCTGAACATCACCTGGATAGCAGGGGACCAATGCAGGTCCCAGCTTTCTGTCCCTAAACAGGCCTTGTTGATCACGGAATGCTACAAGTTCCCGTCCTTTATCATTTGAAAAAGAGGTTCAGCGGTGATTACACCTACCCTAGTTTTTCTAGTTTTTCCACCCCTAATCTAATCGTGACAATACTCAATAACCTCATCTGTTTTTGTCTGACATTTTCCAGCAACTCTCTTCCAGCATCTATTCTTCTTAGCACTTCTTGATTCTTCAATATTCCTGACCATAAAATCTTAAAAGAGCCTCTTTCTACGCAAAAGAGCTTCATATTCGCACCTGATCGCTACTTTGCTGTTTCCTTTTCTTTGTTTTCTTCCTCAATTATGTTGTATAGAATCTATGAAGCAAAGAGTTTTCTAAAATTTTTAACACACTATCAAATTTCTTGCCAGGACGGATTTTTTCAAATGTTACCTGGGAAGTAAAGTTAGGGTATTAAATATTTGGAGAGCATCTCAATGAACAATTAACACGGGGAAACAAATATGAAAAGCACTGTTAATTATGATTCTTATAACACCTATATGCACGTTTAAGTAGAAAACCTTTGTACTTAAGATAACGATCTTTTTTGAAGAAAATGTTTGAGGTTGTTGTTTTTCTGGTGGTATCTTTAAATTGTGTAATCTTTTAATCTACCATGCGGCGATTTACAGTGGGGCCACTGTGATATAAAGGAAATTTTATTTATTTTTATCCTGAGTATATCAGGTCAGTCAAACAATGTGACTTGAGGCTCTAAGGCTTTAACGCCAAGCACGACATGGAAATCACAATCCTCACAATGTTTGGTTTAAGTGAGATAACTCTCAATCATCAAAACGTGTGAGCTGCCTCTGGTAATCAGTATACCATGTATTGGATAAATATTCAGACTTTTAGAGGATAAAAGTTTATTTACCGAATATCCCTAAAATAAACGCAGAAAGCAGAGCTTTTTAAATCCCGTTCATCTATCTTTATTCTTGTATTATTTCAATGATGAAACACAACTTGCACTGAAATGACCTTCAAAAACTGATGCTTTGAGCACAAGGGTGTTTCTAGAAGAGTACTGTTGATGGGTCCTTAAAGTACTAACTNATAACTCTCAATCATCAAAACTTGTGAGCTGCCTCTGGTAATCAGTATACCATGTATTGGATAAATATTCAGACTTTTAGAGGATAAAAGTTTATTTACCGAATATCCCTAAAATAAACGCAGAAAGCAGAGCTTTTTAAATCCCGTTCATCTATCTTTATTCTTGTATTATTTCAATGATGAAACACAACTTGCACTGAAATGACCTTCAAAAACTGATGCTTTGAGCACAAGGGTGTTTCTAGAGGAGTACTGTTGATGGGTCCTTAAAGTACTAACTATTACTCTTTTGGGAATTATGTTATCTTCAAAACATTTTTTAAAATAAAGAGCCCTAAGCTCGGACAGCATGGCTAAGTGGTGAAAGCATGTAGATAAATGTGTTTTCCCATAAAGCGTGAAAGAGATTATCAGTTTAAGGTTTGCTTTGATACTGCTAAGGATGTCGTAGAGATCTTTTGGCAGATATTACCTGTAAGAAATGTTGATCATGGGTTCCTCATGTTGGTCTGAACAAGGCAAGATGGTAAACTTCTACAAGTCGACTGTAGTGGTGGGGGAGCAAGTAATTGATTATACTTATTTAAATAGTATACGGCTTTTCAAAATGTAGATTGTTTCGCCATAACGTTTTTTTAATTAAGATCTGACCCAGAGTCTACGGTCACTCGCTTGCAAGTAGCTCAGCAGGAACAATCTGCTCCAATATATTCTATGAGAAATGGCAAACATCAAATACGCCAAAATATAGTAATGACCTGTTTTGTGGACTTGCTGAGGAGCTGTAATTCAAAGATTAATGCAAACAGTCCAACAACGAAGGGATTCCCGTTTGAATTTTCAACTTGGAAAGCAACTATGTAATCTCATAGAAGACATAGTAATCGTTGAGAGGGGCAGGTGAGTAAGAATAAAGGGCAAACGGAAGATAAAGGGAAAAAAATAGTAAAAAATCAAATCTCTTTTGGACGTGTACTAAAAATTACAGTTGAATTCATTCCATCACTACATCTCACCATTATCTTGCTCATATCAACAAGTGGCCATTTTGATAGCCGACCTAGGTGAGGAAAGGTGAGAACAACAGAAATATTGACTGAAATTAGGGAGAGTATAATGTACGGAATATCTAGCATAATATCTAGAATATCTGAAATTAAACCTTTGAGTTTAAGGAAGAGGAACACAAACAAATTTATACAAACTTTCTTGCATTCCCATATTTGTCTTTGTCTATCCATCCTTCATATAGCTTAGAGTATACGCTTAGAGGCAATTATAGTGTTCCAAACACACATATAATATATATATATATATATATATATATATATGAGCCTGTTTGTCTGTCTGCTTGAAGTAAATTTATGAGAAAACTACTCAACCTAGGGAGCCGAAATTCGGAGTGAGTCTATCTATATCTGGGGGAGGATCTGAGCAGGCCTCCAAGGCAAAAATTTGAATAAAATAAAAAATATAAAAATTACAAGATTATTTTTAATAAATAAATTCCAAACAAAAATAAAACAATATTAGAACTTTTTTGAAATTAAGAAAGTTTATTTACTATGAAGTAATCTTGGCCGTACAAGTCCTCGGTAGTATAGTGGTGAGTATCCCCGCCTTTGACGCGGAAGACCCGGCTTCGATTCCCCGCCGGGGAGGACTTTCTTTTTTAAATTTCCTATAATTTCTATACCACACCTCAAGTATCAAGATAGTTGCAGCTCTTTGAACTGAAATGGTCTGCCATCACATTTCTAATCGAGCAGTACCTTACAATTATTTTGATAGCGCCTTTTTTGCCTACTAAATTGCACTTTTTTTATCCGAGCAACCGCGGGTGCTTCTGCTAGTATATATATATTAGCAAATATGTGATGCGCTTTTCTAAAATCGCTATTCCAAACCTGTTCTGTAAGCTCAAAGTTCTGATATAAAAAGAAAGCTACTTTGTGGATTGAAGTCAATCAAATAAACTAAAAAGTCAATTATCTTTTCATTAAATACATAACTTAGTGAGATGAAAGCCAAGGTAAGTTTTTTAAGTTGATTAGGTTTAATTGTCAGGCTTAAATGAAATTGTTGATACGGAAAAATTTGGGGGGCCTGGAAAACAACTAAAAACAGGTAAGGCTTACCCCTAGAGGACAAAGAAAAGCAAACAGCATAAAAAATCTGGAAAACCAACTGTGGCAGGAAAAAGAATTAATGGTGTAGAGCTCACTTCGCTGCTTTATTCTTCGATACTACTTTTGTGATTTTGAAGACCACAACAGATAAAAGTAATTGAATGAATTAAAAATTACTTATAAATTATGTCTTTCAGAAGTAGAGCAGTGCCACTAGAGCGTGACATAGAGACAAGGGATTTGCAACGGATGACCGTCCTAAAGTAATTATGCCAGGTTACTTTTTTGGGTTGGTACCTCCGTAATACAATTTCATGCCAAGCTACACTACCAATGTAAAATATTCTTTCCGCTAAGTTTGTTCAAAATCTTGGCTGTTACTGCCAAATGTTCAAGTTTTTCTTTTCTTCCTATGTGATTAGGAACGTAGTTGTCTTTTCGTTGTAACTGTCATATACATCGTTGGTTTGTGCTGTAGCAAATTGCTCGGACCGGGAAACTATTTCATTGCTCATGTCGAAAATTTTTTTTTCAGCACAAAGAAACCTGGATAAGTGAAAAAGGTCGACCATGGCTGTATTCAAGGTCCATTCTTTATTCTTGTTCAAGTTTCAAAAGAAACATTCAGATACAACAAACATCCCATTTGCTCGTAGAATAGAAAACGAGCTAAAAGATTTTCTTTCTTTATATTGTTTAATATACCTTAAACAATGAATAAAATAATTTTTCAGATGCTTAAAATTTGCTGTAATGAAGTACTTCAAATTTTGTTCTCGTTAGTTTCATATTTTTCTTTGGGCTTGTTTATTTGATCAAGTGAATAAAAAAAGTCCCTGAAATGTATTAGTAAGTATTTCAATGCAGCTCAAACCTCTAAGATTCTTCCTTCCCAACAGGCGTGGTAATGTTTTAGTAAAAATAACAAACCGACATCCTCAAAGAAACTTGTTACGGCCTACCTTAGATAATTGACAAAAGAGGGAAAACATGCAATGACCATAAGCTAAAATTAAATGAGGACAGGACGAAAAATTTTAGCCACATAAAAGTAGAAACGTCTCCGGAAAGGTATTGTATTAAGATCCATACTAGTGTAATAACGGGATTTTTAAGTCATAAGACTCAGTCAGCCTGCTTTCTGCTTTGCAATTACTGCACACGTGGAAATGCAGAAATGATCATTGTAAACACCTAATTTGTCTGGAACAACTTTGTTGCTGCAGAATTAAATGAAAAAAAAAGTTCTGTAGCTTTCTCTGTCCCATATATTTTGGTAGTGAAAATGACAAAATCCCAACAGATACCTACACTTTAATTGGACTTATTTATTTTATTCCTGCAGAGAGTTAACAAGTACCGTAAACACATGACGATACCATATATTTGCCTACCAATACCCCACAAAAACTCGACCACCAGACAGTTAACACCACGAAACCCCGGATCCGTTTATCCTTCTCCTCCCACAGCTCACAACAGCAACGCACTTCCACATCCTTGCGGTCTCACCAGTTACTTTTGTGCACGCACCAAAACAACACACTCCTCTTCAGCTTTCAGTATCGCCAAGACAAACCCACGTGCAGTCGCATCCCCTCCATTAAGACAAATGGAAAAGCCACTTAATTGTAAAAGCCACTTAATTGTAAAATATTCAGAAAAAATGTTATGTAAGACGCAAAATTAACCACAAAAATCCGCCCTTGATCTCAATGATTATCGCTCACTGCGGCTCCATGATCAGTACCTCACTGTCCACCAGGACAGTTGTGAAAGATCCACCAATACCAATTTCAAAAGAAAGCTCTTCACAAATAAACGCCTACCTAAATAACTGAATTTTCAAATTAACACATCTCAAATGAATTGACGTTGCAACGAACGCAAGAAGAAAGCTGTTTTTCAAAAGCATTCCCTTGGCCAAGTGCAGTGGCATAAATACACGAGTTTTGATTGTCAATTTTTATCTCTCCTTTTCTAAATTAGTTTATTATGAATTAAACAATCAAATAGAGGAATTTTATTTTAAATGTAAAGCCTAATTTTTAAAACTCATAATTTATTTTGATTGCGATCTTGCAAATACCAACTGCGTGATAATGAACAATAAATTTTCCCTTTTAAGTAAGTGTGCAATCAGTCTTGAAAATTCCCTTGGTATTTTCATTGTGAAACTAGTTTACCAATTAAAGTATTTTTTTATAAAAACCAATTAAAATAATATCAAACTTTATCCCATTGTTTTAGCTATATCTATTGCACAAAAAGGCATTCTTACTGCACACGTACTGTACTAATTTCCACATGTTTACAAATAACTCGACACCCGTGACAGTTCAGGGAAAATAGGGCACGAATAAAATGGAACAAAATACTGAAAAAGAATTTCCGTTAGGGCTGTTGCTTGGAAAGGATGTCACAAGTTGAGACGGATAAATTAAAAGATAAAAGTGGCAACGACATTTAAAGAAATGGTTACCAAACAAAAATGCTCAAAGTGGCACCAAATGTGGCCTACAAATATAACATCTCACAGAGGAAAAGACCAGAGTTATCCACTAGAGCTCCAGTCCCTGAGAGCCTCCCAGAACCCTTTCAGCTGACGGCCATTTTAGGGAGTCCTCAGTGCCTCCAGGATCTCCAAATCCAGTTCTCGATATTGAACACAAGGTCAAAGCCTACTGGGAGACCGAAAAACACATGTTCCCTCCTTAAGTCTAGCTTTGTTTTCCATGTTGATAAAAAACCTCAGACCTGCATTGGCAGTTTGCTGCGTCATATGTGAAAACCATCAATCACTGAAAAACAGAACAGACACCATCACTGAGCAGTTTAACAAAAGCCATGAAACAATACTAACACTGTGAATAAAGCCATTTAATTCTGCATGTACTGAACATCATTCCATTCCCCCTGGGAACGATGTACAGAGCGACTATAATCCATGAGAGAGTTGTCAGAGAGGGGGATTCCGGAGAAGACTCAGACTTGAAACTCAGGGTAGAGCTCATTTCCCAAAGATGTTAAAAGGACAAAGTGAGAGAGGAAGCTTGCCCTCGGCGGCTTGACCAGAAAATTACTGCACCTCTTATTTCTTTCATAGAATTGGTCCTGGAAAAGGGTAATACAATGACTGATCCCGTGAGTTTTGAGGGAGTGAGTTACATATGTCTTTTCAAAGACCTACAAAGGAGTACACAGACCGCTTTCAAGTCGCACGGTAGCGTTTGGTCAAATAAACCTTTAAAAAGTCGAAACGTGCGAGAAAAAAAGGCCACGTGCATAACGCTGACCCATAAACATACTGTCGAAAGGCTCTCCGTTATGTACAATGATTGTGGTGTGGACCTGTATCAAGTAGGATGTTCTAAAAGGTGCGGTGAATGTTTGCCCCCATTAGTCCGCCCCTTCTCCCTAGACCACACCAATTTCCCCAGATTAACAGTCTTCGCCCCTCAATTTTCCATCCTTCCCACTTTTTTCTTCAATCCCTTCCCTAGACTGCCCAGTTAGAACTATGCCTACCTATGGCTACCAGTAAAAATTACTGATATTAGAAAATTTAAGAATATGAAACTTTAAGAATGTAGAAATTAATGGTTATGGGAGCAAAAATGTCCCAGTTTATCTCCGATCAGGAGGTTGATAAGTTCTTGTACACGCTTGTGAGCAGCAAGCTCCAACGAATGAAGAGTACTTGCTAACAGAACCAGAAAACATCATTAACGAGTCTTGGCGGAGAAACTTGGCAGAATTCAGAGATTTGTGAAGGGTCAGGGTCAATTTGTGATTACACCCCAGTGCCCTCTAAACCAAGAGCGCGCCAGAAAGACTCTTCGTGCTCTTGACCTTGACAAAAAACACTTTCTACTCAGTAGGTTTGGTATGCCAAGAGGAATGGAAGGGAAGGGTCTTTGACTACCAGTCAATGGAATTTGGCAGGGAAAGGGCAGACAGAGTATCATCCAAGGGAAACATAACCTAGCTCACTAGTGGTAGTCGATGAGTGCCATTGGCACAGGAAACAATTCTCTCTCTCTCTCATACACAGTCAATGCCCTAAATCAGACTGGCGCATGGCGTTAAAATGAGGTGATAAACTGTGTGGTCAAAGTCCCTAATATTACTTTCGTGCGAACATACGTATGAGTGAAAAAAGGCTCACGCCAGCCAAAGAGAAGCCTTTTGGTCAACTAGATCAGAAGTTTAGTCTAGGTGTACTACTAAAATATAATATAAAGAAAGCCACGATTACACAGGTGAAGACTTAAAGCTAGTTGGACCGGTGCTATGAACTCCATCTGAGTGCATTCGATACTTTAAAGATTCCACACAAAAAGGAACAAAAAGAGGAACCTAGTCCTTCCCTCCAAGGTAGTGCTGCATCAACCTATCAAATTGGAGACAAATCCAAATCTCTTTAGGAGTTGGGTTTCTTATACGATACAGAAATAAGATAACACTAAGACGTACAGCATATCACATTCACAATATTGCCAAGGGCGATGCTAGAGAGTGCAATGCTTTCTTGAAAATTGCAGACAAAGAGGCAATCCAGGCCTTTTCGCTGCTGGCAAAGCACATAATCAATTTGGTCATTTCTCGGAGTCAAGCCCAGGCAAGGAAACTAAGCAACCAAGCTGCAGCAATACGAAGACTTGCAACTGGATCAATAGCAAAAACTAAAGACGTAAAACCTTCCCAACATGAGAGCGGATTAAACTTTTGGCTACCTATTTCAGGACAGTGTGGCACTTTCACTGTTAAGCACTCTGCTATAAAGGGTCTTTTCCCCCATCTGACTCTCTTCTTGAGCCTTGCTCACAGGATGACTTTAAATCGGCAACATTCATTTTCTCCAATATTTTTCTGGCTCTCTTTTTTTCTACCCTAGTTTTCCTTATATCTCCATGTTCCTATAATGACAACTTTATCATAGAGCGTATCAAATCATATTTACTTTCTATGTCGCCGGAGAAGTGTTTGCAGCCCTTAAATGATCCCGTCATCAAGAAATAGGATGCGTACTGGCCACATACATCACGTTCAGGGCTATGGAGCTTTGCTCTGTTGCAGCCTAAGTGTGTAAATCCAGAAGCCTGCTTTGACCAAGAAGCAAAGTTCCTTTTGTTTTGCAAGAGAAGCTCGTCTGAATTTGATGATACCCCTTAGTAGTCGAACCAATACGCTCCACTTCCGATTATAATTAATCAGTCCCACCCAATGTGATCCTGGCAAATTGTATGGATTGTAGTTTGACACAAGGCCAACAGACAGAGCGACTCATTTTGGTCCAAGGAGTGAATCTGATGGAAACAGTCTTAAAAATTGCCTTCTACTCTTTAATCCCTGTCATAAATGACCATGTAATTTATGTGTACTTAGTCCCTGTGGAGTTCGAATGGGTCAATAGCTGCCTAATGCGTGCTCTAGGCATGACATGTACTTCGGAATTTCCTTTTCACGTTTTCTAAATGCATACCATAATTAATGATTCAGCTTTGTACTTTTTCCCATTAATTACGCACTCTCGATTCAAATTTAATTTCCTGCAGCACCAACGGTCCATTCAATTTCAAGCATTTAAATAGAACCCTTTATAAATAAATTTAGTTGTGACAAAGAAAGAAAAGGACCAAAATAGTCTGATCTTTGGAGTTTTTATTCCTTAAGCTTAGTGCTTAATTACTTATACTTACCCTTTCACAACAGTCCCTTTCTCCCAGGTATTCTTGTATCTGCGTCGACATGCTCATATTTACCAGTCTGTCACTATGCTTATGCTGACCTAAGACGTCTCGGATACGGATAGGACATGTATAAAAAGAGTTATGGTGACAGAATTAGCATAGCAGTTGCTGCTTTGAATGCCCCTTGAATTCCCACTGACCCTTTGAAAGAAGGACTACACCATTCCATGTCCAAGTCTGGTATCATGTCAAAGCGATGGAAAGCACTTCTACTTTGGATTTCTCCCATGTTGCAAGGATTCTGCCGTTCTTCCACTTTTTCGCAACCTGTACACCTGACTGGTATTCTCGAGCCAGACTAAATCCACTTAGGTCATTCTTGTGGAACGTCGGTCCGAACTCACTTTAAGGCTCAGTTGACATCAGAGGCTGTAATTCAGAATTTATTCAAACTGAAACTGGCAACATTTAGTAAACGCAGGGCAGTGTTGGTCTCTTGTCATCTTGTCACTCGTGAAAACAGTGAAAACATGGATGGGAATTGGGAACAGATAATTGCAAGTCGTACTGACTTGCAATTATCTGTTACTGGCTAGCCTGGGTATGTTCATTCAAACTTATTTGAGCTAATTCCTCCTTTTCTCAGAAACTGTGTTGTATCAACCATGCCTACCTGCCTGGAACGTTCTCCAATTCCCTTGATCATATATTGAAATGTTTTGCCAAATTACTGTCTGTGATCGGGTAGTCATGTATTGTAATCTTGCCCTCTGCGTTCGGAGCAACTACCTGGTCGGCTGATTCCACTTCCCAAAGACGCAGCAGCTGGCATGAAGACAACTCACTAGCTCTACCCAATGTCTCGATTTGTTTATCCAGGGTCTTGCTGGACTTGTCCTGGATAACACGACGCTTTCTCCCACCAGTTCTCTTTTCAGAATAATTTGGTATTATTTCCTTTTGACTTTCTCAAACTTGGTGGTGGTATGTATTCGTGAGCTGTCACATCATGCATTTCGCTGCTTACAATGCCTTAGATCTTCTATTCAGTAAATACTTGTTTGGCTTTGCTCATATTGAATATTTGGAATCAAGAGTATCACATTGTTTTAATATAAACTTTATAGGAAGTCAAAATACTGGTAGAGCATATACATATTAATCAGCTGTTACTTAAAGACCCATTTTCTGCTCAGGTATCTGCTCCATCAGGGTGTCGTAAGACAGTGTAAGTTGGAGATCTACTCCTTCATCCTCATAGCCCATTTGAAAGGATCGTGTATTTCTACAGTATTTGCAAGCAATTATATAAAGGGATCCCTGCCAATTTTATTGAGGGTCTACCTGACTAATAGCCAGAATTCAATGCCAGTTTACGCCACTGCTTTGTCTTTGACGACCTGGTAGATGAAGTGGCAAAAAGCAATTGGGGCTCCAAACTAAGCAAAGCAGTGTGTGGCTATCAGAATTTCTGTTCTCTTCCTACAGTAGGTGTTTGGCAATGGGGAGTAGCACTTATAGTGCTACCTGGTCCTCTTCGAATTCCAGCAAGACCGAGGTGCTATATTACCACTTCCTGAGCAGTTATGTCCAGTCAGGTCTGACCGGTTTATGGTGTTTTACAGAGATGCCACTGAGCCAAACTACGGTTGGTTTCTGGTGACATAAAAAGGGACAGGGACGAGTGCCTTTTTAAAAGATCTATTAATGTTTGGCGTGACTGCAAAATAAATGCTTATGACGTATTGTCATCAACAATTTTGAGGCTAAGGCGTTCATTCGGTAGCTTCATTGTCCTTCTGCTCCCTTTTCCTTCAGAAATCCCTTAGGTCTTACGCAAACCGGAGATGATATTCATCGGGGTGAGTGAGACTGCTCTAGCACTTCCTCCGTTTCGGTTATTATGGGACTCTGCAGTAAACAATGAATGGCTTCTTAGAGAAGCTCTGAATTCTTCTTGTTTGATGTACGCTGCAGTAAAAACAGGGTTTCTGTCAGACGAGTGTGTTTATCTCTGCCATCGGATACACCCATATTTGGAGACGCTGAAGGTATGGAATCGATGCTTGGTAGGACGAATTAGAGAAAGTTCATTGTGAAGGGCGAATTGCTGCCTACGTTTTAAGCAGACTAAACCACATTTAAACTTTCAGGCATGATTGCTCTTGTATGAGTTTTGCAAGGCTAGAATTTCGGCTATACATTTTCGGCTATTAACCATGCATCCGGGCAGGTCACTCAGGAATCCTGCCACGTTAGCTCCAATAAAGGGTTACGACAGAGTAATATTAATTTTTTAATCGGCATATCGGGGAATGAGACGTTTCAATGTTGTCACCTACTCACATTTGGGGCAAAAAGCAAGTGTTTATCACCGAGACTCCTGGCGCAGTGGGCCTCCCACTGGTTTTCAGTCTGGCTTTACAATCGCTGGCAAGGCCTTTTTAGCGCAGGGAGCTGAGTGTCAGGTAAAATCAAAACTCGTTCCAGTGGGAAACTTGGAAAGTAAATACAAGGTTAACTCTTAAATAGAGAAGTCACAAAAGCGAAATGCTGAAAATGGTAAAAAGAACCTTAGGAAAGAAATTGAAATTAACAAACATATTGTAAGTTATTGCAAAAAAGACAGCTGATGAAAAATATGAAGGAATGGATTTTCTACCAGGTTTTGGCAGGAAAATAAAACAGGTTCAGGACTAAAAAGATAACAGCGTTTATTGCAACAAAAAAATCCTGAGAAAGTTTTGTTTTCTTCTGGTTAAGTAGCGAAGTCAAGCACCAAGGATGGTGCGACCTTGAGTCCTCAGGTAAATAAACACAAAAGGAACTTAAAATCCTGTTAAAAATTGTTCTACATATTTATGGATTTTCAAGATTTATAGTTATTCATCTTTTAAAATTATGATTGAAATGAAGGAGACACCGACATTAGTATAACATTAGTATAGATAAAATGAAATATTTTTTTTAATTTGCGGGCTATAGAAAAATGGTGGCATTTACTTTACCAACAGGATAGAAGCTTGTGACAAAGTTAAAAAAAATCCCTGCCTAACTCAAAATTTAAACTTGGTATATTAGAAAACAATTAATTACACATATAGTGTGAACATTAAGAGGTATAATTCCATTAAAAACGTAATTATTTCTCTGCTACCAAACCCATCAGACAATCATCTTACTTTTTTAAGTGTGCCCAAATCGAGTTTCCAGGCAAATTTTAAGGCTTTTAGTGGCATCCAAGGAAGCACGGAAGGTATTTACAAACGTAAGATGACAGTAAAAAAGGGGAGGAAGTGAAGGAAAACCCTGCAGCAAAATCTCATTAAATAAAAAAGGGTATCAGCTTAAAAAAACCATTAAGAAACAAAATGCAAATTCTGACTACGAATAGAACAAACAGGTAACAGTAAACAAGAAATATAATTAAGAAATACATCAAACTAAATATATTAAAAGTTAAAATATAATTCTAAACCAGTATTGTGGAAATACCAGTGCATCGGGAGGAGAATGTTAGAGATGCATCTGCCTGGAAGGAGGAAGAGAGGGAGACCAAGGAGACGGTATATGGACGGGGTCGAAGAGGACATGAGGGCAAAAGGAGTTAGAAGAGAGGATGCTGCTGACGGCACCAAATGGAGGAATATGATCCACTGTGGCGACCACTGATGGGAGCAGCCGAAAGACAAAGAAGAAGATTGTGTAAATTCCCGTGGTTTTGAATATGAAGACTCGCCAAGAAAAATTAATCACTTTTCGAAATAATGCTTTTTTCAGACGTTGCAAAACAGCTCACACAGTTTGTGATTCAGAGAAGGAAAGCGGAAGTACAATAAGCAACAGGCTGCGTGAGTTCACCATGAGCAGGTCTTTGCAGTTGGTCTGTTTAACTGGTAGTTGGTCTGTTTAACTGGTAGTCGGGCAAACCACGTGCAGAAGTTTTAAAGAAGAAATGATTTTCTCACTCAAGGTAAACCTTGTTTTAGCAAAATAAATCCGGTCAAAAAAATTGATTGAAAATTGTGCAATGGTATGATGGTTTGTTATTTGGAACTCTTGGCACTTAGTAATACTTGCAATTTAACTTTGTTTGACAAAACCCTGAAATACAGTACCTCTGGAATTTGTAAGTGTTTAAGAAGTTTCCAAAATCAGATAAGACGGTAATAATCTGATTGCTCTATAAGAAACAAATGTGAATTTCATTAACTTATCAATCTCTTTGATTGCACTAATTAAACGTACTCCATTTTATTCATAATTTATGAATCATACTGACTTCAAAACTATTAGTTTAAGAAAAAACTTGAACAAGCGTTCTAAGGATAAGATAATACTTAAAACTCTAAACCCCCTAAAGGGATAGACTTCTAAAGATGGTAGTGGAGGGTGTATATCGCCATTGACATATTGGGAACAATAAATTTTGGGAAAAGTGGAGGGGTATTTGGGTTTAATACAAGTAAGGTAGAATCTCTACTATCTTCTTGGAAGTACAGAGGTATCTGTTCATTTTGATCCTGTTTGAACGCCCAGAAAATGGTCCAAGTTTTTCTGTTCATTATCTGTTCATTTTGATCCTGTTTGAACGCCCAGAAAATGGTCCAAGTTTTTCTTTTCAAATTTACACATTTATTTCTTTTTAAACCTAAATGTATCAGGATAATAAAAGTAAAATTGATCCAATGCATATGTCCAAATAGGTCAATGAATTCAACAGAGGCTAGTTTTGCAATGAGACCTGAGAGACAACAGTTCAATGTAGGAAAAATGGGTGAGGGTGTAAATATACCCTATGAATCAAAGCATTCAACCAGTAAAGGATTAAAAGTTTAAGTTAAACATCTGAAAATATCTTTTGACTACTTTTCTTAACAACCATTTTTTAAAACACCATCTTTTCTATGAACAGTAAAAACCAAGAACAACTTCTTGCTGTTGTTTCTTTCTGTTTAAAAAAAGTAAAACATCTTTCAAGCATTCTCAATAATCCATTATATTGATTCATTGCTCATTTAGCAAATATTGTTTATTTTATATGTAAATTTAGATGAATTAGCTTGTATTTCAGGGACCACAATGTGAAAAGTGATAATTCTACCCCTTTTTAACGTAATTATTGTGTCAATATGTATTAGTTTTTTTCTTGTTTCCATCTCTTTATCTCCAGTATTTGAAAAGGTTTTTCCGGCTCTTAGCGTATTCCTGCAGTTTCAATTTTTTAAGTAGTGCTAAAGATACCTCTAATATGCACATATACTTCCACAAATACATTCATACATACATACATATATACATACGTACATACATACATATATACATACATTCATACATACATAACATACATACACACATACAAACAAAAATAAAGGCATGGCTGCAAAATGCTTAACAAATGCTTCTGCACAATGACATATTAGAAAACGTCATTTTTTGGATTGGCTTTTTAGACTTCGAACTATTGAGTATGGTTAAATATTTAAAAATTCTGACTTTACCCGATGGATTTATATGGTGAAAAAGAACAAGTTGGGAGGGAGGAAGCAAGCTAGGAATAATGAAAATTGATTTTAAAAACTTCATGCAATACAATCTGTATTTCCCGGCGTGTAATAGACTTGTATTTGACTTATATAGACGCATATTTGTGGACTTTACTTTTTCACCTGAAAACCTATGTTTTATAAATGGCTTATGAGTTGCCATCCCACCAATACAAAGAACGCAAATGCATCGTAAGCCAAAATAGTATTTTTGAAATCAACCTCAATTGATTTTTCTTGGCAACAGCTTGTATAGCGATGTCATAAACCATTAAATAGCAGACATTCAGGTTCCTTAGCAACCGTCAAAGTCAGCCTCACTGCTGCCCGATAGAGCAATAAAATGTACAAAGTCATTAGGGTTTTTGCCACCTGGAGCTTCAAGAAATGACTACACCATCTCCAATGTTCTGTATAGCCAACAAATTTATTTTTCTTCGCTCATCATTAGGGCTGCAGCATCAGTTAGCCTTTGGTCACTGTAGAACCTGATTGGCGCTTTTCTTCTTCCCATTTCGTAACATCCTCTTCGAGTCCAAACATTTGACGTTTGCCTGAAATATACTCACATACAGCCCTCAGTGGGGATTTATTTAGTCAGTTTTAGTCAACATGTCAATTGATACTGTGTCCAAGGTTGCTTGATGTCACTGAGTTGTTGGTATTCTGAGCAAGTTTTACCTCTTTGATCATATATTCGCACCGTTTTTCATGTATATGTCGTATTATTGTGAATTTGCCCTGCAACTTTTCTGAATCTGATTCGTAGAACAAACTGCCAAACGTTTATCGTTTAATGTATAATCTTGACGAACTTGAAAACAGGACATATTGCGTTGCCAAAACCACATTGGCTGGCACACAAACACGAGTGTTCCTTTACTCATTGCAAAAAAATTAATTAAGAGAAAATTAGTGTACAGTTCTTGAGTTACTTGACATATAGATCAAACTTTTGACACCAGAATTACTTACTATGGAACTGGGCACGAATTTAAACGCTTGGATTAAGAAGACAGTAGCACAACAATAAGGTAGTCGTTTGTTTTCATTGATATTGCAACCCAGTCTGTATTATTTGATTGGATTTTGGCATTTTCCGAATACACATATTGACAGTGTTTCGAATATTCAAGGTAGTCAACCATTCATAGGAAGTTTATTCCTGACTTAAACGATCGATAGCATAGTGACTTAAGTTGGTAAGTAAACAACCAGTGAGCTTTCCCAATATTCGGAACAATCAAATTTTACCGAATGAATGCTAATTTTTAATTTTGCTCGACTGCGGTGCTCATAAAATTGATAAAATCCATTGAAGTTGAATTTGAAGAAAAGTTATCACTTTCTAAGAATGATTCTATAAATTGTTATACATGGTAACAATTTCCACTATTTCACGGGGGTTGTTGAATAGGAATGCTGAGGAAAGCTATTTCTTTTTTATTATAATCTTAATTTTTAACTTTCTTCTACCTACAGTTTCAACAAACAGTCGCCAAATGCCTGTTTTCACACAACGTTGTGGAGCTTACTCCTGATATTTCCGTTTTGGTGGAGGCTATTAACCTCTTAAACAGAGAAATAAAAATAAAGGGACTGGTTTGTTTTAATTCGGTAAGATAAAAAGGATTTCACCAGTTGGAAACTACTGCAATACTCTAAAAGATGTTTGTATTTCCTGCATAATAATTCTCTAATATTTACTTTTTCTGTGACTTTTTAATAATATGATTTCTTTAGGTTTATCCAGAAATCACTTTTTTCCAAAGGATTACTTATTATTATTATTATCTACTTAATTCATCCCTTCTCCACGCTCAGCTTTAAAACATTTTAAACTAAGAAACTTTCTATAACATCCAAGTAGCAATAGTAAGAAAACATTATTACAATTAAAGTAAAATAAGCATTTCTTATTTCCTAACATATCTCTTTGGGTGCAGACATGTGAAATCACCTTTGTTATGGTTTCGGGCAAATTGGAAGGAGTGAAGTCCTTTCAAAGCCATTTGTTTCAAAGGCTACTCAGAAGATCTTAAGTGGTATTTCATAACTATTTGTTTGAAATTAATTATTTTAGAACTGGTTTTACTTAGATTATATTGAGTTATCTTAGAGGCAAAAAATATTGGTTTAAAGTTTAGTTGGCAAAATTTTTATTGGGACAAAATTAGGTCATTTTGGGTGTACTGAATTATAGAATTAATAACAAACTGCTTATTTTGAATCAGAGGAATACAATGCACTGAAGAGAAACACTTTTTGATGACCATTTGTATTTATTAACTGTATATCTAGCAAATATGCAGTTTTGTTATAAAAAATGTTGGTTGAAATGGCAGTTTGATAGAATAAATACACGGGCAAAGATTTGTTCGTGCAAAAAATCAATCGGTCGCAAATTTTAGTCATTAAGCAAACTTTAAGTGATCCACCATGGGTAGTTTTCTGATGAGCTTTCCTTGCTGGTTCAATCTCAGGTTGCTGCACCTCGTATGACTCGTTTCTCGCAACATTTTCATCCTCGTCCAGCTGTTGCCTCTCATTGTAATTAACGTTTCTTTGTATGTAGTTGTTTTCCTCGGACAATGAGATTGTGGAACTCTTTGGCGTCCGAGTGCTTTCCTCCATCAAATGACTTAAATGTTTCCAAGCTTAGCTCAACTTTTATTTCTGGGCTTTACCCTATCACTTTGAAGTTCATCCACCGTTTAATACACTTGGTGGCTTTATGCCCTGTTGCATTGTTTGTAACCAAAAAGAGATGTTTTATTAGTTTAAAACACATATCGAGCAACAGTACTTATTCAATGTTTGTTAGTCCTACAGTAACACAGTGTAACTTGAACCTTTTATATTCTGTATGGTTATGGTGTACGAGATAAAATTGTATTGTTGCCAAAATTTGCTTCCTTTGTAATAAAGAGTCTAACTTTGTTTTAGTTCTCAGTAAAGTATATTTTTGTATGTATTTTTGGCTGGGTAGGTGGCTGTTTTAGGATCTCTTGTTCCTAATCTGGAACCAGACGGTCTTAGCTTGTCAAGTTTTGCTTCTTTTTAACCTTTAAATCTGGAAAAAAAAGTATTTTCAAGTAATTTAAAACAATTTTCTTGTTGTCTTGAATTGTCAGTCATAACGCGACACACCAACGACATTTTGGTTATATGTTTACACTTATAAATTCTATTTTTTGTGAACACAACTATTCAAGATCAGCCCTCAACGCTAATGCCAGGTTCTTTCGGACTTAGTTGAGGTTAACTGCTATTGTATACTTTCCATTAAAACAACCAAATCAGAAAACTGAAAGTTTCAGTTTTCATCTTAAATACCTAGATTTCGAAATGACTATTGACCGTATTACCAATAAATCGTATGCATAACAAAGGACACCCTTTTGGAGGCTTTGATATTTTTCCACTCAGGTTTGCGCTTGAGTCTGGAACAATGCCTGGCTGTGAAAAAGAATAGAAGACCAACACCAGGAATAAAATATAAAGGTCGAAAAAGCGATTTTGAATATTAGCGTTTTTCTTGGATTGTGGAGGTGGCAATCACGAAAAAAGAGCGACAAATCTCTGCTGGCCTTGCTTAGTAATGGGGGAAAATACCAACGTTAATGCAAACATTTGGGGTGTTTCCCAAAAAATTTAAAAATTACTTCAAATAAAATCCGCCTTTAGTAGATTTTCATATTTATTAAGTTTACAACAAATTTTACATTGTAGTCCGAAAATAGCACAAGATTTATTTTAAAAAAACCAATAATAGCAGAAGAATAAATAATCCTGATCAACATCCCACTTGACTGAAGAGAGCTATGTCTTGAAAAAGAGCCATGATATTCATGTTAAATTCATATCTTAGAGCTTTAAGACATAGGATTAAAGCCTTTCAAGATTCAGGATTTATTTCAGTTCTGAACTTCATTTTAAAAGGAAGTAGATGTGTTTTATGCAAATCGAAAGGGAGTGGTCAGAATTTTTGTGTGGGCAGAGCGAAGAAAAAGTATCAATACCTTTTTGTTTTCCCAGGCAGTGGTACTATACTCCCGTAGATTTTCTACAGATGCACCACCTTTAAAAACTAAAGAATTGCTTTTTTTACCCAACATTGTGCTCCTAACTATACTAGGAAAATGAGGGAAATACAAAATTCATAAAAAGAAGGGCAGGAAGCTTTAATATTTCTGAAATAAATAGCTTAATTTCAAACTATATATTCAACCTTCCATTCTAAAGGTCTTCATTATCTTACCATTTCCAAGATGTTTAAGTTTTTTGAAGTACTTCTAAAAATCACGTTGTACGCCTAAAAGGATATACAATAATGCGAATTCAAACTTGCTGTAAACAAAATCAGTACTGGTAAACTTTCAAAAAGCCGACAGTCTACTATCACTTTTTTAATACAAATTCATTTGCGGCAGGTAACGAGGTCAAAAATAATCTCTTTGTGACAGTTGGAGATGGTTAGACTACGATGTCGACCTTTCTATGGTTGATCTAACTTGTCTGATTCGTCTCACCGTTTAAAGTGGTTCCTCTGCAGATGAAACTCATAGCTGAATTATGCCAAAGAAGATCGTAAATGACGATCAGAGTTTTCTACTATTACATAAACTGCAAATGAAAAAAAATATATCAGCAAAGCAAACAGGCTCAATATCAGAGATAATTTATCTTGACCCCAACATTTGAGTTTTCAAAGCAGATATTTTAGCTTCATCTGAACAGTTGTCCTCAAATATTATCATGATATTGCGATTAGGAATATTACCATCAATGGGTCTAACCAGTAGTTTTCCAACAGATATGAATATCAAAAAAGATGGCTGTTCATAACGTTCCTTTATCCTTGTAATTACCAAATCCGCTGTTTTGAAGTATATCCGACAAATAACGATCCTTAACTGTAACAGATGCTACTGGCCTTACATTATTTTCTTTCCAAAATTGTTATAAAGCGGAATAGTTCAGCTTGTTGCGCATGGCTTGGACTATAAGGGGGTTGATTATTCTAAAACTTTATACATTTTTTTAAATTATAGGGTTGTAGCCGTAATTAAGGGAAACATAGCAACTTAGAACTTGCATTGTTTCGACAGGTACTTGTGTCTAATATCGACCACTGACGACTAATGTTTTCATTTCGTGGGAGGCATTTAGTAAACTACAAACCACACACCGTAATTTAAACCTTAAGTCTGACCCACAAAAATAATTTTTTCCATTTGAAAAGGGTACGGTGTGTTATACGTCGTGACAAAATCGTAGGAAGTTTTTGATGTAAGAGGAGTTGTCGCAGGTTAGGAACGGTGTGATATATTTTCTCTCATTTGCTGTAACACAAGCCTTGCAGTCGACTTAGATGACACAGTTAGTCGAAAAGAGTAGAGCTCTTGTTTTTCGCGTCATTTTCAAATTCGCCATTATTCAGAGTATCTTCTAGCGTACGTTGCTGAAGTTTTTTTGCCGATATTTGACAAGAATTCAAATTTCACCAATTGTGCTTATGACATTTCTGAATAGCTTATAGCCTTCATTAAGATTTAATTGTAATACTTGTATTTTAAGAAGGGCTAGTCACTTTCCTTTGGTTCTATTTCACTATCAATATTATTGGAGTTTCAGAATACCCACCTATTTTATTTAAGAAATCGTATATTTGACCACAACTGTCTGACTTTTTAAGTCAAAAAACGAGTCAAACCACCATTGAAGACTGAAAAAATTGGTGGTTCTTTTAATGTTATTGACCTCATAAAATGTGACAATGTCCTGTATGCCCTTTTTCCCCCTCTTGATCCAACTCTCTCAGACAAAGGTACTTGCATCTTATTGATACAACTGGTGTACACATGTTCCATGATAGCAAATACATTTTTATTCGAACGATAGTAGGTTTACTCCACTAAAGATATTGTGCCATAGGTTGATTCGTTAAGTACGTTCTCCCCAAACTTTAAGAATATATAAGACTTTAAGAAATACAATGATGTCATTCAAGCAATAGTTGAACCTAAATGGCCTTATCATCTTACCCTCTATATAAGTCTCTTGCCATAAGATCATTGATTTCATTTTGATGTTGATATCATAACTAAAAACAGATTTTAATTTTCATGGCTAAATATTTTCAGTTGTACCGGATCTATCTTCAAAGCGAAGTCCTGTTTAGGAGAAGCATAAAACATGACAGTTGGGCTTTCTTTGGAAATATACAAGTTTTTCTTCTAATTTGTGACAACAGAGTTTAATAGCATTTTAAAAGAAAATAAATGAAAAATTCAATGGTTGCCCCACAGACTGAGGCAAAGCCACAAAGGAGGAAAGCACGAAGAGAGTGAGACAGATCAGCAAAAGACTACACTTGCTTCCAGTGTGGAAGGAATGTCACTTCCGAATTGCCCTTTCCAGACGCACCTGATGCTGTTGCAGGACTACTGTTCAGAGCGCGAAACTTTTGTCTCCGAAGACTGACAGGATGTTGATACCGAAATGAAACATTGCTACTTACTCTACCAACTAAGCTTTGGTGCTATTTTCTTAAGTGGATCATCTCTGTAACCTAATCTTCCACCTAATGTTGATGATAATTAATATTACTTAAACTTACTTAAGCTTAATTCACCAGTATTTTCAGCAATCTCCTCTCTTAAGAAATAATGATAGCAATAGTTTTTACCTGTTACTTTAGCTACAACAGTACAAAATTCCTGAGCTCTAAAGATATATTGGAGTATTACGGATAAACATGTCATTTTGAATATATCGTGACAAAGACAAACAACATACAAATTTAAGCATGCAGTTTATAAAAATCGGTACAAATATTTCCCAAAACTATGGAATACAATAAGTATAAAACTTTTTTAATTGAAAATGTTCTACTAGTCAAAATGAGTTCAAAGATACAGTCAAATTTTTCTTTTTGCTTTTTTCTCTCAAAAATTTGGTAACATATATGCTCGCAGGTAATCATCGATCTCTCTCTGAGTAAATTAATTCAAATTGTGAGTGCATTCAAAATGCTATAGCAGTCCCCTGGCATTGTCTTCTTAAATTATTTCAACAACAGGACAATTTATTTTTAAGATAACTTAACAACGCACTCAACAGAAATTATGGGGTTCTTAGAAAAGAAAAAGTACGTAACAATAAATCGGGACAATATAAACAACTGACAATGGGAGAAGTGCTTCTCGAAACGTAGCTGAGAAAAAGCTTACGACTCACGACACGATAAATATCTTAATCAATAGTAAAGACAATTGAAGAACTTAAGCCAGGAATTTTGAGGCAGACCGTATGAGAATTTCTAGCTTGATCACTGCTTTATTGGCTAAGCAATGACTTTGAAACAACAGAACAACCTTTGGAGAAAGGGAAAGAAGTTGAAAAAAAGTCAGGGGGTTTGGTTTAATAAGAAAAGTAAATAGAAGTTGTTTTATATTTGACATAGTGTGTTATCTTTTACTGAAATTCTTCTAAAGGGTAAGATGCACTATCCTGTTTAGTAGTTCCTCGATTAAATCCATCCATTTAGGCTAATATTCATAATACGTATCCTCCCGTGAAACTAATTTTGTTATCACACAGCCCCTTGTTACAGTTAAGCTCCATTTTCTACTCAGCTTTGACGTACTTAATCCTTTGTGTCTTTTTTAACATTTTTCGACAAAATAAATAAAAAATAAACACTTAACATGGAATCTTAAAACATGTCATAGGTACATAAATTAATTCCAGAATTAGCCCCCTATATTAGTGTGCTTAAATCAAATACCCCTAGATTAAGTGTCCCTACAAGAGGTTCAGTTCTGAATAAAGTACCATGGCCATTTATCTAAAATATATGGTAGTTGGATCAACTAGACAATTCAAAAAAGCTAAGGTCCCTAATAGGCGGGTGTTCTGAATAACTGGTGGGGTGGAAATTTTACCAAAATGAAATAAAGAATTAATGAGGACATTTCTAAATTCCAATTTGCATCACACACAAAAAAGCCCACGTTGCATTGTGAAATAACGTCAGGACCTTTGAATGTCTGATTTTATATGCGTTCGGAAAATAAAGCATTGCTTACAACCTCCAATTAAAAAAATTCAGGCAATATAAGCTCATAAAAATTAAAAATCAATAAGGAGGTATGGGAATTTATGAAATAAGGGGGTCCAAAATTTTTGTTAGAAAAATAATGCCAACTATAACTATTTCAGCTACAGTATTTTCTTTAAAAGTCAAAACCAGTGAAAAGCATTTCAACCAAATGGTTAAACAAAGCTTAAAACGGAAAGAGGTGCACCATACTCAATAGTTTAGACAGTACATTCCACTTTTATAATTTTTTTTATTAAGAATATTTCTTTCTTTGCTACTGAGAGCAAACCACAATAATTTACTATTTATACAAATTAACATACCACATTAAATCACTGAAAGGCCTTTGGTCAGGAAGACTGTCATTGGGCATATCCGCTTTGAGAATATAGGGTTTCAGACACAATGGATTTTTAATTACTGAAACAGTTCTTGTTTAACAAATCATCTAGCAAAAATATCACGCCTGTGTTGTCAAGAAGAACCAAGCCTTTGCTTCGGTCTCTCTTTGTATTGGTTCAGTTGATGGTAGTTAATCTGTTAAACTAGTGTATGAATTGTGATTTTTATTTAACTTATTTAACTTTTATTATGATCAGTTTACTGAGCATTATTTGTATTAAATTATTGTATAATTTTTACTATTGCAGTTGTGATTATTTCCATTATCATCATTTCCGTCATCCTTATTTTCCCTGTCTATGGCAGATTGCTCAATAAGATGTTGACTCAGTTCTTTCCAAAACTTCTTGTACGTGTGAAATTATTTATTTTCTTCATTTTCATTAAATTAAATATTTACTGCTTTTTATTTTACTTGTTATTATAGAGTTTTGTGCTATGATTTGTGAATTTATCATATTTTGTTTTGTATCTCAACATTGTCTTGGTACTTCTTCCTGGACCATTTCTTAAGGGGCTAATAAACCCTCAAATTAAGAATCGTATGTAAACAATGATTGAACCAGTGCACATATTATTGTATGGTGTGTTGGATCTCAATATGCTGCCTAATAAATGCTTCAATTTTGCTTTGAAACCTTAAGAGAAAAATGGTCATGCAGAAAGAAGGCACACAGGAGTTGCTTGCTGGAAGTAATTGATATGTAGAAGCAGCTTTCCAATTGTAGACTAAAAAGTGATTGTTACACCAATAAAACCAGGAAGGAAGAACCATACAGAGTACTTCTAAAAGCCAAGAGAAGTATGAAGTGCCAAGGAAAGAAAATTTAAAGAAAGCCTAGGCTTGAAACTTCTTAACTTTATGGACTCAGAGGAAGTCATAGATGTAAGAGCTTTATCATGTCTTCAGTCGTAAGCTTTTTCTGACCTACGTTTCGAGAGATACTTCTCCCATCGTCAGGCTGACTATTGGGAGAAGTATCTCTCCATTTCGTTTTTGTTTTACTTGATTTCTTTTTAGAGAGGGGTGGTACGGGCTCCGTTCATGGCGAAAGATTTAAAAATGAGGCTGTTGTCAATAAAATTGAATCGTGGAAGACATGAAATTTCCTCAATGATGTTGCACCAATAATATTGTATTTTGAGCACATAAGTACACAAAATGTTTTACCTCTACTATCATTTGAAGGTTTAAAAAAATGATAAGTGAGATGGAGGAAGACGTGGGACTATGTGGTATAACAATATCAAAGACACTAGTACAAAATACTCCTCAACTTACTCAGGTTAGCAAAACACTGAGAAGTGTTGGGGACCATTGCCACCACCGTCTAACAGAGGGAACCACTGAAGGAATATGAGTACTATTAATATTATTCCTTTAACTCCCTTTAACTATTTTCCGCTAAAAGCATTGTTCTTAATTACTCCCCACTCATGTATATCTGTACAAGTGTTTGGCTGTAGTATTGTAATATATCACTTAATAATGCTGGGAGAATTGCAACAAGGGATTTTAAAAGAACCATTATGAGTTTTTTCGCTCACTCGATTTCAGTTTTAATTTTATAAAATTGACTAATTCGTTTTACTGGAAATTGAAGTAGATGGACTACTTTTTTCATATCAAATTATCTAAGGTTTTGTTAGCATAACACCATGACTGATAACCATGGTGTCAGAATACTCATTTACTGAAGTTTGGGGTCAGGTCAACCCCATAAATACCTATGACACTGAACAATGCCATCATGCTGATAGATTTAAGGTGTTATGTTGAACGTTTGGTTAAATTTGGGGTCTGCAACTACATAAAAAACAACTTTATATTGAATAAGAAATCACACAAACAGGAAGTGATCAACCATATCCTCATCAATAAATTAACCCTTTAAATTTTCCCCAGGGAAGTAAAAATTTAATCCACATTAGTTTCCTGTAGTTATTGTAGTTGATGGTTGCTTTTTAATAAGGTTTCCTTTGATGAACCCTTTTAGGAAGTTGAGAAGAATTACTTTACAATTACAACCTACTTTACCTTGTCTGAGTTTGTGTTTTGTAGACTTTCCATGCATGGATTTCCAAGTTCTTTGAGCCATTGCTTTGGCTTGTTGTTGGCTCAAGTAAGGATAACGGTAAAGAATAGCTTCAAGTGACCTCCTGAAATACCCTCGGTAAGTTTCAGATTTAATTTTTCTTTGAAAACCCTGAGAAGACATTGTCAAAGTTTGTTATTGAAACGATGAATGAGGTTTCAAAAAATGGCGCGTTTCTCCATTAAAGAATGGAGAAGGTTGGGGAGAATATTCAAACTAGTCAGGACGAGAGATGATGGTAGTCAGATTGTTTTCAAAACAGTGATGGGGATGCAAAAAATACAGTCTGAAATATCAAACTTATACGATGGCAAAGTAAAATTTTTCTACCAAAATTTTTTCCCCTTAAAATACTTATTTTAAATTTGCATTTGTTAGACTCATCAGATCTTGTGAGCGGAATGAAACAACAAGATTCGCTATCTACCCCCGTCCGTTATTCATGAGTCAAACTGAGGGCAAGACAAGCATGGTCAAGCTCTTTGTTTTTACATAGTAAATAATTGGCCAGGTGGAAGTTCACATGAGCAAGGTAGCCCAATCAACGTTGAGAATAAACCAAAATACGTGACGTCATTCAACCGATTGAGCCATACCAACAACCAGGTTTTAATTTGTTTTGGCGAGAAAAGCACGCCGCATGCGGATGGGCTATTTACGTTCTACATTTTTGATTTTAATAGCCATATTGACGAAACGTTTCTACAAACGTATATAATGGATAACCTAAGGGAGCAAGTTATGATAAACCAATTCGTTATGGCAGCGGGTTGTGCAAGGGACCAAGCAAAACAAATATTACAGGCCGCGCAATGGCAATTCGAGGTAATGTTTTGGTTTTACAACTTAAAATTGTTCGCTCGTGGTCATGGTATGCTTTGTTTTGATCAGTCAGACTCAGACGTTTCTGCTCGCCACTGTTTATTAGTATGTTAGAAAAGTCTGTAAAGAGAATCTATTATTTACTGGCTGATTCTATTTTATTTTGTTGTAGACTGCGCTAAGCATGTACTTTCAAGAAGTGGCTGTTCCCTCACATGTTCATAACTCGGTGAGTTCAGTGTGTTTCTAATGATTGAATATCATTCCTTTGTTTACGTTTTTGTGTTGAGCAGTCAGTCTTCAATCACATTGTTATGGTGTGGTGTTTATTACCTAAAGCGTGGATTGTAGAGTTGGTACTCCCTCTTTCGTTTCATTTCGATGTCGCCGTTAATTTGTGTTGTTTTACCTTTATTTTCAGCTTGTCACGCCGGCAAACACACCAGCAACACCACCAAATTTTCCTGATGCCCTAATTGCGTTATCGAAATTGCAAACGACGGACAATCCGATGAACAATAATGCTCCAGTGTCGAACGCGATCGAAGTAACATCAGGCTCTGGAAATAGTAGTAGGCAGAGATAACTAAGGCCTATTCAGTGTTCGTATATTCCTTGCCTTTTGCAAGCGTGGAATTGCAGGATGTTGATGATTTACAATACTTGTTCATACAGCATAGCATGCGGATTTGAATACCGGTCAACGTGCTCTTCACTTGCTGGAAAGTACTGACACGGGATGACTTCCTATTATTTGGCAGTTAAACCATCGTATTTCAACCTTACTTATGGCAGGGAAATTGGGATTTTATTTTGAAATCTTCCGGTAAACTGATCACCGTTTTACTTTTGGCATTGTTGAGTTAAAAAACACCTTGCAAATTTTAGTTATTGCTTACCGGGCACAAATAAATATCAACAGTGTACTTAAAAAGAATCGGAGTTGCCGTTTTATGACCGGGATATCATATAGGATAGAGCAAGAAAGAAGTGAATCGATGAGTTTCCTGTGTATAAACGTATTTCTTAATGCAATGGACAGGATAGTTTCCAGAGGAAAGAACCGTTAAGATGTAATAAGGATGAAGGTTATCTCTTTGCTTTGATGTTACCTAGTGAGTTATTGGTGTTAAGTGTTGAGAGGTGAAGTGTATCAATGAAATTTAAACCTGCAAACCATCCCCCCTTTTTATACTGGTCGGTGCTGTATTACGACCTGTATTCCACTTAATTGACACAAAAAACTGTTTTGTTGGGGAGTTTAAAGCCAAGCATAATTATTCCCCAATTTAGTTGTAGCTTGGAACCCCTAAGTGGCCCCATGCTACTAAAAAAGTTTGAATACTTTTTGCATTTCCAATCCAAGTAACACTTTAACTCTTGACTACAATCATAATTTTATTTTATTGTTCATTGCATAATTTTAAGTGTATCAATGGCTTTTGTAACAAGCAAAATAATATTTAGCCATAGTGTACCAGTAAACTGGAAGTAGGGGTGAAGCAGAATTTCAAAGGATCCTATCAATAATTTGTCTTTTTCGCTTTCTCTTAACTGGCATCTTTAGGCATTGTAGTGGTAGTAATAGTTAGTAAGTGGTTGTAGTAATAGTTGATAGAATGTTAGTTGTTGCAGAGTCTCAGGTTCCCATACATCAATGACTTAGTTATTTACCAAAGTAGCTTAATGAGTAGTTTCCATATTTTTTTTGTTTCCTATGCTAAAAGAGATAAAAACAAGAGCAGCAATATCTGCTTTTTCGTTGTTTGATGTGATTTGTTAAAAATTCTGTTTTTTGTTTTTCCACATGGAATTTCCGAAAAATTCCCAAAATGCGGAATAAATAGTAAACAGTTAATTACGTTCATTGCGAGCATGTGAGATGCATTGCTACAAGAAACAGGTGTAGTTCTGATGTTGTACGATAAGAAAATTGCCTTTGAATACAAATAAAAAGGCTTCAGTTCATATAGTTTTTACTTGTAATTCACGATTATTGAGCAAGAACAATTTTTAGATTGGTTTTCATGGTAACGTGAGTGACTGGTAAACATAACCCCTTGTGTGTGTGTGTTGATGTGGATCACAATGAGTAAAAGATATTGTCTATCAATCACTGATATGAGAACATGTCATAAAACTCCATGTGGATCTGAGTTTTTCACAGCAATGGTTTTGCATGGATGTTTGGATACCTTTTTGTTTTTGAAAGACATTGGTGTAAATTGGTGAGAAAAACAATGAATAATCACTGCACGTTGGACAGGCTTCACTGATTGATATTCCAGCTTGTGAGAAACAGTTTGGATAAAGCGTAGATGTATCGTTTATGTTTACAGTGATATTTAATGATTTTTTAAAAACTTCAATAAAAATTCGAAAAGGTCCTTCGACGCAAAATATAAGATGGCCTTTTGAGACAGTTGTTTTTCTCACCTCATGACAAAAACACCTTGCAAGGTGACGGTAGGTTACACGCAGAAAAGCCTTGGTTTAGTAGTTATTGTATTTGCACTGTAATTTAAAAGTTACAGGTTTGATTTTTTAAAAACCCAAAAGCTTTTTAACTTTTCAGAAAGTGAAAAGGCCGTCAGTTGGTATCTGGAATGGCATTCAGTCAAGAAATTTCACTGCCACAACTATGCTCACCTGAAGGGCAATGTTTAATCCCAGGAACTGGGCAAAGGCCTTTGAAAGCAAAAGAAACCTAATTTACACATATAATTTGGCACAACGTATTATTTCTGAAATGATGCAGGTCGCGGAAAATGTGTTCAAAGTTCTCTTTCCATCAAAAGTAATTTGCCTTTTTTCAGGAAATATTTGAATTTTATCATGTTTATCTAGTCTGTGATAGGTTCATCAATCTTACAGTCACAGTTTTGATGTAGGTGATTCAATATCTCTTTGCCAAAATAATTCCTCCATTCAAACCACCCTACCACATCTTGTAAATTTTTTAATCCATAAGGGGTGCTCCAGGTTGCTAACAATGGCAACTAAGTTGATATTACAAAGGAAACAAACTAAAGAAATTATAAAGGGATAAAATATCCCAGCTCTTCTTGATGGTGAAAAGTAAGAGAAGTATGATTCAACTTTTTCAGCTTTGTTGTGGGCACTTATTAACAAGAGAAAATGCCAGCTGGAAGTGCATATAATAAGGTTGTTTTCCACAGTTGGACAGATGGATCACTTAAAAATGTAAGATAAAAGTTGCCCTACAAGGTATATTCCAGTCATGTAAGTCACAAGTAAAGGTTATTTTAAACTGGTAGATCTTTATGAAGATTAAATTGTCAATTTGTTCTGCAAATCTATTTTTGACTGCTTCTTTTCATGGTTCTCATTAGGAGTGCCTTGGTACCCACTGCGGTCATTTGTGCTGTTTACACGTTACCATGTTATCCTTAAATTTTGTAGCATCAAGAACTTTTAGATTTAAGCTATTTTTCGTTCAGCAGGTTACATAAATTTGACGTACATACTAGGTGTTTGAATTTTTACTTGCCATAGTTGATGAAAAACTCCTGGGCTCTGGAGAGGGCCATTACTGTTATTGCAGCACAAAACGTCACCTTGCATAATATTAAAGATCACTTGAAGGGTACATAAAATGCATTCCAGCACAAAAATATACAGGTAATTATTCATGCGCAGTGGCATTGATGCAGAAAATGGTGCACTGTGCATATCAAAGTGCAAATATCAAAATGAAGTCACTGTTAGATTATGTCTGTGCCAAACTTATGCCAAAAGTTGCTGTCGCTGACTAACACAAGCACGGAGGTAGATTGACATGTATTATGTTTTCTGTTTTAGTGTCTCTGCAATAGTTTTGCAGTTATTTTAAATATTAATGCATGAAACATGTTTTAAATGAGAAAAGTAAACGTTTATTTTTATTTAGTACTAAATGCTGAAAAGTAATTCCTTATTAATTGAAATTTTGTATAACCAGACGGGTTTCATTCTTTACCTGCTAATGAGTTCAATTTTGAGCCCTTTTCACAATCTACAGATGGCCCCTCCCAATTATCATTTACTCCTTGCAAAAAGGTAGAAAGTTTTATCCACAAAAAATGTTTACCTTTTAATTTTAATTAAACTCCTATTTTAATGAACATGGGGAAAAAATGCTTACTACGAAAAAAGTCAGTTAATGGTTGATTAAGACAGAAGGGTAAGTATTCTTTCTAAAAATCTTATTTCCGTGTAATTTACAGATCAAAATGTGGCCAAAATTTCAGTTTATGGGTTCTTATAATCCCTTAGTTACATATTTTTAAAGTTTGAATGTGGCTGCACTCAAAAAATACAACGGCAACAAAAACTCGAAAGTCATCGTCAGATTTTCTTGTTCTGTTTTCCTCGAGTTTGCAAAATATCGGTCTTCCTACGACTGGCGGCATGATAAATATTCAACAGCAATTAGACCTCAACTTGAGGAAAATCATTAAAACATATTTGGTATCTCCGTTGGGTTCTACACTGTAAGACTTGAGGTTGGTTCCGCCCCGAACTTGCAACTTTTTGCATTAAAAATGCATCACGTAACCGATTTTCACTGAAAGTTTCAGGGGGACAAAATATCAGTTTACCTACCGTAAAATACCCAATTCTTACCGAATCACCCTGAAACTAAGCACTTTAGTTTATTATGGTGCCACAGAGATATGTAATTCAGATAGGGGTTGAAGAAAAAAAAGACTTTGATCCCTTTTACGTAAATATTCATAATCACGCTGTCATGCCTTTGAAGGAATTCTGGAAACTTGAACTTGGCACACGTTACAAAAAAAGAGGATAATCACCTTATCGGCCATCAAAGGTTTTCTTAATTTTTACTGTTAACTTTGATAACAAAAGCAAACTGAGCACACCCTAGACGATCTTTTTATTCGCTATTCTTTATTTACATAACTTGACGGGATTTGATTGTCAGTGTTGAAAAAAAGCATGAAGTCTCAAGTTAATGATGTCTTCAAAATCTAGTAACGTCAAAATTTAGGCTAGAACTGTAAGGATAATAATATAATATGATTGGAGAGAATTCGGAATATATAAAAGTGAAAAGTGCCAATGCACCGAAGTGGATTCGAACCGGTAGGTTTATGTTGGGCACAAGGTCTACTACTTGAACTGAAGGATTATCCAATTTTGTAGAAAAAAATGGGGTGTTGATGGATCTACGAAACGCATTAACAATTCTGAAAGATTTAGGAGGTACAGAAGCAAAGGAATATCTCTTTCTCAGATCTACTTCCCTGCAAAGTACATTTAAGAAAAATTGTCAAAGGGCAAAATAGTTATGTAGGATTCACCATCTTTGACTAGAAGCTGAACAAGATTTAACCCAATCCGTGCCCATTAATGGGCGACGAAAACGAAAATCTTTTGATTGAAAGGAGAAATTGTGACCTCGCCCTGTAAATGGCAAATGTATTTCTCCAGTTGGGAAGAATTTATGCCAAGCACTGCAGTGGTCGGACTGTCCCCCCTTAAATTCATGCATTTGTATCTATTTTACATATGTTTTTCTGGTGCTTTAACTTCTAACTTTTTCCTGTGAAAAACAATGTATAAGACCCTGCAGTTCTGATGATTGTGAAAAGAGAATGGATGAAATTACGCTCCTTTTAGAGTTGGACAATTCAGATGTTCATAAATATTGGTCTGTAAAAGACAAATAAAATCTTAAATATCAAGAAGACCTAAAGTGTCTTTTTCTAACGTGTGTCAATTTCGAAGTGGAAGTTACCAGAATTTCTTGAAAGACATGACAGCATGATTATAAAAATTTATTTACCAGGGGTCTAAGCCACCCATTAGTATTCGTTCAGTATTAGCATATATGAGAATAAATCGGTTAAGTAATTTAGCGAGCACTTTCCAAGCAGAATTAATTCTGAAAAGGCATATTATCAAGTCACACTGGAATAACATCTGAAGTAAATATGATAAACAAAATAAACAATTGACTTCAAAAGAAATGCAATGAGAATTTTAATGATACAATTTTATGAGATTAAAACCGATTGTTAATACCCAATAATAGAAATGAAATCTAATGGATGATAAAGTCGAAAGCGTTAAAACATCTAATTACTTAAAATGCAAACTCNAATATCAAGAAGACCTAAAGTGTCTGTTGCTAACGTGTGTCAATTTCGAAGTGGAAGTTACCAGAATTTCTTGAAAGACATGACAGCATGATTATAAAAATTTATTTACCAGGGGTCTAAGCCACCCATTAGCATTCGTTCAGTATTAGCATATATGAGAATAAATCGGTTAAGTAATTTAGCGAGCACTTTCCAAGCAGAATTAATTCTGAAAAGGCATATTATCAAGTCACACTGGAATAACATCTGAAGTAAATATGATAAACAAAATAAACAATTGACTTCAAAAGAAATGCAATGAGAATTTTAATGATACAATTTTATGAGATTAAAACCGATTGTTAATACCCAATAATAGAAATGAAATCTAATGGATGATAAAGTCGAAAGCGTTAAAACATCTAATTACTTAAAATGCAAACTCGCCAGAAATGTTGGACTGAATCAAATGCCTTTACAGTTCTCTGACTTTGTGAACAGGGCTAATTAAAAATTACAAACAGTCTTGTTCAACAAATAAGAAAGAGTAAGTGGCCATAATTTACATCATCATGAAAAGGGGAAATTCAATGGTAAGATCAGTGTGCCAATTTTACTAGTTCAATTGTAGCTTATTTACATCTTATTCATTCACACCCTTTATTTTCACTACAAAAACAAAGTTATTAAAAAAACAGCTTTGAATGGGCAAACACCATCTGATTCAATTTTGAAAACACAACTTCATTCCCCTACAACTAAAAATGAAAATAAAAAAATACCTTAAAGTAAAAATGGGCACAAACACCAAAGGAGGATTTTTGTTGCGCACGACGTCCTTCTAAATAATGTAGGATGTTTATCATGTCGTGAGTCGTAAGCTTTTTCTGAGCTACATTTCGAGAGATACTTCTCCCATCGTCATGTTCCTTCTAAATGGCAATCTTATTGGACACTTCTTTATAATAACTCAAAAAGATTTAAAGTTAAAGAATTGGAGCGCAGCTTTCTCGTACTACTTTGCAGCAATGTAAATAGTCTTTTTTAAGGGAGTATTATTTCGGTGACACCTGTCACACGTGGTCAACCCTACCGAGCGAGGAATTGCCAGTTTGACTGGAGACCCACTTAACGCTGTTGACCGAGTTTGAATTGTCTAGCCATGGTGTTCTTTGCAGTAGTGTACCTACAGTAGACTGCAATTACTTTCTATAGGGGCAGTGCTCATACTGAGCGGGTAGTCTTAGCCATTGTACCTGAATTGGTATCATCTGCCTAACACAAAGGAGAAGTTAACCAGTTCTGGAAGTACTCTCCAGTTGCTCATCAGTCCATCCGTCACCTGCCTGCCGTGACTTCACATACCCTGATCAGGTGTCACCCGATCGTAATCCTGCGACTGTCCGCAATAAAACATATTTGAGAATAGGAACATGGAATGTACAGACACTCCTCCAGAATGGGAAATTACACAATGTGAAGCAAGAAATGAAAAGAATGAAATTGAATACTCGGACTCTCAGAGGTGAGATGGAAGGGAGCGGGTTGCATTAAATCAGACAACTTCACAATCATTTACTCGGGAGGAGATCAACACCAGAAATAGTACTTAATGACACAACAAATGTCTTAAGAAGGACACTGGCTATTTATTTAGGTCTAAAAGTTAAACAGTCCTAATAAATTATTCAACTGATATTTGTTAAGTGCTTAATTTTTTGTGAAGATATTTTGTAAATCGTAATGTTGTCGTTCGTAAGAAACAATAAATGTATGTGAAAAAAAGTTTTTAACCATTTTTATACCAGAATGTAATATCTTCCTTCTATTTTTATATTATTTTAAACATTTTTATATTTTGATATATTTTTATATGTTTTAATTATACCAGTTTCATACTAACTTTTCAATATGTATATAAACTTCTAATTTCACTCACCTTAAGCCACTGGTAGTGACCCGTTGTTTGATCTTAAAAAAGCAACTCAAAAGAAACTTTCATGAGGATGATAGTAATAATCATCATCGTCATCATAATCACAATTTTTTTAAAAGTTCATGTATATTTGTCTAAAACCCTAAATAAGGCAATATCCACAGTACCAGAATATATATCAGTTTATCTAAGGCTAAAATTTGTCTCGCAGTCCTCATACAGAATGAATTGCTAACAAAGCTTAGTAAAATTTCAAAGTTCCTTTTTCTTACCATGTTTTATTTCTTTGTGTATATAAATAGTAGGAACAGCGTAAGGCCGTTGAAAACTAACTTTAATAATCAGTCTTTAAGAAATTATATTATGACTTTTTAGAAAGGAAAAGAACAAGTCATTTTTGAAACCCCTTTCTGCTAACTGTTTTACGAAATGAAGAATGGTATACAACACCGAATCATGACGCCATGTGAATCTTCCGTCATTTATTGCTGTGGAACAGTGATTAAGAGCGTGAAGCTGCGTTTGTTTTTGATTGCAGAGCTCTGGATTTATTTTTTTCCCTCTTCAGATTTACGTTGATTGGAAGAGAGAATATCAGAGCTTTTTGTGCAAACCTTTAGATGTTACATGGCATACTAACCATTATTCTGTGCCACATGTTAATTTCGTTGCAAGAACAGAAGTTTCTAGAGGTCTTAAGAATGGTATTTTGTTCTTTCAGGCCAGTCATTTCACTGATAATTCGGTTTATAGTCTCTTTTCTCATCAGTTTGGATGCAGACTTTTTGTCATTGTTCTGGAGAAGACACTCCTCCTCTAAGTGTTTCTTGATTGAAAGTTTGTAAAGTTCATTAATCTCTTTAATTTTAGAGAACTGTAATATAGAGCGTTTCACTAGTTGACATGCTTTGAAAATATCGGATGGGAACGAGAGTCTGATAACTAGGTTATTCGTCAGCAGGAACAGATGTCGCGTATTTGCACCTTGATCTAGATTTAACCACCTTTTTACGTATTTAATCACCTTTTTACGTATTTAATCACAATCTAATCTTGGTTTTGTTTGACCCATGTAAGAGAAATCATAATTGAAAGTCTCCAACGGATCTTGCTATAAATATACTTTACGATGACATCAATTTTGTTTTTGGGGTGTAACGGTGCTCTGTGAATGTTTTCAACATCTTTTCTGAGGTCAGTTTTCAGTTGGTTTTCAGCAATTTCAAGCTTCATGCTCGTTGTAAATTCTTTACCAAGGAAGGTAAACGATTCACCTTCATTCAATGTTGGGATATGTTCATTGTTTACTCGTAAGTAAGGATGGAACTGAACTGTTCAAGTTTCATTCTTTTTCATTACGTCTTGCATTCACGATGGCAAATCTAAAGTCCTGCCCAGTAGCACCACTTTGTAAAGACATTCAGTAGTCCTTGGCTTTCTTCTTCCTGTGACGTAACGAACACAGAGTCGTCAGCAAACTGGAACCAATGCCTTGGTTGTAATGAATCACTATATCGGTACCCCATTGATCTGATCTTTCCTGTGTCAATTGTTTTCAGGAGAGCGTTTATCACTAGGTTGAATAATAAGGGACTCAAACAATCACCTTGTAAAACACCTTCGATTAGAATTGGATCCGTTGTATACCTTTTGGTTCCGATGGATATATTGTAATTGGTGTAATAAGATTTGATAATTTTTTTAATCGAATCAGGAAAGTGATGGTATTCATATATTTTTATTATGATCCGATGGTCAATCTCTCCAAAGGCATTTTTCAGGTCTGATAGCGTGATGATTACTTCTCTTTGTTTTAGACGTGTATGGTTAATCGTATACGTCAAAAGGTCTGTGTGCTCAATACACCCTGAAATTTCTGGCCAAAAACCTTTTTGTAAATTCGTTTCGATGAAGTTATTCTTTACTAGGTAGGTATACATTCGGTATCTAATTAGTGACGATAGTATTTTCGAAAATATTGGCTGAAGAGTTATTGGTCGGAAGTGTTTCGGCTGTAAGACCCGGTGTAAGATTGTAAATAGCCAAACTTAAAGATAGTAATAATAATGATAATAATAACAATAATAATAATAATGAAAGCGAGAAAGTAACGGTTCTTTGGGATTTCGGAGTCCACATTGATAGTACTGCACAAGCAAAAAGGCCTGATATCATTATTAAAGACCATCAGGAGAAAACTTGCATGATGATCGATATGACTGTTCCCATGGACAAAAATGTAATTCTGAATGAGTTCGAGAATCTTTCAAAATACAAAGACCTTCAAATAGAAGTTGAGCGGATGTGGAAGTTAAAAACATCGTTGGTCCCAGTAGTAGTTAGGGCCCAAGGAATGGTAAACAAAGATATCGAAAAACATGCCCAGGAGCTACCAGGGAAAGCACTGTTAACAGAAATCCAAAAAATTGTGTTGAATGGTACCACCCATCTCCTAAGAAATACACTTTCGAACTGAACGTAAATATGTTGTACTCAAAAAATGTCTTTGATGATCTATTTTTCATATATTTATTTTACTTTTTCCCCAACCTTTTGATATTACCTCTATTAATTGAAATTAAAGCCAACCTTCTTTTGGCCTCAGGTCTATGGGAAAGACCCGGTGTAAGATTGTAAATAGCCAAAATTAAAGATAGTAATAATAATAATAATAATAATGATAATAATAATAATTCCCTCCCACGACGCTGGGACTACTAAATCTAACGCTATGTAACTCAAACTTGCCCCAGTTCTCTTCTTCCTATCGCTTATCCCCTTGTCCAACGAACTTATTAACCCCAGCTGTTGCTACACGACCTATGAAGAGCAGATTAACCACCTTTTCTATATGGATGACGTGAAACTTTTCCCAAAAAGTGATCAACAACTAGAAGGATTGCTAATTAAGCAGTTTGGTAATGACATTTGGATGGAATTTGGCCTCGGTAAGTGTCCAGAAGCTGCATTCTCACGAGGAAGACTAAAAAACTTCAGCCATAGATCTTGACCCAGAAGGCGACAGGATCCACGATGCCGGAATGAAGGACAAAACCCGTAAGGAATACTACCAAAGAGTTAGATGGTTTCTTGAAACCGAGCTTAACTCAAAAAAGAGAATTGAGCCAATAAACACCCCTGCTGTACCAGTTGTACATTACAGCTATAGCATGATAAATTGCAACCCGCATGAGATTAAACGTATGGACTGTAAAACTAGAACACTATTCACATCAGTCGGTATGCCTCTACCTAAAGCAGATGTTGATCGTCTCCATTTGCCTAGATGCGAAGGGAAACATTGTCTCGTACAACTTGAAATGTCTTACAAAACCACTACAATTGGAATTAAACAATATCTTAAATCAAAAGATGATTGGATGTTAGACCTAGTAAGCAGGCATGAAAGGAATGAAAAATTGCACTCGATTTACAAAGAATCCCAGAAATTTGAAAATGAATTAGGTGCAGAAATAACCTAGGAAGATGAAGATGGACGTAAAGTTACAGTAACTAAGAAGAATGTTTAACTGAATGCTAAAAGAAAAGGACAGAAAGAGCTTGCCGATCGTTGGAGCCAGAAACCTCTGCACGGACAGTCTGCTCTTTTCAAGACGCTGATGTAGATCAAGATGCAACCCATCAATGGCAGAACTGCAGGACGTAAAGCAGAGATGGAAGGTTTCATTATTGGAGCACAGGATAAAAGCTTATTTACCCGGAATTACCATGCAACGAAAGAAACTGAAGAATGGAGCTGACCATGTCGCGGTTCTGTGACTAGCAGACGGAAACAATAGATCACATTGTGTCTGGATATCCGATACCGTCTCCGAATGAGTATGTCAAACGCCACGACCGTGTTTGGCAGTATCTTCACTGGGGTATATGCAAACACTTTAGTACTGAAACCAACCCCAACTGGTATGAACACCATCCTCTACCAGTCACGGAAGGAGAAAATGATACTCTTCTGTGGGACTTTCCAATCAACAGTGACCGGACGATTTAAGCCAGTCGTCCTGACATTATAATTAAAGATAGGGAAAACGTCCACTTTAATTGACATGAGTGTGCCAAGTGATAAAAACATCTCAGTTAAGGAATTCGAAAAGTTTAGCAAGTATAAAGACTTGAGAAAGAGACAGAAATTCAAAAAATGTGGAATGTCAAAGCTAGAACTGTTCCGGTCATTGTCGGGGTACTAGGGATGATTAAGAAGGAGACTGAAAAACATGTAGAAAAAAATACCCAGAGAGCATAAACTACAAGAGCTCTAAAAGCACTCTCAATTTGATTCAGTAAGAGTGATAAACCTTTCTATTTTTTCATGCAGTTTTTTTACAAACTTTTTATACTTTTTATAGTTTTTAGTAATATTAGAATTCTCTTTTAACTGCCAATGATGTTTCTACTTACTTAATCATTTTTATACTCTTTGTAATATGTCAATCATCCCTTTAATGTTCGTGACATGTCTCATAGAACCTTTATCTGCCCCAGGTCACAGGGGTGACACGGTAGGTGATTGCACTAAAAGGCAAACGTAAAGAAACACTTCAATTAAATACTTAAATACTTGAGTTTGATCAGCATCCAAGTCACTGTGTTAGTCGAAGAGAACAGTTTGCACGAATATGCACTTACCAGTATAGAATCTGTGATCAAATAGGTAAAAAGAGAAAAAACTTTAGAGGGCGGCAAAGAAAAAGCAACGGTACAAGAGATAAGAAAAAATAAGAAAAGACAGTGGCTCAACTGGTCACTGAATGTGAACAGCTGGCTCAGAAACAGTACAAGAAGTGGAGACAGGATGACACAGTTTAGGTCTTGCATTGGCAGCTTTGTAAGAAGTATGATTTAGAAAATACAGAAAAATGGTATGAGCATAAACCAAAGAGCGTTGTTGAGAACGAGAAAGTTAAAATATTTTGGGACATGCTATTTCAAATCGATAGAGTTTTGAAGCATTCAACACCAGATATTTTAATATTTGAAAAGGAAGGACGTTCCTGTAAATTTCTTGATCTTTTATGCCCTTTGATACAAGAATTGATGAAAAGGAAAGGGAGAAGATTAAATGATACCAAAACTTGAAATGGGAGGTGAAAAGGATTTGATAGTGTAAATATATGTGAAAGTTATACCCATCGTTATTGGGAGACTAGGTTGCGTATCAAAGGGTTACCACCCATGGCTTGAACAAGTCAGCGGAAATACATTTTGTCTTTTTTTCGGAAAAATTCCCTGCCAGGAACAGCACGTACACTGCGACATGCGTTGGGCATCAAAGTTGCGGGTTGTGACTTGATGCTCAGCGAAATTTACCACCAGTCAAATTACAACTAGGCTGTGCTAACATATAGTAATAAATAAATAAATAAATAAATAATAATAATAATAATAATAATAATAATGATAATAATAATAATAATGATAATAATAATAATAATAATAATAATAATAATGAAGTATAATGAAGACCAGAATAATATAATCTTATTCTGAGATAAAAATATGTTAGACNAATATATGTGAAAGTTATACCCATCGTTATTGGGAGACTAGGTTGCGTATCAAAGGGTTACCACCCATGGCTTGAACAAGTCAGCGGAAATACATTTTGTCTTTTTTTCGGAAAAATTCCCTGCCAGGAACAGCACGTACACTGCGACATGCGTTGGGCATCAAAGTTGCGGGTTGTGACTTGATGCTCAGCGAAATTTACCACCAGTCAAATTACAACTAGGCTGTGCTAACATATAGTAATAAATAAATAAATAAATAATAATAATAATAATAATAATGATAATAATAATAATAATAATAATAATAATAATGATAATAATAATAATAATTATTATTATTATTATTATTACTACTCTTATTATTACTACTACTACTACTACTACTAATATTATTATTATTATTATTATTATTATTATTATTATTTTTATATTCATTATCCTTCTCATTTAGCATGAGTAATATTGAATGGGAATTTGATAAAGAGGCTACCAGCCTAAGAAACAGAAAGAAACCCCTGATTAAAATTAGGACCACCTGTAAAATAATTTTTTTACCCCCGTACTCGTTTTACCTCCGGTAAAAGTATTTTATGTCAGAATCAACTCCTGGGTAAAATAAACATTTGTTTCTTTTACTGAGTGTAAAACGAGCACGGGGATAAAAGCAATATTTTACACCAGGTCTTTACCCCGAGGTTTTACCCTGGGGTAGTTCTTGCATATGTTACTTTTACCGGGGGTGAAATGAGGAATTCATTGCACCGGCTCAACACTTCCACTCTGCACGATGTCACTGTTGGTTGGTTCTCTGTCCACTTGGGCTGATAGCCGCGTTATGATATTCCTATTCAATTCTTGGGCTTAATTGAAACATTACCAGCAACGATGTCACAGGGTGGAAACTAAGTATCCACATGCCCTCCTTGTTGTTGAATCGATTCTGATATTACAGAGAAATCTGTTAAGACCCTCAGTTTCTGTGGTGAGACTTCGTCAGACCAGGTAAGCTGCTTGAGAACTCAATTACAATATTATTGGTACTTTCACACGTTCTGCTGTGCTTTAGAACTTTTCCTTACTTCCAGTTTCGCACAGCCATGAGGGAGAAACCGATGAAGCTCTGTGGAAGCCAGGCGCCACAGATAATGCATTTGGACATGATGACATGCATATCAGAACAGATGACTTTTTTTCCAAATCTGTTGAAACCTGACTGATAAAGTAACCAGGGGCCTTGACAAATGAAAGGTGTTGATGAAGTGCTAGCTGAGCTTGAGAATCATTGTTGTGTGTGTGTGTGGCCAGTAAATGTAACAGAAATGTTGGTCCCTGCGCCCACTGTGAAAAACACCTTTTTACCAATTATCTTTCCAGCCTGCAGCTGAAATGGATCGTCACGTTTTGGATTGACTCCGAACCCATCATACTGAGTAGAATGCACACAAAAATACTTAAAAGTACATGTACCATGTGGATATCTTAACTCATAAGTTAGTGGTTCCAGGACAAGGGCACACACAAAGTCGCATTTTATCTAAAGCATTATTTATATGAAACCCAAAATTCTATGGGTTGTTTGTTCAAAGTTACTTTTTTTCTCAGACAAGTCTTTTTCTGACTTGATAGCTGTCGATTCAATGAACAACACGGTGTGTGATTATTTCAGGAAAGCTGGGGTCACATAAATAATGCATGCTCAAACATTTAATTCTTGTTTGAATCCATACAAAATCACACCTTTAACTGTTGTCTGGTATTTCATGTCACTAAAGGGTTTCAATAATAATTTTTAAGCAAAGTTATTTCTAATTTCACTTCCTCGCATTCTCTGTTGATTTACGAGATCAATCAAGATTTCCAGTTTTAGATGATATCGCATCACGACGGCTTGGCAATCTTGGGGTTTATCAGATAGCCATAAGACTAGTAATCTATCTATGTTACCTTCCATGCTTCAAAAGTAGATTATTGACCCCCCAGATTAGTCAAGTACTGATGATCTTAATTTCTCTTTTAACTGGATGTTATGGGTTATTCTTTCGACATAATTCACTAAAACACACAGAGCTGGAAATTAAATGACACTGGCCTTAAAATCATCATTTATGAGAACCAATTCACACAAATTTAAACAACTGACGAAGTTGTCAAGACAGAAACAAAGCTTCTATGTAGTGCCGTGGTGGACCTCACTGAAAAGAGGTCTACATATTGTGGATACAACAATACACTACATGTAGTATGTTATAGTATCAAGTATTATTACCCATTTTTTATTACACATTAAAATAATCATCTAAAGGAAGATGCCACGAAAAAATGGTTTATTACATTGATAAAAAACCCGATTTTTTAAAGGTTCTATTTGTTAAAAAAGCAGTATGGGCCTACCTTGTTCACCAACTGATATAAAGCTTTTATAAAGGCACTTATCCACTTGTCCTTTACGTACATTGTCATGGAAAAAATCTCTTTTCTCTCTATAATTAAACCATGTATAATTTTTATTTACTGTTACCCTTCTACTTTCTGTGATTTTAGCGCATCTATTGTTGCCTTTATCAAGTCAGGAAGCGAATCCGGACCTTCACTGTTTCCTTTCACTTTCTGTTTTTTCTTCGTTGCAATAGTGTCAGTTAATTTCTGGTTTTTTTCAACTCCGCAAACTAAATATTTTCACCTTTTTTTGTTTCCTGGCTTGATAAATAGTTTCTACTTCACTTAATACTTTTCATGCTATGAGTACTTTGCTTATTCCAAGACAGAGACCTCTTCATGCTTTAGTAAAAAATACGATCGCCTCACTTTTGTAGCTTTTGCATTAGAAGGTAGTTTTTTTGGTCTTTAAATATTAAAAATTCACTTTTCATCGGTGATATTTCTCAAAAATTTTATCATTTCGTCTGTCACAAATGACATCCTTTGGCGTTTACTTGTATGCCTCTTCTTGCTGATGTTTCTCTACATTTTCTTATGTAACAGCTTTTATCATTATGTCTCATGCTACTCATCCGCGATCCAAAAGGTCTTCTGTCTGGTCAAAAATACATATACATATAATACATTAATATTAATATATATATTTATATACTACGGTTATACACTACAGTGACATATTAATATAGGTCACCGTAGTCTGATGTTTGGTGTCTTGTCTGATGTTAAGTGAAATACAATAATGACCACAATTAAGGGACCATCTCAAAGGTGCAGAAGCATGATTCGTTGACTAAAAATTAGGACCTCTGAAACATTTTTTCCTGTCAGTATCTATATAAAAATCAAGCCTACTCCTCTGACATTCCTGCCCTGCAACTCTCATTTTGGCTATAATAAGGCCTCTTCTCGTTTTCTTTTTCATTTACCGTAATACCTCGATTAAGCTCCTGGGCACTTATTTAAATTTTCAGGTTCTAGGGTGGGCACTTATTCGAGGGGGGCGCTTATTTAATAAAATAGGTTTGTAAACAAGTCAAAAATTCAAAATAAAAGAAATGTGTCTTTATAATGTCCTTATAATTGAAATGCTCAATACGACATTCGAATTTCTATTTCCAAATATTTATCACCCTCATTTTCTTCCTCGACAACCAACATTTCTGGATTAGCGTCAGCGAAATCATTATCATCAACATTAAAAGGATTTCCGTCCTCTGTATTTATGTATGCGAACTGCTCTCCAACATTTTACGGCCTTTGTGACAGGGCTTCCCCTCCCTGAAACAAGTAATGTCCTCATCTTGGCTTCCATCGGTAACACAAGTCACTGCACAAGAAACAAAGAAATGTTGAACCATTTCCTTGATCAACTTTTCCCAGGATTTTAGAATTCACTGAACATCTTCTTTTCTCGGGGGTGCTTTCAAATTGCCACTATCTGTCTCCTTATTTAATCCCTGTAGTGAGCCATTCGTCGTAGAATTCAGTACAAAACTGCTTGAAAGGTTTATTCCAACACACATCCGGTGCTTGAATATAACGTGTGCACCCTCCTGGCACCAAAATCGCGTCAATATTTTTGCGCTTTAACAAATGGGAGATAGATTCTTCAATGTGACAGAAGTAGGTATCCTAAGCCAATAAACGTCTCCCGAAGGAGAAAGTTCCAAGAACATTGTTTATCCACTTGCTTGCCAATTCGGTATTCATCCATCCGTTAGATGAAGACGCGACCACTCATTTTTCCACCAAATTCTTTGTTTAACTTTTCTACATCTTTCCTTTGAAAACGATAAACGGCTTCATTTTTTCGCCATTCACTTTGGCTGTTAAACAAAGTGAGACACGACTCATTCAGATGTATCTCCCATCTTTCTAAACAAAAGCAGGGCCTTTCTCCTGATAAGAGTTCGAGATACTCGCAGTCCTTTTTGTCGTCGATCTAAAACCCACTTCAAAACCAAGTTTTATAGTTTTTCGCTGAAAGGTTTTCTTGCCCCTCCAGAGAGTCTTTTCTTTTCCTTTCCGTGATTTTGTGTTGTTTGAGCCTGGATTTGATTGCGATCGTTGACCAATCAAGCTACCATTCTCCTATCAATATTGAAATGGCGAGCAGCAGAACATTTTGAGGAATGCTCTGCGTGTAGGATCACTTTCAATTTAAATGATGCAGTGTAACTTCGAAGAGTTTCCCCTTTGTGTGAAGTACTAAGCACATCGTTAAGATCTTCCTCGCTCGCCATCTTAATTCAATATACACAAGGCTGAGCTTTTATTTTGCATGTGTTCATTCGAACGTCGTGTTTGAAAATCTCGTTCGAATTCTCATGATAATATAGTTTTGCATTGCAATGCCTTCATTTCTTCTCGATATTTTCTGGTGGTTTGAATGACAAGGTGGCGCGATCAAGTGCAACGCTTCCAAAATATCAAATGATGTACAAGATTGAATATACTTGCCCTATTCGAGGTCACCACATTTACAAAGATTGTTGGTCACCGGCCATTGGAGAGAAAATACTTTGCAAACCCGACCCGAAGTACGAACATATGAAAAATATGCGCTGGGCGTTTATAAACTTGCAGATGGTGAACATGTTTTAGTAGGACATGTTCCTGTAGAGTTATCGCGACTCTTGTCATTTTTTCTCACCAGCGATAGTGAGAAAAAGAACAGAACTAAAAGCAGTTGTGGTTGGCAAGAGAAAAGGAGAAATTGGTTTGCTGGCCCCAGGCAAATACACGGCAGTGACAAACGATCAGAAATTTGGCTAAGTTTTGTTTGATAAACTCAAAGAAAAGAACAAAGGGAGTGTTGTTTCTTCAATCTAATTTGAATTGCCTTCCGCTTACATTTTTTTGAAAATTCGAATAAGCGCCCGTTTCTGAAGGCTGAAGGGTGGGCGCTTATTCGAGGGGGTGCATTTTAGTTAAAGGGTCCCTGCAAGGACTGATCTGTACTTTTTTGTAATTTGATGAAGTGGGCCTTAAAATATTATCAAAAGGAGAAGAAAACGAAAACAACGGAAACCATATTTTATTTCAGTGACTTAGTGGAGAAGAATAGAAGGAGGATCTCCAACGGATGCTGGGCAAGCTGAAAATAATAAGCAGAATTTAGGTTCTGCAACAGTGTAGGAATGCTCACTTTGAAATGAGGGACCGCTATGGTCGCAAATAATTTACAAAGAATTTTCTAAAGAAACCCATAAGTTAATTCAACTGATAGAAAATTGGAATATCAAAACAATGTTTTAAGAAGCGAGAAGAGCACAAGCAGCAAATGAACGATGAAGAATGAGAATTGAAGTCCTTGAATTTGGTAAAAGTAAGTCAAAATTAGTGAAATTAGGTTCTGGAAAAACAAAGTTTTGCTGGAGAAGAATGAATGCCAAGTAAATAACGAGTCCCCTAAAAGACCTTATGTCCGGATTCTAGAGTTAGGACAATTGATCCCAAGATACATGAAGAGCAAACGAATTCTAGAATAATTTAATATGGGTGAAGGGGGGGGGATTTGGGATTGTAGAAAAGTGAAATATTTGTGTGCACTGAATTTCCAAGGTCAGATCAGTTGAAACTCTTGTTTTGAGGAAGTCTCACTATGATTCAATTTGATTTAGGATTTTTAATATGTGTAACAGTTTCTTTGTGATGGTAAGGTACAAGTCTTTGTCTTTTGGAGCCTCTTGTTTTCAGTGTATGTAAATGTGTGATAATACAAAAGTGTTTTTATTTGTAAGAAATTTGGGCCAAGTAACCTTATTTGGGCTACTGGGAGGAAATATTTCGTGTGGTTACAGCCCGGTAAAGTTTGAAATCAAAATTAAACCTTTGAAATTTCTATTATGTTTTTGACTGTAAATATAAGTGGTAAAGATTCCCGTTTTTCATAATAAGTAAAAAGATTAACACTTTCAGTCTTCTTTTACAAACCTGTTACTCCTTTTTTGTCCCAAACTACACCACTATTTACCGGTGGTTGTATCCCAAGGTGAAAAGTAAGCCTTCTGTTGGTATCAATTAATCATAGATATTTTACTTTTTAATACACAGAATGTCTTTCCGACCATATTCATCTTTTTGTGAAACAGATCGCATACAGCGTCTTTGAACGTAAGACAAAAAAACCAAGTTAGAAATATTTGGGTAATATAACTTTTCAATATTAGCAATTTTAAAGGCTCACTATATACAAATAAATACACATATATACATAATTATATGTACATATTTATTCATAGTCTATACCTAAATTTAGCATGCACGTTATACAAATGATAGTCTTCATGATTAATGAATGGAACAAAATTAAATGTAAAAAACTGAAAATTTGCCAGATACAAAATAAATTCTTCGAAACTTGATATTTTGGGAAATAAGGATACTATTTGCCGACGCCAGTGCAAAGGCAATTCTACCCAACAGACCATTTTCTTGTTTTTTTTAAGGGAAATGTATGGTGGGAATGATGTGTACTCAGAGATGAGTCAATCAATTGTATTTGAAAGAAAGAGCTTGATGAAACAGGATATGTCTGGTGATGATGACACTTTACTTTACTATTTTGAGTCCTAGTCTGAGCCTTTAGGTTGATGTTGTGTCATGGCCCAGGATTGATCACTGACTAATCATTTTTCATCTCTGCTTTTGAACAATATCCGTAAGAGGGTCTTTTTAGTTATTGGTTAGGTTTCTTTCAACAGCTTCGTTTTCGTGGTTTCATTTTCTTGTATGTAGCAACGACATGCATCTTTAATTTTATAGACACCCTAAACCATTTTCTTTGTATTCCAGGAACAATTACTCATAGTTTTCATCTTTCCAGTTGTAGGCTTAATCGATGCTTGTATCTCAGCTGATTGTGAGTTGGATCAGCTTGATAATTTTTGATAATCGCCATCTTATTTCGTGTATAGCTGTAAAACACGCACTTTAAGCAAAAATCTCGAATAACCAGCCATATATTGGAACTACGTTGTTACTTATCTCTCTATGGTATAATTTTCTTAGCCTACAGAACAAGAAAAGATCACCACTGAAAACCACTTTCTATACGTTTTCCTTGAAACACAATGAAGATGCAAATTTGACATTATTTATCATTGTTGTAAGGGCAAACGTTTCCACCACCATACTCAAACCGTGTGGGGAGTCAGGGAGAAAGATGAAGACCCAGATGCAACTGGATGACAGTTAAAAACAAATGGTGCCACGTTCTGCTGTATCAAAACTACTGGAAATGAGAAAAGACTGTGTAGACTAAAGAGGGACAGTGAATAAGATATCGAAATTCCATACGTCTTACTTGTGCCCTAGTTGTCACGGGAAAGCTTAATCGACGTTTTATGAAAATTGTGTCTACTAAAAATGACGTCCTTTCTCGTCTACAGTTCTGCTTCCTTGAAAAATCGCAGGAGATATTTTGGCTTCTTTCTTGATTTTTTAACTAGGCCAAAAGAGAATATAAAAAACTAAGCCCATTGTTAAAGAAAACAAACATTGCATCCCATACAATGTATACTATGATAGTAGTAAGTAAAATTGATTTTAAATGAACTTCGGAGTTCAGAAATGACTTAAATGGTATAATCAACAATGTTCTTGCACGTGACACTTGAAGACATTCTCAGCAATCCTGTGAAAGATTGGGCTTAACGGCTGATAATACAAGACTTTAGATACCAGAACCTTAAATAAGAAATCATTTAGGACCAGTATATCAAAAATAATAGGAAATTACTGAAGGAAGCAAAACTCTCACACTTTCCCTCTCATAAAAGATGTTATGTTACAAACAAGATAATCCATCTGTAGTTCTTCTTGAAATGCTTCATACGACAAAAACTACAATTTTCAACTATTATAAGAAAAGATATCTAAGAGGAGCCGTGGCTTAATGGTTAGTGCTCTGCACAGTAACCAAGAGTTCCGGGTTCGATTCCCCGAGCTGTCGAGGAGAATTTAGAACTTTGCGAAAAGAAAAAGCCATTGGTTGGCGTCAGGAAGGGCATCCGGCCAACAAATTCCTCACTGCCAAATCCAAGTCCCTGTGAAGGGCACCGTCTGAGCCCCGATTGCTGGAGAAAAATGACGTTAAAAACCAAAAAAAAAAAAAAAAAAATAAGAAAAGATATCTCCGGCTGGGCACCATATTCATTATCATTACTCAAACTATTGAAGATAAAAGCAACTATACAACAATAGTTGCTATGAAACGTATGTATTCATATCTGCAATTCAATTTCGTTGACGATGATGGAATAGAATTGGTGAACAAAACTTTATCCAGTGTATTAATTATTTCCCTTTAATATGATGAGCGATAATAGGGCTTCTCGATTGGACAGAAAAGTATAGTACGTAGTTTTCTCCAAAACCGTTAGTGTAAATTTAATGCTGTGCCATCGTCATTAATAGTGAGAAACGCGCCATACAAACTTGTAGAAGGGAATACGTTAAAAGCATTGGCTTGAGATCTTTTTTCAACTGATGGTCCAAGAAATTAACATAACATCAATGGCAGCTACCGTGTTGGTTTCGTACACTTCTAGGATGACGAAGCACAACAAGGAGAGAAAAAACTGAAGCACTTAAATAAGTTACTGTATCTTTGCTCTAAAATCTCTAAACCAGTCACTTCTTTTTCATCCAATGTGTGTTTTTCAAGATTTTGATTATCAGATAAATTTCGTCTGTCTCTGACATTGGCTGCTTACAACACAGGGGTAGGTTCTAAATGATTGACATTCACAAAGCTGATTTAGTACCAGCGTTACATCATTTGCCAATCATATCCTGCTGGTCCGTTCTTTCAATGAACTCAGTACATGAATTCGAATTTAGAATGGGATCTGTCACTACAGCCCTGGTAACAATCGATCACTATCACTCATTTCTCGTAACATTGACACAACCTTTAATTTGAAATGCTCACGTTATTACACGGAGGGTGAAATGGCGTCGTTCGAGATCTTCTTATTCCAATCAACTGTTTCACATGGGGAAATAAGTCAACTTCAAATTGAGTACCTTGGTCGTGGTTAGTTTTTGTGGTAGTCCGGACGCTGGATAAAATCACTGGAGATTTTTGTTTGCTCTTTTTCTATACTCATTCATAAAACAATATATTTGGACATGTCTTGTAAAATTATCGAATGCAACGTAACAATACTTGTCTTCTCCGGCACATTTTTTTAATGGACAATATCAAATTTAAATGTTTGGGTACTCTTACTGGTTTCGTCCATAAACAATCACTTACACGAAACTATTTTGCTTCTGATAAATAACTGCACTCAATCTTGCTTGTGAAACATTTCTCTGCACGCGTTTCTTTTTCAAAATCAAGATATGCAGTCAAAGGAGGGTCACCGAGACAGTCATCAAGATAGTCAAATGTCCTGATGTGCATTTCTGTCCTGTTAACTTTTGTACTTGAAGGTATTTGTGCTGTGTTCGTTTTCTTCTTATTTCCACACGACTAGATTTAGTTCATTTATCTTTCAGCAGTAGATAAGCAGTAAATTGGTTTTGCCACTCGAGAGATTCTCTTTACACCAACGATATTATCCTTACAGTGCTATTAATCTTACACCGAGGTTAATTTTTTGTAATCTATCAGCTGGTGAACATATCCAACGGATTTTGGTTTCCATAGCTTAAGGCTCAGAATTAGTTTTAAGTCCTTATCATCCGATACTTGACTTGAACAAATAACACTTCGTAGCTTTTTATGTAGTCTCCAAAGAACTATTTAAGCATGCACAAAGGATAATCAAAAGTTGCACATGAAATAATATCCAAATGAGGGAGACAAATCGTCACAACATTCATGGTACTCCTGTATATCCTGAAATTCAACTCGTGCGCTCTATTTTATGTCTTACTGATTTATTCTGTCAAAATTGTTTAATGTCACTGTCACAGGCCTATACTTGGTAGGCCAACAAAATTTTGATGGGAGCCGTTCGCTTAGTAAAGGGCGCATAAACATTCGTCTGTCACATCCATAAAATATATCGTTACCTCTGTTATCAGGGTACAATTTTCAAACCCCTTTTGCATATTCAATATCTCCATCATATGTGCAAAGTATATCCCTTTCAGTAAATAACATTCTTCAAACCTTTTTTGTTCATACGTCAATTTATTGCTCAAAGAAATATATTTTATAAGACTTGTCCCACTCAGCTTCAAGTTCATTGTTATCGATATGTTCGTTATAGGTAAGTTTGGTTCCGTTTCCTGCAGTCAGTTCCATATTAATATCGGTGTTACAGGGGCCTTTTATTCCATAAACCTTTATTTTCTTAAAGTGTTTCTCTATCTCATTTGAATTTATTGCAGCATCTTGTGCAACTACATAGCCGGTCAACATATTAAACCTGCATATTATGGAGCATTTTTTACCGAATAAATTAGCAACGAATTTTGGTTTGTCATACCTGCTAATTACAAATTGCTTCACGTACGTCTGGTCTTCTATTTAACCCCTCGTCTGGCATACTTTGAACAACAGCTAATGAATTTGAATATAACGAATACGAAAACTAAATTCCCACTAAAATACAATACGCTATGATCGACAACAGAACAGAATACTGTCATTTGCGTTTAGCGACTGTCCCGTGGAAGCAGTCAGGGTAGTTTCCCTGCAACCTTCTATTCCCTCACTCATTGGCAAAGTGAGTTATCTACACGTTTCCAGCCGTTTCCACGTAAAAAATTTCCACCGTGTAATGCATCACAGCAAAGCCTTGACCTTCGTGGGTACCTGCTTTTTCGAATTACTTCCTTTGCTCATTACTTTTCCGTTTAATACAATAATTTCCAACTTTTTGCTTGTTATTTGTCCATTTAATGCATCCACTTCCAACTTCTAAGCCCTGTCAAAACCTTTTCATACAGTGCTAAAGTTTTAGCTTTGCTATCCTTCTTCTCCCTCTCTTGCGACACTGTTGGCACCCGAGTGTGACCCATTCAGGTTCTTTCTTTCCAAACGAAGTTTCACGCTTCTCTCCTATACCTCAATTACTGCCAAATTCATTTCACCCATGGTTTCCTAATTACTCCCGGCGTTAGCAACATGTCTTATCCTAATGCAGACTGTATTACCAAGTTCTGTTTTATTAGCGTGGAAAGACATGGACTTAACAAATACGTTTTATCGCGCCATTTTTTATTTCCTTTTTGAAATCACGCTGTAATGCATCATTAATCTATCTATCGAGTCTCATAAAACATATATCTTACTTTTGTCCCTCCTGGGCAATAGTGTCAATTATCTAGTAGCTGCAGTTTACCACTCTTATTTAAAAGACACACCCTGTCTTCCCTTTCCCCAACGCGGCTTCTTGCATAGGCATTGCCCTTTATGCTTTCAAACTATGAATTTCTCTTTCTAGGAAACAAGTTTCGCCTCCCAGTTCCTCTTGAATTTAACTCGACAAGATTTTCATTTAATTTACGTTTTTCTCGAGTCCGCTGTAACAACGCTAAATCCGGCACAGAAATTTTATCTTTTAAGATTTTTTGACGTTAGTTTTTTATGATACATTCCTGTCAGCATTTTAAATGCAAGGAAATGTT